>NDFG01000246.1:261596-373883 GCA_002167245.1 Sporophila hypoxantha
ACCACCACCTCAAGGATTCATGGTTTTGACCAAGGGAAGCTGGACATCATTGATATTAGATTTATAGTCTCTGCAATTAAAAAGGTGGACACACATTTGGGGAGCTGGACTGCACCAGATGGGATTCMTCTTCCTTCTGTCGGAAACTGGACCACGACCATCTGGAGATACTCCTTTAAAAACACATCCTGAGAAAAACTAAATCACAATAGTGTATAGAATTGTGATGTAATAATTTGGAATAAATATTGCTGATGAATAAAAAATTAGAAATAGAAACTGCTGAAAAAAAACTGATGAGTACCCCTATAAATACCTGTAATCCTCAATTATCGGTGTGCAGTTGGAGGGAAACCTTCCCCCACTGTACCCAGCGCTGTATTGCTCATACTTTACCATATTAAATAATAAATTGATTGCTGCTTGAATATTGGCCTAGTCAAGCTTCTTATTCATAACAGTTGCCATCCATTGGTGGAGACTGTGGGAGCTTGGCTGACCCATCCTCGAGACCAGGGGGCTCAGGTGGCCCTGGCAGCAGCATTGTGTGAGTGGTTGTCAAGAGGGGACCACACGGGKCAGCATCAGTCACAGCCTGTGTTAGCAGTCACCAGGTGACAGGTTACAGTGTCATGGCTCTGGTTGCTGGTGGGTGCAGTGTAACTGTAGGCACAAAGTTTGTGGTAATTGGGAATGGGGCRGCGGCCGAACTTCATCCCTAATGGGCTCCAGCTGTGCAGGACAGGTGACCAGTATTGAAGGTAATGAGACACGGAGTGCTGAGGTGTACTGACCAACCACAAAAGGGTAGAGAGAGCACACAGGTGCAGTGCATGTAAGATGAAGGATGTACAATGTTGTACTGAGGAACAAAAAAGGGCTGATGCTTGAAGCCTCTTTGGTGTCAGTTGTACCCCCAACAGCGACATGTAACAGAATGTCCTAGGGTGACTTTATGATGCTGAGTTGTATCCCCATTTGTCTATTTAGCCCAGGAATAAGTTTTGCACCTATCTGAGAGTGAAGGGGGAGAGAAGGAGAAGTGGTGGAATGTCTGAGGCAGTTGTATTCAAAAACATATAGYTAAGAGCTTCAGCTTTTCTTCTCACAAACTGTGTTGTGTGCAGCACAGACAGCAGGAGCTCTCCTTTGCTTTTTARTTGATTTTCTTAGCTGTTTTAGTTATTTAGTTTGTTTATTTTAGTTTTTTTTTTTCTTAGTTGAGGCAGAGAAGTTCCACAGACTGTGGCTTTTCTTTTTCTTCGAACTGATTGTCCCCGTTCTGGACAGAAAACCCAGAAAAACACCTGGAGCTCACACCTGTGGCCCACCAGGGCCCAGGACGTGGCATTTTCCAGCACAGGAGGGACTGATAAGAGACTGAGTGAGCCAAGCCACACCCTGTGAACAGGACTTTKTGAATTTGCCATCTCTTCAGAACAGTGAGAGGTTTTATTAWTATTATTKATTTCTTATGCTTGTGAATACTTTGCTTGTTATATGAACAGGTTTTTTTCCAGTTTCTCCAAGGAAATRTTTTCCTGAACCAGTAGGGGCCGCTTGAATCTGCTTTCTAGAGGGACCTCTTTGGAAGTTTCCTCCCAAATTTACCCTAAACCAGGACACARGRAGAGGCTTGGCTGAGGTAACTGAGGGATGCTGTGAGGCACAGCCCCAGTGCAGTGCAGCTTCACCCCAGGCTCTTGCACAGCATCACTGTGGGTGGCCTCAAGATGAACTGACCAGCATCAGGATGTGCAGCTCTGTGCTGAGACAGATGAGGGACTGAAAGTGCCCTCTGAAACTGTCACACTCATCCTCAGGTCTTTATCCTCTCCTCTGTCATGAAGGAAATGATRAGCATTGTATTTGTATCTTACCTTGCTAGTGCTCTGCCCTACCTACCCTTGTCCCAGGCTCTCCTGTGTGCCACCATTCCCAGAGGAACCTTGGCTTCCTCCTGCCCTGGTGGTTCCATCGTGTGGCATCAGTCACACAGCTGTGCCTCAACAGCTGCATGGCTCAGCTCTGGGTCAGGCTGGCTGGCTCCATCAGCTTTGGTCAGTCCTTGGAGCGGGCTGGCACATTATCATCCACTAGCCAAGCAATGCCTAAAGCAATGCCCAGAGGCATTGCCCACAGAAAGCCCGGGCAGGTGGTTGTGTCAAAACACTCAGCACCTCCTGAGGGTTGCACATGAAAGGACAGCAGAGCGYGGGGACAAGGAAAGGGCCCACTTGCATCTCCCACATGGAGAGGAGGGGACAAGACAGCAGCATTCCCCTTCAGATACCTTGGAGAAGCTGCAGGTATGAGAAGCCAGGCYTGCAGATCCCAGCTGAATGGATAAACACAGCTGTGTAAGGATGAGCAGGGCTGCTGGGTGCCCCTGGGGAGAAGTTACTCACCTTAATTTCCAACTCAATGGGAYCCAAGGGCAGAGTGGAAGAACAGAGAACAGCAAAGAACTGTCTGGAAAAGAGTTATAGGAGAGATCCTGGAAGTGGTCAAACCTCAAAGACAATATCACATGGGAAGCAGCCGAGTGAAGGACGTGGGGATGCTGGTGGATGAGAAGGTGGACACGTCCTGGCCATGTGTGCTGGCACCAGAGTCCCCTCCGTGTCCTGGGCTGATCCCCCAGTGTGGGCAGCAGGAGTGGGGGGGGGATTCTGCCCCTCTGCCCCACTGAGGGGAGACCCCACCTGCAGAGCTGCCTGCAGCCCTGGGGCCCAGCACTGGACAGATGTGGGGCTGTTGGAGCACATCTGCATCTCCTTTAGCACCTGACCTGGGGCCACTGGTCTGAGGCCCCATCAGCTGCAGCACCCATCCTGCAGGGAGCTGCATGGGAGAGGACCCTCCCAGGGACTGGAGTTTAAATATCATGAGGCTGGTGCAAGGGGCAACATCCACAGCTGCTCCAGCTGCCAGGACCAGCAGGGCAGCTGTTCTCACCTACTCTGCTGGGAGCTGTGCTCCAGCTGGCTTCCAGCATCTTCCTGCAGCGCTCTGTTGGACCTGTCCCTCACACCAGCTCCTTTCCTGGATAGAGGATTCCCTGCAGGGGTAGGACAGGAGCAGCACAGTGAGCTGCAACTCAGGCAAGCCCTAAGTTTTTTCAGTGCCCAAACTCTTTTCTGCCGGGCGGTGCAAAGGAAGAAGAGTGAGCTGAGGAGCAGGGAGACACTGACCAGCCCAAGGTCCATCAGCCCCTGCCTTTGCCTGGAGAAAAGTCTGATGGAGGGCTCAGGATAAGCCACAATTTCCTGCACTGCTCAAAGCTTCCCRTAAAAACAAACTTTACAAATGCCTCCACCTCAAGTTTTTGTTCCCAGATGAGGAAGTTTAATCAAAGGACAAGAGACTCTACACAGGTAGGGCAAGGACAACCATGTTTCCTGTCACTATCCAGTGCTCTGTTCTCTAAACCAATCTTCCCCCTTTGTCCCAGCCCCTCATCCCAACCAGCTGCTCTTTTAACCAGCTCAGAAGCCTGGGCAGGTGCACACACACACCAGTGAACATGGGGAACACATATCACATTTGATACACCAGAGACATTAACACAGACAAATGAGATGGGAACAGAACATTCCTACAAGACACAACTTGAATTTATGTTTATTTTATATATATATTTATATATATATATATATATATATACCTTTGTATAGATTAAACTGGGGGGGATTTTATCATATACATTTTTTTTGGTATAATACATGAGAAACAGGGACAGGAACATAGCAAATATAAACCAGTACATTCCTTCAGTGAACTCCTTGACACAGTGAGAGTGAAAAATTGCATGCAATGGGGAGACAGAGAGAAGGGAAATCAATTTTATTAGAAAAAAAAAAGAAACAAGATAATCTACATACAACTGTCAACAGAGGAGCAGCACTATAGATGGCAAACCTGTATAAATTAAAAGAAAATTCCACTCTGACATCTACTATGCTTTAAAGTGCAATGAAGCCTGATTTATTTACCTACAGAATACAGGAAAGTTTCCCCCTCTCCCCATACCAATCTATCCCTAAAAAACAAACAAACAAACAAACAAACCCAAACAAACAAACCAATAAAATAAATCTAAAGGATATACATTATCCACAGTCCTATAGAGACGCCTACATCTACTCAGTAGCACCAAGAATCTGATATGGGTGTAATTAAAATCAATTAAAACTCYGGAGCAATGGTAACATCTGTTAGCTGCTTCTGCAGACCTCCTGCCCTTTGTGAGTGCCTGGGGAGAGGTGGCTCTCCCTGTGCTGGGTGACAGTGGCCCAGCGGGTCTGGCAGCAGCAGAGCACACACAGCACAGCGAGAGCAGCGRGGGGACAGGGGGACAGAGGGACATGGGGACAGAGGGACAGGCCCCAGCGGGGTCTGCAGGGCTGGCTGGGGGTGTCACACACCTGGGCGGGCGCCTGGGGGAGCGGGACTGACCTACACAGGGGGAGGGTGTGCGAGTCCAACACGCGCCACGAGCCTCTCTGTGACAGGGAGGGAGGGAGGGAGGGAGGGAGGGCGTCAGCACAGCCCCCCTCTCGTGAGCCTCTGGCTGTGTTGTCCTCCGAGGCCAAGGGCCTCTGTGCCACAGTTCATCTGTCTCCACATGCCAACCCTCAGCAGCCCTCAGAAGCCAAAGGTCTCCTGGGAAGCATAGACCATGTAGAGGAAGCCATCCTCGTCCTTCTCCTGCTCGTAGATCTCCGAGATGGGGGTGGACACGCTGACCATGCTGTGCTGGTTCACCAGCAGGAAGAAGGCCTGGGTGGGGTTCAGCTGCAAGCGGCGCCTGTGGGGGCAAGGGCAGGAGGGGCAGGGTCAGGGTGGGTGCCCTCACTGCCAGCTCCTCCTCCCCAGCAATGCTGTTCCCTTGGGGCCAGGCCTGCACAGCCAGGGCCTCCTCAGGACCTGCTCCCACCGCTCAGGACATGGCATCCATGAATCCAGCTGAGCTGCCCAAGGCTCCAAGGCCTCCTGAGCCAGGATTCTCCAAAGCCCTCTTACTCCAAGGGCTACTGGCAAGGGCAAAGCAGAGGGGCCTCTTCCCTCTGAGCTGAAGAATAAAGAGGGGATGGGACCCCTTCARTGCTCATGAGTGTCCCCTTGAGGGAGAGACCCCAGCCCTTCACAAGGTGCTCAGGACCTGCCCTCCCCTGCCCCCCACAACAGCCTGTACCACACCCAAGGATGCTGGGGCTGCCACGTCCCCATCCCTGCCCTCAGCAGCTGCCTCTGCCTCACCCCAGCACCCTGCAGTGAGTGGCCTGTGGGTGAGGACAGGCTCTCAACATGCCAGCTGAGACCACCCCACTCACCGGATTATTTTGACCAATTCACTCATGTTGACATGGTCTGGGACAAGGAACTTGGTCTTATCCAGCACTGGCAGCTGTTTCTCCCCTTTGTAGCGTTCAATGATGACCTGGGGGGAAAGTCAAGGGCAGGATTAGTCATGTTCATAGTGCCCCACACGCTGGTCCCAAGGTCAGATACAAATCCAACTAGCATGGGTGGAAAAGCTGAGGTACAGCCTCACTTTGCTTCACCCTCACAGGAAACAAAACAAAAAAAGGACATGAGCAGTGAGCACCAGGCTGGCTGCAGATGGCTCTTCATCCATCACCTGTGCCTGAGCCAGGCAGTGAACAGTGTCCAGAACAATGAACTAAAGCACCAAGTGCTCTGCCTGCCTGGGAAACAGTGGGCACCACTGGACTAATACAGATTCTTGTCCTCTGGCATGCAGGACATCTGAAGAGGAGTGAAGTGTTTTACTATCACTTTCTGACTGACCAAACCCACAGGTTTTGCTGGCTTGAGGTACAGAAAGCTCATGATGCAGTTTCCTTCCTGCTGCCATTCAGCATCCCTCTGCCTGCTCAGGAACAGCTGTGGATATTCCCAAGCAAGCAGTTTTCACAAGTCCCAGTGATGCCACTCAGGCATTCCTTCAGGAAGGGGGCGTTTGGATCTCACCAGTCCCACTCCTTATGTGAACAGCCAGACAGACTCTGGGAAGGATCAGAAACCAGGGCCACCCCAGCTGTGCACTGAGCTTCCCAGGCACTCCTGCATGGTGTCACCCTGGGGACAACCCAGCCCATCCTCCTCTGCCAGACATCTTGCTTGGAAAAGTTCTAACCATCTCTGCATTCTGAAATGGCTGAATGATGATTTCTGATCCATTTTCCMGCTATTATAGTTAATGATTTTCTTCTGTGAAGCTGTTTGCTGACAGCTACAATTGCTGTTCTAAACCAGCCTGGAAAGGTACCTTTGTATTCTGAGAAACAAAATGGCAGGAAGTTAAAATAGGGAATGTACTTCTAAGAAAAATGAAAATAAGTGAAGAATGTACAGCTTAGACTATTCCCATTGCAGTGATGCTCTCTCACATCTCTCCAGCAACCTGCTGGTTTCCCCACAGAGAGACTCTTGGATATTCATCAGCCCATTATCATCTCCCACCTGAGACTGAACAGTATTTTTCACTATAAGGCAAGGAATTGCCAGAATTTATTTTCCCAGGTCCTTTCCAAAAATACTCAAGAACTGCAAATGGCTTTTGGCAGCAGAGGGACGGAGCAGGGTGCAGAGAGGAGGATCCCCAGGAGATGGCTCTGCGGAGCCAGAAGGACCAGGGAGCCGCTGGGAACACGGATTTCCCTTCCCTGATTTCCCTTCCCTTTGATCGTTCCCTTTCCCTCGTTGGCACCTCAGCCTCTGCAGCAGCAGCAGCAGCAGAGGAACTCGTGCCAGGCTCCCCCGAGGCGGATCAGACACCCCGGCTGGAACAGTGCGGAGCCCCGGGGAGCTGGGGATGGCTGAGGAGCCCCCAGGCTGCTCTGGCAGGGCTGGGCTGCAGGCACCAGCCAGAGAGGGGGTGAGGTGCCTTGCTGGGGGCTCTGCACCAAAACGGCCTCTGCAGAGCCCACCCTTGTTGGGGTCTCTGGCTGCTCAGAGTGACCCCGAGAAAAGTTGGAAAGTCTCTTTTCCCAGCCCYGCYCTTGAAGAAGGAGTCAGAGCTCTTCATTTCTCGGTCTCAAGGTTGTTTATTGTATCTTATCTATAAAAAATTTTCTCCTGCCCTGCRGAGGTCCATCCAGCWGGACAGTTCCAGGCACTCTGCCTGCCCCCAGGGCAGTGTTAMGTCTTTATACTAAAAACTACYTGTACAATATTTACAAWAACTTCCCAYTACCRATCACCTATGTTAGACAGTGAGCTTCTACTCTAAACCAATCTGTAAGTGCCACCATTACAGCAGAAGATGGAGGCCAAGAAGAAAAAGGAGAAAGGCTGGATACACCCAGTTCCCTCCATCTTGCCTRCTGAACCCCCATARCAYAAACCCCAAAATCTKCTTTTTTACTCRYTGATAACTTCACTATTATTCTTAAACTGTTGTGGCTTGRTGATCTTCATKTAAGGTTGGTAATTTGCTCCATGGGTCATAARCAAACCCACAGGTGTTTTGGGCTCTGTGCCAGGGTCTCTGAGCCCCCTGGCAGGGGTCCTGGTGTCCTGGACAGCCAGAGGGATGTCCTGGGTTCCCACACACCCTGGACAAATCTCACCCAAGGGGAGCCCAACACCCAGGCTAGGAGCTTGTGAACACCAGGTAGCCCTCGTGGGCAAAGGAGGATCTGATTAAAGAACCACTTTCTGCAACCAAACAAATCATGCATTGGGACATCCCCCACCAAGCTGTTAATGGCCCTCCATCCCTCCAAGGAYGGCACAGGGAGGACAAGATGAGCAGAACCATCCTACAGCATTTAACTTGAATCTTACAAGCACAGGTGAGTATTTTGGCTGTGGGGAGAGYAGTCCTGAGGGGCTGAGCACTGCCAACACCACAGACAGGGATGCTGCTGGGAAACACARGGGCAGCAGTGGCCCCTCAGCTTTTTGGTTTGCACGGAGAAGCAGCTACACAGAAGCTGTTTGTGCATCCACCTTCACCTGCAGAGAGGGSCCTGCACACCTGGATGATGCCTCAGCTCTCACAGGAGCAGGACCAGAGGCTGGTGTCTCTCCTTACCAGCCAGTTCCATCCCAAGAGGAACCACCTTCAGATTAATCCAAGAACGGGATGCAGTGGCTGTCCTGGCTCTTGGAGCAGCAGCTGCCTTGTGCCCTGAGCAGACACAGAGCCTCTCATGTAGAACAACTCCAAGAGTTTCTGTTCCCAGAACATGAGCTGCTATTTGGGTAACCCAGCTATGAGAACAGGTGGCCAATGGACAAAACGTTCTTGTCTAGCCCTGGAGGGAAAAGCATGATCAGATGCTAAAGTTACAACCCTGTGGCCCCAGGGAGGGTGTGCACAGCCACCTCCCAGCCCATATCCTCTTCCAAGCTGCTGCCTTGAGCCAGGGCTTCCTCAGCATGGGACACCTGCTCTTGCAGAGGGAACCACCACAGACCTCTGCAGAAATCATGAGAGGGCACAGGTGAGGAGGGGAAACACTCAGGGCAGAGCCTGAAGTCCTGGTCCTGCTGCAAAGGGGCTTGGACAGTGTTTATGAATACAGCCTTTGTCTGGAGAGATGGACAGGGAATCTGGTAGGGAATATGGCCAGATGTGGTGGTCAACASAGGCAAGGTCCAACCAGGAGTGAGGTTGGGAATGTATTCCCAGCAGGCACAGAGGCTCAAATGTGTGTATGCAACACCACCCTGACATCCACAGCCAGGCACAGACTGACACAGACACACAGACATCACCAGCCTCACCCTGTCCCCCTCTGGCAGAGCAGGGTGCAGGTGCTTTAGCGGCAGCAGACACAGCAGCCCTCACTCAAAAAGGTGCTCTGGTGTTGATCCACCCAGAGTCATGTCAGTGCTGGACACTGGATCTGCAGCTCCCCAGAAGAGCGCTCCCAGGAGCCCAGAGAAGGTTGTCCCTTCCTCTGAGTCCGTAATTTGGGTTTCCATCCACCCCTGTGCCAGGGCAGGGCATTATGTGGGATCTCCCAGCTGCCACTGTCTCTCCATGCTGCTCTGTGGGTGCCCAGATGAGCCCAACAGAGCCCAAACTCCCCCTCAGCCCTCCCTGCCCTCACCAGGCCTGCCTGAATTTAGCACTGCAGGGCTTTGGGAAGGGGTTTGCTCCCGTTGCTGCCCAGCACCAGCTGCTCCCCAGCAATTCCAGACTCTCTGAGGGTTCAGTCATGTCCAGAAAGGTCCCTGGGGCTGAGAGCAGGCAAGGACAGTGCAGGGGGCACAGGCTCCCTGTCCTCTAACAGGACAGAAATMATTTTGAAAACATATTGTGGCTGTGGATGGGGGTCCCAGTGAAAAGGCTSAAGTTCTCTGCTTGCTCTGACTGCCCAAGGAGGAACTGCCTGTGAGAGCAGCTGGAGATTTCTCCCCAGCAGAGCTGAGCGTGAGCAGCCCCTGCTGCCAACACAACCATCTCACCTGCCCTGCAGGTGTGCCTGTGGTCAGCACCTTCTGCCAGAGAGGGCAGCTCTGGGGACTGCAGAGACAGCACAGGAGCCCCTGGRATGGACAGGGGACCTGGCTCCTCCTGTCCTTACTGCACGCCAGGGGGGCAGCCTGGGATGTGCCTCTGTGAAACAGAAGCAAAGAACTCCACGTCAGTCCCTTCCTCAGCTTTCCCTGCAAGTTCACTCATGGAAACAGGAGAGATGAGCTCTTCCCTGGGCACACAGCCAGGCCATGCCCTCMCAAATCCTCCTGGCCCCCTCTCAAAGCCAAAGGGACTTGCCCAAGSGCTCTGGCTGGAAACTGGAGATGCAGGAGGGCAGCAGGTGCTGCACAGCTTTGCTGTGGTTTCTGTCAGCAGTAAGGGTGTGACCTTGGATCTCCCTCACTGCCCTGGGCTGGGGGCTCAAACCCCTCTCCTGATTCCAAGTGCCTCTCCAGGGAAGCCAGTCACTTGGCAAACACAGCTCCTGTCTCTCACAGATGACCAAGACCTTCCCACAGCCGATGAGGCTGCAGTGCTTGGACCATGGCAGTGCCCACASCACCCTGCTGCACCAGGCTCTGATCACTGCCCTGAAACCTGCCCTGGGAGAGGAGAGAGACAGCACCAAGCTGGTGTTGGGCTCTAACAGGGACCAGGCCTTTAGAGACAGCAGTGACACAAACACAGCTGGGCCCCACAAGCCTTCATGACGCTTGTCACCACCTGATTCTTTTACCCCTCCAGCAAAACTTGCATTCTGGTGTTGACCCCAACCCAAAGAGCCCTCCAGCCATGGGAGCTCTCCCACCATGTCTCAGTAATGCCACAGAACTCTGCCTGTGCATGCACAGCTCTGGCTCCTTCTGTCCCTTCCCCAAGGAACACACATTTTTATGCAGGCACCTGATACGTGCACATGTGTGCATTTTATGTACAACTTATTTCTAGCCTGGCTTTACAGCCAGAGCCTGAATGCACTGCAAGTAGCTCTGCCACAGCTCTGGAGAAATGCAGAGCCAGTGTAATGCCATTAAAACCACATTAAAAGCAGAGGTAATCAATGCGCTGATGACCTGGAGCACTGGCCCAGGGTGCTGTGAGGGGCAATCCTGCCCTGCTCAGCTGGAAACATGTGAACATCACATGAACACCACAGTGCTGGTGGGAGGAGAGGAGAGGAGAAGAAAGAATTCTTCTGGCTAGAAAACACTGTCCTAAAAACAAAACAAGAGTGAGGCAGAAGTGGACTGAGATGGGCCAAGAACAGTTTGAGACATTCAGTCTTGACAGTCTACAATTTTAAYACAAGGGTGATGTTCATCCAGCACTGAGAGGGAGCTGAGCTAGGAATCCTGTCTTTTTGGTCATAGATGCTGTGATACAGCAAATAGTAAGCTGAGCAAGCCCCAAGTACATAATTTCATTGAATCATGGAATGGTTTGGGTTGGAAGGGACCTTAAAGGTGAGCAGGGACACCTGCCACTAGACCAYGCTGCTCCAAGCCCTGTCCAACSTGGTGTTGGYCACTTCTAGGAACAGGATGTTCCTCTAAGTTCTCCATCTGCTCAGGAAGAGAAGCAGATACTCAGGRAGGAACTCAAAAGCAGACTCACAGCCAAAGAGCAACTCAGCATATCAGGTGTGACATGGGCAGGAAGAACTGGCTCTGTGTCTCACCTGTGCCTATCAACCACAGGTGCTGGGACAGCACAGAATGGGTATGAATGATCCTTAAAGAGACTGTGCTTTCAGTGCAGTGAAGATCAGCCCACACATCTTRCTCTGGGCAGAGAAATCCTTACCAGGTTATCCAGGACAAATCAGGTGGCTACTACAGCCAAAACAAAAGCCATTTCAGAGTTTTCTCCTACTGCACTCTCCTGGAAATAGATTTGAGATGAAATCAGGCCCCTGCCTCCAGGGCAGCAAGSAGCTTTAGAGCTGTGCTTTGCACTGCAGAGAACACGGCTGCTGCTGGGCAGCTGGCACACACGAGGCACRGGAGGCTCATGGGGACCATCCTGTGTTGATTCCAGGGAGCAAAGCTTTGCAAGCTCCATGGAGGCCACCCAGGAGCACAGAGGGGTCCTGAGAACAAAGCCTGAGACAAGAGTGAGAGCAATTCACTTACTGGGATCTTGTTTGGATGCTGCTCTCGGATCTGCTGCACTTCTTTACAACGATCCGCTGGAGGGAAAGAAGTGAAGAAATCAAGTTAGAAACACCTGTGTGTGGTAGGGCAGGCAGAACTGAGGGACCCACCCTGCAAGCCACAGCCTGACCCAGAGAGAGGGACATTTCCCAAGGAATGCACATTCTGCTCCCCAGGCCTTTTCTGAGCATGGTGTGCCAGGTGTCAGCTCCAGTGCCCAYCCCTTCATGGGCTCCTACTGCCCCAGCCACCCCCAGGCTGGGACACTGCCTGCTAAAGCTGGGCAGCACACCTGCAACCAGGAGAGTGAAAGGAGACCATAAAGCTAACAAAATTAACTTKAATCCACCCTAAGCACATGCAGCTGCTGGCAGTGGGTGCAGGGCAGCAGCACAGCTTTGGGGGCTGTGCTCTGCAAGTTCAGGCTCCTTGTGTCTCCTGGATGCTTCCCCCAGGGAGACAGTTCTCCAGCTGGGGCTGGGTTTTAGCCACCTCCTCCTGCCTGTTGCTCACTTCCAAGCACTCTGTGGCACAGAGCCTGGCTCCACAAGAGCTGCACCAAGCCAAGGACGACTCCTGCCCTAGCACAGATCTGTGGAGCAGCTACAACAGCTCTTGGCCTGACATTTCCAGGCCTGGAGGCAGGAAGAAAACCTTAAGCAAGGAGATGACCCACATGCAGAAAGACTTTTCCTGCAGTTGTTCTCACACTTTCTATTTCTATTCCATTTTCCTCCAGAGTTTATTGACACACACAACAGGCAGCAAAGCTTGTGCACTCTTCCAGTTGACAGGAGAATTCCCACACCCCTCACCGCTTTACCAGAGGGCTCTCCTCTTTCCACAACCCAGAGCAGCAGAAAGCAGAGAAGAAGCAGTGCCAGGGTGTGCTCTCTCTGTGCCTGGGCCACCACAGACCTGCCCTGCTCCTGGCACGGCCACTGCTCTGGGAAGTGCTTCACAGCCTGCACCTGAAATGCCCAGAAACCAAGCCAGGGGTGAGGATCAGTGAGTAAGCACTGCCTAGGAAGGAGATCTGGGTATTGCAGGATCTGTCACAGGACCCTCCTGCCACCCCCAGCACAGCAGCAGCGCCAGCCCAGCTCCCCTCAGCAGCTCACACAGCCCCAGCTCCCCATGGCCCACTGGGAGAATGGAGGCCTGGGTAAATGCATGAGTGTTTTCTCCTCAGAAACATTGGTAATTTCTCCTCTGAGCACTCAATAAAACTTTATTGCTTKTGTGTTGAATTTGGCTAGATATGACCTTGGGAAGAAACTGGAGTTTCTTTAAAAGCCACAAGACTACAAAATCACCAGATCATAGAAAGATTTCAGCCCCACTTCTGCCTCCTCTGAGAGGAAAATATTACTCTGCTAGGAACTGTTAGATCTTTTATTCTGTAGGACTCCATAGGCAAGCAACACAGATCAAGATTATTTGGATTTCATGAAAAATTCAGGCATATTTGTTTTGGGTTTTATGACTGAAGAGGCAGCTTCTCATGTTTCCTTTTCATCCAATCCAGTGCTCCAGGGATCCAGAGTCATCCTTGTGATACAGACAATTTTCCCCTGAGGTACCAAGCAGCCGGGGAGTGACACAGACATCAGCAGCACATGTGACACTGGCACAGAGACGCCTCCCTGGCAGCGCTGAAGGACACGGTGCCAGCAGCACCCAGCCCACAGCTGCCCCTCCCACAGAGCCCATTCCCACATGCTCACTTTGTCCAGGATGGAGCATCCAAAAGGCTGCAGATCCAGAGCTCAACTGGACAACACTGATCACCATGGAAATTGCAGCAGCTTGACTGCAGCCAGCTCAGACTTCTGGGTGTTAACAGAGCCTGCAGAGCTGTGTCCTCAGTCTGGCCAGTCATCCTGGCTTCAGTGTCACCCTAGCCTGCCTCTCTCTCCATGCTATCATGTGCATGAGCTTCCTAAACACCACGTGCTGCCCTGCAAGGTCACAGGACTGCACAGGAAGCCCCAACAACGCAGGTAATTGTGAGAAGGGTCAGAGAAGGAATTTGCTGAAGGCATGTTATCATGGCTAGTAAATGAAGGTAATCTTGGAGCYTCCAGCTAGCCCAGGCTGCATGTGCCAAAGTGCAGCCACATGCCAGACACCCTCCCTGCTCCCTGGACGCATCACCAGCTACAGCACAAGATGCCACAAGCCATCACCACCTCCATTTACACAGRGGGAACGGGGGTGCCTCCTGCCCATTACACTGAAAATGATGCCACACAGAGAGGAAGAGGGTCCATCACCACTCCATCACATCAGTGCCTCAGGATCCCAGCCCTGGGACCACAGTCCTCTGTCCCCACGGGGAGCAGATGGGGTGCCCTGGGCAGAGGGTGGCTGCTGCAGAAAGATCATTCCAGCTCTTGCTGACTCCGTGCTCAGGAGGAATAAGGGCACAAGACACCAGTGACAGAGCTCTCAGCTACCCTCAAGTCTGCTGGGCCACAGTGGAAGCTCCCTTGTCCCACCCTTTAAAACCTGCCACATGCCCAGGACCTGCTCCCTTTGGCCAGCAGGCCCAGGGCATTCACAGCCTTCCTGACCCCAGGGGACTCTGTGGTGACACAGGGCAATGGCAGCAGGTGCTGCTTCACTCCAGGGGCTGCTGGATCCCTCCAGCAGGTCCATGGATTGCAACTACAAACACCTCAAGCACTGCACTTCCTCCTCTGGAATTGCTCACTTCAGAAACTCCATTTGGGAAGGCAGTTGGGAGCAATCCCACCTAAGGCGCTCAGGTTCCTGAATCTACTGGCACAAGTGTCCAGGACACCTGAAGCACTGCTAAAGAGCATWCTCTGTCCCATCCTAGCCTAGGAAAGCCAAGGAAGCAGGCTTGGCAATCAGGAGAAGCTGCATCAATCCCTGGGTGATTTCTGTGCACACAGGAGTTCAGGCCCAAGGGATCTCCAGCAAGAGATAGTGATGGTCACCCCCACCCTCCTCAGCCTGGGGTGGGAGCCAGAGGTTGAGCCTGTGACTCATGGAAGCACCAACATCACACAGCAGGAGCAGCTATAAATACCAGCCTTAATTCAGTGTCTATGCAGTGCAATCTAAGTCACAGGAATACAGAGGAAATGGTTAAAGGGCATTTAGAGAAACCTGGCTGGAGGTGCCAGCCCAGCACCGGAGCCCCCACAGTGCTGAGGACAGGCAGGATCCCCCCACCCCAGCACCTGCAGTGTTGGCACTCTCACATTCACACACAACAGACCTGATCTTACAAGCTTTGTTCTCCTCCTGCAGCTCTCCCAAACCGTGTTGAAGTTGAGACTTTCCCCATCCCTGCAGCACCTGGCCACAGTTAAACCTTAGCCAATGTGCAGAGCAAACCAGAGCTGTTTACACAGCCCTGTCCCCATCCATGTTCTCCTCCTCTGGTCCCTCCTGGCTGCCAGGGCAGCAGAACCAGCCCTGGGTGCAGCAGGACACCAGCCTGAGTGCAGCACAACACACAGCCCTGGGTGCAGCAGGACACCAGCCCTGAGTGCAGCACAACACCAGCCTGGGTGCAGCAGGACACCAGCCCTGGGTGCAGCACAACACCAGCCCTGGGTGCAGCAGGACACCAGCCCTGGGTGCAGCACAACACCAGCCCTGGGTGCAACGCAGGACACCAGCCCTGGGTGCAGCAGCTCAGGGCTCCAGCTCACTCTGTTCCCACTGACCTGCACGAGAGGGAACAGCCCCATCCATCCCTGCTCCAGCTGTGGGCACCACATCTCTGCCATGAGGGAAGCCAGGCTTCTCCCCAGTGCCAGGATGGCAGATCTCAAGATGGCAGCACGATAAAAACCACACAATTTTATTGGTTTTTCCCAGGGAAACTTCTCTGCTAGGGCCTACTGAAAGCTAGGAGTATTTTTGTAGCATTGCATATGCCYGGAAATTGCCTATTTCTCCTCCAAGTGCTGTTTCAACTGTTAAGTACCAACAGCAAAGCTTGCAAATTGCCCAAAACACCAGAATCTTGGCTGTTTTCTTGACGGAGGTCCTTCCCAAGCTGTGCTCCAAAAGATGCGAGCACACATTGTATCCCATGGCCATGCAGGGTGAGGTCATTACGGCACTTGAGGAGAACAGTGGAAAATTTTGAGGCACACTTTGCAAACATTCACCTTTTTTATCAGSTGTGCCCAGGAGCTCTGGCCACGGGAGCCAGGTCCCTGCTGTGCTGGGTGCTGTGCAGGCACGGGATGAAAGGACAGTCCTGGATGCAAAAGAGCCTCAGCAGACAAAAGATACAGATGGTGGCACAGAAGGAAAACACATGGCAAGTCCTCCAACAGTGCTGTTGCATAAGGGGCACCATTTTCCAGGAGATTCTGGACAAGCAGTGCTCAGGCACTGGTGCTGCCCCAAGGCAGCAGATGGATGACGGGCAGAGGCCCTGCTGCCTGTGACCAGCAGGAATGCTGTCAGGAAAACACCACTAAGAGCAAATACCACCTGGAAACGTCATCAGTGTGCAGATCAACAGCTCCTGAGCTGGGCAGGGCTGTGTGCAGAGAGCAGAAATGCAGCCAGGAGCTGCTGCCTCTCCCTGAGTCCCYCAGCTCTGGAGTGTACAGACATCCCTGGCACCTCCAGCAGGCCGCTGGCCCTGTGGCTTCTCCCTGCCACCCACACAACACCCTGCCAGCCAGCCCAGAGAGGGATCTGCCTAAGGTTTGAAGCAGATGCAAAAACGAACATGTTTCTTCAAGAAGCTGCTGTGGTCAGTCCCAGGGCAGAGTGCTGCTAGAGCATGGACTTCTCTTCAAGAGATTTTCTGCCAGGAGAGGAGGAATTGGATGGTTTGAAATCAGGATGTGTGTGGGATGAGCTGGCAAGTGCTGGAGACACAGGCCAGTTATGCAGGTCATTCCAGATGAACATCAATGACTATTTCTGTAATATCACACCACCCTAAGGCCAGACACCACTAACCACCAGGAAACACCCAAATTGTGACAGCACCTCACCTGACCTGTCCTTGCCCAGTGCTCCTTCTCAGGCCAGTGGTGCTGTGGGAGGAGTGAGAGGAGATTCCCACATCCAGGAAGGAAGGAGGTGGTGCCCAGGGCAGGTGTCCTCAGCACCCCAGAGGGTGTTTGTCCCAGGCTACATAGGACAGCAGCACTGCAGAGACCTGACAGTGTTTCTGACTGTCAGGTTTATTTTATTTGCCTGTCTGCAAAGCTGGGTGCTCCAGACAGAAGAAATGACTCAGGACCAAACCTACACTGCCCTGAACCTAAAAGCTTTGAACTGACAAACACATATCTCTGCATCACAGAATAGGTGGAGCCTGAAGCTCCACTGTCCCTGGAAGTTATTACCAGCATAAACATGGAGCAGTGGATGCTCTGTCTTCATGACTTTCCATCCCATCATTACAGCTGCAGTACCAGATGTGCAGTGTCTGGGAGGATTTTGGAGTGCCAGGTTCTGGGGYCCCTGTCACTGCAGAAGCATCTCAGCATTCATTTGCACAAATTCCCAATCTTCCTGGCTCCAGAACAGAGCTTGAAAATGGATTTTAAGGCACAAAGAGGAAACACCTTCATTTTTCTTAGCAGTTTAAAAGTGTAACAGGAGGATGATTTTGAGCCTGGCTCCAGGAATGAGCATTTGCATCTGGCAAATCATGATAAGGGCTCAGCTCGTGATCAAGCAGAGTCACACCACAACTGTGAACTCTAAATACATGTCAAGACACTTGTCCTCTGGTTGTACAGTACCATTGGAGTGACAGGACAAGGCAGAATGGCATTAAACTGACAGAGAGCAGGGTTAGAAGGGATATTGGGAAGGAATTGTTCCCTGTGAGGGTGCTGAGGCCCTGGCACAGGTGCCCAGAGCAGCTGMGGCTGCCCCTGGATCCCTGGCAGTGCCCGAGGCCAGGCTGGATGGGGGGACAGTGGAAGGTGTCCCTGCCATAGCAAGGSGTGGAATAGGATGGACTTTAAGGCCCCTTCCAAACAAAACCATTCTGGGATTCTGTGACCCACCCCTGCCATGGGCCGTGTAGGATGAGCACTGGACCTGCAATCATCCAACAGCTTAAAACTCACTGCACCCTCTGAGCATGAGGGGGAAATGGGCAGCACCTTCTGTGTCATGTCAGGATGGCAAACAGAGGATTTACATCACAGTTTCAGATAAGGAACTGCTTTTTTGCTCAACATTTAATCSCAGTTTCACTATCCTTGGTAAAGGAACAGCAAGTTCCCTCTGTACCCTCGGGAGGCTGTGCCAGGGTTTCCCTCTGCCTGCTGCGTGACCTTCCACCTGSACAACCTTCCCATCCATCCCCATCCATCTCCATGACAGCAGGAACACTCTCAGATTTCTCAGGGCTACTCAGGACACTTCAAACTGCTCAAAGAAAGCACTGGCCCTGCTGGCAGGATTGTGTTTTGGCGCAGCCCCCCGTGCACCTGCACACACCGAGAGCCTTTGCCCAGCACAGCTCACGGCTGTTTGTGCACAGACAGGCCTGGACATGCACAGCTGCTCTGGGGACACARGCCAGACACCAGAGTCTTGAATTCATTCCTGCATTTTCTCTCACAGCCTTAAAGCACCTTATGAGGACAAAAGGCAGCAAACAACAGCATGACAGAGCTGGTGGTGTTTACACATTGCCAGTCAAGCACAGAATGTCACTCGAGCAGGTGACACACTGTGACACACTGTGAGACCTCCCAGGTGACTCTCCTGGCTGTGATCCCTYCTGGGACTGACCACAGAAGGAACACCAAAGCCAAGGGACATGACTTACCCATGGCTCATGGCTACTCAATGGCAGAGGTGGCAAGGGCCTACCACCCTGACAGCCTCTGTATTCACCAGTCTCCACCCTTCTGGCTCAAAGGAAGATCTGAAGCTTTTATAGTGAAAAAAAAAAAAAAGTAATGAACAAAACACACAGATTTTATTATTCCTGGCTGCCAGTCAGGACCTTGTGTTATATTAAAGAATAATAATAAAAAAATCAAAATTTGTGGTCTACATGTCAYTTTGGCTTTTGTTCTGGAAGCCTGTTCAGTTCTTCAACACMGATAATTACCCTCACATCCAGTCAAGTCACAGAATGTCCTCAGTAATTAATCCAAGACACAGGCAGCTAAGCAGCAGCTTGGAGCAGCATRCTCCTCTCAAGGAATCCCAGCTCTCAGAGCACAACTGCCAGAGCACAGACACCCAAGGACCAGCCAAGGGCCAGTGAGGGCTCACAGACTGACCTCACATCAATATCCAGATGTTTTTCCAAGCCACCAACGAGCAGAACTGTTGTGATAAGCCCAGGATGGTGTATGAGGCAGATAATTCAAGCACTGCTGGTCTCTCAGTGGGTACAGGCACTGGGTGAGTCCCCCAGGGACTCCTTTCCCCAGAGCCAAGAGGGGATTTGCTCCACACCCACCCCTGTCTTTCCTCTGAAGAGGAGTGGCTCCCCACAACCAAGGGCAGATCTCCCAGAGGATGGAACCTGGGATGGGAACACGGTGTCCACAGAGGCTGAGGTCAAACCTCTGTGTTTGTCCCCAAGCCAGGGGCTCCAGCTGAGCCAGCAGACACACGTGGGTGCGTTCCAGCCTCTGTTCCAGCCTCTGTTCCTGCCGGACACGGGACCGAGGTGCTCTGGGTCACCCAGCCAGTCCAGGATCCAGGCCTGTGTCCATCACCACACTGGTTTTGTGCTGCACTGAAGACASAGCTGGCAGCTGCTGCCAGCCCAATGCAAACCCTGCTCAGGAGCAGTGGGACAATGCTCCCAAGGACTCCTGTTCCTTTCGGGAAGTGCAATGGTGTCGTCAGGCTGCTGCACGCTCTCACCACTGCCAGGACAGCCTGTTCCTCTGACACAGACCACAGCTTTGTTCTGGGAATTGTTTTGGACTCCTGCAACAGATCTGAACACGCCTCAGCCTCTGGGTTCAGCACATGGATGCAGAGGGTGCTGCCACAGTTACCCCCTGCACCCACAGCGAGGAGGCTCTGCTGCCAAGGGCTGGCCCAGAGCCCACCTGCCAGCAGGGACAGCACCCGAGGCCATGGCAGGAATCACTGCTCCGCGCCCTCCACACACCTCAGGTCAAAGCCCTGCTGTTTCCCAGCCAGTCRCCTTCTCAAGTCCTCAACAGTGATGAAGAGAAATCAGGAAATTTTACTCASGAGAGACCCAAGACCAAGCAGATGAACAAACATAAGGAATTCACATAAAAATTCCAAAAATACAAGAAGGGGGAACACAAGCATTGYGGAAAGCAGAATCTTCGCTGAGGAGCAGCAGCCCAAGACCTAAGGCAGCCACTTGCCATGAAACTGGAGCCTGGGTGCCTTTTGTAAACAGCCATAGCCTGACTCTGCCTTTTCACTGCTTCTTTGGAACCGTTCCATTCCTGTAAAGTTTTGAAGCCTTAAAAATCAAGCCATTCTGAGGGTACAGAATCACTGGAGATGTTTTCCACCAGCCCTCTCCAACTGCATTGTAAACAATCGCTTCCTGCTCCTGTTGTGTAATGATTCAAAGACAAAAACAAGCCGTATTTACTTTCTCCAACAGAGTAATTCCAGCCCTGACCCAAAGCAGCTGCGGGGGCTGCCAGGCCTCCTCCTCCTCCTCCTGGCTCAGCTCTGCAGCCCAGTCAGCTGAGAGAGCAAAAGGGCAGAGGAAAGTACAGAGAAACAAGGAGCACTTGCAGTTGCCGGCACCAAACTCCTCACRCCCTCTGTCCCTCCTGGGCTATTTTAATCCTGCTTTCTTTCAACTGCTCTGAGCCTCAGATTTTGTTTTCCTTCTGGCTCAAAGAAAGTCTGAGCAATCCACAAAGGCAAACCAGCCTCCTCTTAACCATAATAAGCTGATTCTCACCAGTTTAACAGAAGGTAGTTACTAAGGGGCTGATTTAGGACTGTGCTGTGTTTAAGACATAGCTTAGGAGAACACAGCAGGGCCCAGCAAGGATCCCAAGCTCCCAGGCTTCGGCTGGTTCTTGTTTGAGCGTGTTCCCTTGGCTCGGTCCTGTGGCAGGGGAGGGCTGGGTAAGCATTCAAGGCCAGAACGGTTGTGCCAATAAAATACCAAATATTTACCGTTTCCAAGAGAGCAGCAAGGGCCTGGATCAGCAGTTTTCAGCAGGCAAAAGCTCCAATTTTAAAACTCATGTAGGAAACGCCCTCACCTGCGTTCAGACAGTCTCTGGCATAATATGAGGGTTTTTTACGGCATGAAAACACTGATTGCAGCATTATACAGCGAGTAAAGCTCAAACGCTACCCCTTCCCCAGGAATTTAACCTGCCAGAAACACACACCTCTCCCTGAGCCAGCTGGCAAAGGTCAAGGGAAACAGCAATTGGTGTTTCCTCGGATTCCGCTATCGGGTCTGGAGATAAAAATCTGGGACTTTCTACAGTCACCTCCTCACCTCTTGAGCGTCCCCAGCACGCACCTCTGACAAAGGCGTGGGGAGGATGTCAGCACTGAGCCTCCACAACCATCACAGAGGGCGTGCGGCATCCTGCAACAACAACCGCCCCGAGGCCGCCGAGATGGGGAGCGCGGGAGGCGCTTTTTGGGGAGGTCTTTGTGTTCTGACAGCCAAAAGAGACCCCCGGCCACCCGCCTCGTCCCGGGCATTGCTCGGCCCCTTGCGGCCGCCACCGCGCCCCAGTGACGGCGGTGCCCGGGAGCAGCGGGGACACGGCGGGGATGGCCCCGGGACACGGCGGGGATGGCCCCGGGACACGGCGGGGATGGCCCCGGGACACGGCAGCGCAGGGCCGGGCGCGGCCCCCCCGGAGCGGGCCCGGCCGGGATGACAATGACATCACCGCGCGGCGGCTGCGGCACCGCCGCCCCCGGCCCGGGCCCCGCTGCTCCCGCGACCGCGCCCGGCGGGACCCGCGGCGGCCGAGCCCGGCCCGGGCGGGGCCGCCCCGCAGGGCAGCACGGCGGGGGCGGCGCAGGGCAGATCCCCACGTCCGTCCGTCCGTCCGTCCGTCCTCCCTCCCTCCCGCGCGGCCGCTCCCGGCCGGTCCCGGCTCACCGAAGGTGCGGCGCTGCTTGAAGGGCCGGTCCGAGGGCATCGCGGCGGGACCGGGCGGCACCGGGACCGGGCGGCTCCGTCTGCGCTGGGGCTGCGGCGGAGCTGCGGTGACGTCACCYGGCACCGCCCATATGGGGCGGGGCTTGTCCCGTCCGGGGCCCCGCCCACCCCTGCGACGCCGGAGCTGGCCCCGGACGGGCCCCGGAGCGACCCGGGGGCCACGGACCGCACCGAGCCACCCCCGGGCCACGGACCGCACCGAGCCACCCCCGGGGCCACGGACCGCACCGAGCCACCCCCGGGCCACGGACCGCACCGAGCCACCCCCGGGGGCCACGGACCGCACCGAGCCACCCCTGCCATGGGCACGGACACCTTCCACTGTCCCAGGCTGCTCCGAGCCCTGTCCCACCCGGCCTTGGACACTCCCAAGGARGGGACAGCCGCAGCTTCTCTGGGCACCCTGTGCCAAGCCTCGCCATCCTCACAGGGAAGAATTCCTCCCCAGATCCAATCGAAATCTCACCTCTTTTCGTCTAAAACCATTCCCTCTTGTCCTATTACTATCTGTCCCTCTCTTTTTTATAAGCCCCAACATGGCAGAGAGCAGCTGGTGACACAAGGACGGCTGTGCCAGAGGAACGCTGTGGCAGAGCATCCCCATTTCCCGATGGGACATAGTGGTTTATTCAGAGGTGGCCCCAAACACGAGCATTTTTTCCAGTTCTGATGGAGCAGAGCGCCTGAGGGCCCTGCTTAAGACAGCAGAAGTACCCCTGGGCTGGGATTTCCAGAGGTGCTCAAAGGACAGAGGTGTCCCTGACTCTGGCCTGCAGTGGCACCTTCTGCACATCTTGACTCAAACATCTCCCAAGTGTCACTGCCAGCTCTGGGCAGCAAARGTGGCTGTGGTGAGAAGGGTGGAGGAGAAGGAAGGATTGGGTGGGGATGAAGCCACAACAGCTCAGACCACAGATTCCAGCCAACAAACCTGGACATGAACTACTCTCTCACAGATACTCCAACATTTGTGATTCCCACATCTACCCCAATCATCTCCCCGCTAACGAGCCCCTTGTTCTCCCTGCTGCATTCACAGCCATGGCTATGCTGAATATATTAAAGCCTGCAGCACAACTACAAATAGGGCAGCTATTTCTGGAGCTGGTAAATGAATCAAAAACAACTGCAAACAGAGCATCAGTGTTTCACCAGGTCCAATATCCCTCCTCACTGCATGCCACAGCAGGAGCTCATTTGGAGCAGTGTCTCGTTGTTACAGTGAATTGGCACAAAACAGGAGTGAACACAACATGTTAAAGTATAACCTGGAAAAAAAAAAAATACACGAAAGATGCAGTTTTGAAAGAACTGCTCCGATTATTGTGTCAACAATTTAAACAAATATATGTTTGATGAGAATTGAAGAAATTCTTGTTTCCTTGTTGAGTTTACCCAAGAAAGAAAACACTTTCATGGCCAATATAATGGATTTTCCTTGACCAAGCAGCAGTTAAACAAGCACACACTGGTAAGGAAGTATAAACTCTTCAGATTCACTTTCATAATTAAGATACAAGTAGAGATATTAATCTCTGATATAGGTCCTGTTAATCAGAGAATACTGAAGGGAAAGCAGGAATGTTGAATCAGACATGGCAAGTGATGACCTTTACAGACTTCATCCTCAGCAAAGGGACTTGTTACTCTTGCTATAAAGTGTGAACCTCTTTTCCATGAGAGGAATGTGAAAGTCTTTCCAATTTAGTGATGTGGCCCCAGGTTTTATCCATACAGACCTCATTGCAGGATTGGGGCCATAATTCCACAGAATATTATTCAGACACCTGGAAAGGGAGAAAAAACTCCATTTCATAGGAGCTCTGGAGCTTCTCAGCATGTTAGTGTGCTTCCAGAAGTGGGATATGGATCAAATAAGTTTGATTTAATTTATCCACTTCTTCCTTCAGCCCTCAGCTTCCTGAACAATTCTGCACACATAAGTGCCTCTCTTGCCTGGTCTTACTGATGTCACTGGCAAAACTCCTCATTTAAGGAGGTGCATTTCAGATCCAAGCCCCCCTCTCCGCCAATCAGTCAAAGGTTTAAGGCACCAGCAAGCTGTCCTAACATGACCTGGAATCAGCAAGGAGCTTCCCACATGCCAGCATTCCACAGGGTAGCACCTGAAAAGGAGCACTCCTGGATCTTGTGAAACCACAGCAGTGAGGGAAATCTCCCTGAAGGAATCCTGTAATGCTGGTAAAGGAAGTGTATTTTTGCCAACAGAACTGTGTTGATGCTCAGGCTCCTGCTGGCCAGGGCAGTGTCCAAGCTCCTGCCCCTGCAGCCCCAGCTGCTTCTGCTTCTCCTGCAGCTGCTGGGTCCAGGAGCTGCTGTAGCTCTGCTCACCTTAGCCCAGCCTCTCTGGGTGTGAGATCTTTGCCTTTGTCCCCTAGAGAAGTAGCTAAAACAAGATCAAACATAAATCACAGACTTGTTTGGTTGGAAGGGACCTTAAATCAGTTTGGGAAGGACGATGAGACGCTCGAGCATGTCCAGAGGAGGCAATGAGGCTGGAGAGGGGCTGGGAACCCAAACCCTGTGAGGAACCCCTGAGGGAGCTGGGGGTGCTCAGCCTGGAGAAAAGGAGACTCAGGGCTGCCCCCATCACTCTCTGCAGCTCCTGAAAGGTGCCTGTGCTCAGCTGGGGCTGGGCTCTTGCTCCAGCAGCACTGACACAACCAGAGCACACAGCCTCAAGCTGCACCAAGGGAAATACAGGCTGGAGATTGGGAAAAAGTTTTTCATGGAAAGGGTGATAAAGTTCTGGAATGGCTGCCCGGGGAGGTGGTGGAGTCCCCATCCCTGGGTGTGTTTAACAAAGCCTGGATGTGGCACTGGGTGCCAGGGTTTGGTTGAGGGGTTGGGGCTGGGTTGGACTCGATGATCTTGAAGGTCTCTTCCAACCTGGTCATTCTGGGAATTCTGTAAATCTCATCCAGTCCCACCCCTGCCTGTTGCTATAGGACACAAAACAATACAAGTGCACACACTGCTGCTCTCAAYGCAAAGGGAAGATTATTTTCTGACTCCAACATTTATWGTTTTCTAAAAGTGACAGTGYATTGGAGGGTGAAAGTGACACTGGACAAACCAACAGTCTATCAAATTTCTCTTCTTCCATAAAAGAATGCAAAACAATAAGTTATTTACAGAAAGTGTGTGAGAAAGTTTGKTACAAGAATGTAAACATCAGAAGGTTTAGAAAATCTMAAAAAATCAGGGCAACACCTGCCCACACTTTCCACTGTCCCAGGTTGCTCCAAGCCCTGTCCAACCTGGCCTTGGAGACTTCCAGGGATGGAGCAGCCACAGGGATGGGGACTCCTCCGTGTCCTGTATGAGAAGGACACTCATCAGCCACCTTAGGCAGGGGAGGAGTTACTTGGGAGGGCTCTGGAGCCAACACAAATCCACACAAGGTGTCTACAAGCTCAGCTTTTACAGTGTTACCTCCAGTCCTCTGTCAGAGCCTTATCTCAGCAGAGGCAGCACATCCTGGGGCCCCAAGTGCTGCCCTTCCCAGCCCAGAGCCAGGCCCCAAACTCCCTTTCATTACCTTGTTAATCCAGCAGGGTTTGTTTTCCCAGCAGCAGATGTTTCCCCAGCCTTCAACAGGGATCCCCCAAATCCAAAACTGACTTTTCCAAGACAGCAAACCAGGCCAGTCTCCAGCCCCAGCACAGAGCAGCTCCACGGTGCAGGTGGCACAGGCTGCCCAGGCCTCCTGTGATCCTGGCTACAAAAAAGGACTGGAACCAAAATGCTCATTTTTCTACTCTTCCTCAGTTTGGCAGTAATMTTACCACACAAATAACCAGGCTCAGAGTCATGAAGCACAGGACCAAAAACTGAGCTCCATCCATCCTTTTTTTTGACCCTGTTTATGATYAAGTAGGAAAGTGAAACCATCCCCTAACTTTCATACATGGAAATTGCTGCCAGCTCTGTGACCCTCTAARGGTCCTGATCCAAATAAACTTCAGTTTAGTTTATTAGTTTAGTTACTATTTAGTTTAGTTACTTTGTTCCACAGTAACTAAATGGAAGTTGTTGCTCTTCAGCTTCCTTCACCTCTTGCCAGTTTTAAAAAATAAATCTGAATAATTTTGGGTGCTGGTGTAAAAGGTGGCACTACATGGCCTAAGGCCCTGCCCAGATGGATCTGACCAACTCCTTGACTCCAAACCCAGTTTAAGAGCCTTTCATTRAAATCCCCAAGTATATTTCATGCCAGGCTGCTCTCAATCCTTGAGAAAAAAACCCCAAACCAACCCCCAACCCTCCAACCAACCAGCACACAGCAGGAGCTCAGTCATTTCACTGCAAGTTTATGATCTCAACACAACAGAAAAGGGCCATGATCTTTTGTTTTGCAATAGCTTATTTGTTACAGCTTGTTTTAAGTAAAACCAACACTCAACACTCTCTGTCCCAAGCTACTGGTAGGACAGCTGCCCTTAAGGAAGTGTCTGGAAGAATGCAGGACACTGCAGATTTTCCACTGTTCAGAGAAGTAGCACTGCCATCTACTTGGGAAAGCCAAAATCCATAAGCAGGTCACCACCTCCAAGGAAATATTTCTCTGGCTTACAAAGAACAGAGAGAGATCACTGAGGTCACTTTTTTTTTTTTCTGCCTTGCCTCAGTGTTCAGTTTTTATCCAGACCTCAGCTTGCTGGAGGTAATTTCTTTGGGAGGCAGCATTCCCTTATTGCAGGTCACAGGCATTATGCAAACTGCTGTGTACCAGGAGCTGCTCCAAAGGCCAGGCAGGATTCCAGACCCTATTCCCTGTTTTGATGGAATGGCTCAAACCAGACCTAGTGTAAAAGGAGAAGCAGCTCATGAACAGCACCAACCAACACTGAGTCACAGGGGCAGCTGGGACACCCAGAGCACTGATGCTGCAGGGCTACAGAGCCCAGCAGGCATTTCTGACCTTCAGGGTCATGGCCACCACCTGGAAGATTAGACACAGTCTGAAAATGCATGTCCAGGTCTGAAAATGCACAGACAAAATCCTAAACATGCAGGTTAGCCTGGCTGTTTGAGTCCCCACACAACCATCCTTCCTGGGGCTCTGAAAGCCACAAGTGCCCAAGTCAACAACGACATTTTTYCCAAAATCTCCACACCCTGGTCTGTGTTTGTTTTTATTTTTGTTTGTTTTGTGAGTTTTTGGTATTTTTGTTTGGTTTTGTTTGGTTTTTTCTGAAGAAAAAATCCACCAAAATAACCCCTTGAGCACTTTGGAGTAATCATGTGGGGGGTTTTTTGTCRTTAATGGCATCAATAAAAAACTACTAAAGGAAAACAGCAGATCAAACTGGCTACTGAGCTGTGAGATCTCCCATGGCTGGGCTCGATGGCCTTCCTTAGCCATGAAAATTCTGTCTGGAGCAGAGGGAAAGTGGCAGGAAAACACTTCAACACAAGAACCAATTGTGAGTGCACTGCATGTGCCCCTGGGCCAAATCCTTGAGAGAAAGCAAGAGACAAACAAAAACAGTCCTAGGAAGGTTCTGGTTTTTGAAGAAAAACTCAATCAATCATGAGAAGAAAAACACGTAAGACAAAACRAGTTACTGGTGACACTTTTTAATTTCTTATGGTCAGATTTTTTTGAAGTAAAACCAACAGAGTAAGACAGAACTAGAGGACAGGCAGTCATATTTACAGCCACTCAAAACTAAGAGTGTAAAAGCAGAGCTCAGTGGTGAAAGAAGCACAGAAGCATACAAAGAATAGMTTTTTTTGGTTATTATTAGAATTTTATTATATTATCTTAGCTATTAAAAGAATCTGTTGCATTTTTTGCTGCCCAATTCCAAATGACCAGCTCCCACTCAAAACGACTTGTGATACAAAAAGCGACATTTTTTTTCTGTTTGTAGACAACAAAACCACCTGCTTTAATTTTCCCAAACCTTACTGAAGAGTCACAGCACAGMTAACACTAATGCTCTATCCTTTACCGTTAAATAAAAAATAAAACAGGGAAAATAAAACAGGCGAAGGGAAAAAGCCAGACTGAGCCAGTGTAATCATTCAGTTGGATTCTGGATGACAATCAGGAAATAGTCTTTATCTGGAGAGGGAAAAAAAAAAAGAAAATTATTCTTTCACTGCTGGTATTTGTTCACAGAAACAGTAAATTCCAACATTTTTCACATCTCTCTGATGTGCTGTGGGAACTCTAGAGCCCTGACATTCATTCTCAATGAGCAAAACACGCTCCAAGTGTCAGGTCATTTATTTTATGGGTTTTACTGAGAAAAACTCTCAGCTTTAGAAACTGCATATTCCCAAGYCAGCTGAACTTAACCCAGTTTGTGCCAGGAAACTCAGTAACTGGCATGTGCCYCACTGGTGCATGGTGGCCACTGCCCTTCTCTCACAGGCACACTGGGGCTGCAGCTGTTTTTGCTGAGCAATGCTTATTCCTCTTTCCATCCTTCCCGTGGAAATCCGAGGCTGCCTCAGCACCAACCAGAGCCTGTGTTAAGATCTGCCCTGACCCAAGCCTGCCATGGGGAACTGCCATCCCCTGCTTGGCCTGTCCACCAGCCCCATCCCAGCAGGGAGCACACAGGGATGGGGCTGAATTCCTGCCATGTGAGCGACCTGCACTCATCCTGCTGCTTCCCAGTTTGGAATTCAACAAAATACTGAGGATGTTTCCTGAAAAGAGGGTTGCTGCTGCTGTATACCATGACTCATGATTACAGCTACAGTGTGCTCTAATACTTTTCCCAGAACTGGAAAGTCAGGACTGTCTTGTTTTATCACTCAGTCCACAGTTCTGAACGGAAATTGCTCCCAGAATGTATTTCTTTCCAAATCCTAGAGTTTTAGACTGAAAAATAAAGCATGAGAGGGCGCAGAACCCTCTCAAGCATTATCTAACACTTTCTACTTTGATCTACACAAAAAGAGGGAAGAYATTTGCCACATTCAAACATGACAAAGGAAACTTAGGTCAATGATAAAGCTTTCAACTCTCCAGAAAGTAGAGCAGCTTCTTGGAGAGAAGGGATTATCCAARGTGAACACAAGCAGCAGGCAGATTCCTTCCAGGCTGACAGTGTCAGTTTCAAGTGAGAACAATCCTGCTGGATTCCCAGACTGCTGCTTTCCCCTGCTCTSTCCTACCTGGAGCAACCATGATTTCGTTTTTCTTGGAGCGGATGCGCAGGAAGGTGAGGTCGTTCTGGGGGTCGATGTCCCGCACGGTGCTCCTGGCCTTCATGATGAAGCTGTGCATGAGGCCGGCGTACTGAATGGTGGTGGAGTTGTCTATGGTGCTCTTGATGGGAATACCTGCAGGACAGGGACAGCAAGGCTCAGGGACAAACCTCCAGAATCAACCCTGCCCTGGGCACCAGCGGGTRCAACCTCGGTTGCCACTGCACCAGGGGTCAGGAGTGTCCTCTTTGAAGGGAAGAGGAAAACATGAAGAAAAACAAACTAGGAAAAAGCTGAGATGTGGGACCACAGGTGTAGGTGAGAACTGTTTACCTCTAGTAGCACCAGTGCTTTACTTTTTCATTTTGAGAGTTAAAAATAGAAATAAATTAAACAAAAATAATCATCTGGAAAGGAGAGAAGAAATACCAATGTTGGCTGGTTTTTCTCCTGACTGGGGACACTTTTTTACTACAGAAAGGATCCCCTACACCAGTTAAGTGATATTGAGCTACACCAGGCTGGGATGTGTGATTATGGAGGACATCAGCTGCTGCATCACACAGCTCCAACATTCAGCCCTAAGAGGAGGTGCAGTCCTGGGAGGTTCCTGGTTCAGTGATACAGCCTGGAGGGCAGACACACTGTTCAGCCAGAGCTTTACAGAGCTCCCTTACACTTCAGCCCCCCATTAGATGTGTTTTCCCTCCAAAAGCTAGTCAAACCCCAGCTCCTGGGTCAYAACACAGCAGCCAAGTACCAAATTCTGCAGGGCAGAACCAGGTGTCTGTTCCAGTAACTGCAGCTGCAGCACAGAGAGCACAAACCACTCAACCATCATAGAAAAGCAGCGAGCAGGAGCCAGGCTGCATGATCMGATCCTCAGTATATTCACATGTTGCTGCTGTCATCTTTTCTAAGGATTACTTCCAGGAAATATTCAATTTTTGGGCTGCTCAGTGTATTGAGAATGCTCTGAAGAAGRTGGTCTGTTGAACTCTTCAGAGACTCCAAAAAGAGACAACTTGCTGATGAGTTCCATGAGACCACAAGCACTAGACAGTGCTACAGAACTGGAGCCTGCCAGGCCAGCAGGGTTTTGGACAGACCCAACAGCAAGATTTCCATCTTGTGAGAGCCTCAGTGCTACTGATGAAAGTCTTCACAGACCCAGTTTCAAACACTGCCATAATTCAAGTATTACAATGCTTTTGCAAATTATTTTATTTCCTAAAATAATAATGTGAGCTTCCAGAAATTGGAAACCAATTTTCTTTTGCAGCCTGACTACTGTCTGTCTCCTTGGCTGCAGGAAAACCTCTCCCAAAGCCAGACTCTAAGCTAAGTGCAAGTGGTACAAGCAGCAGCCCTCAAAGGGGGTGGTTGGAGTGAGTGATAGGTCAGAAAAGTGAGGCTGACACGGCACCTTCTGAATTAACCACGATGATTCCCTGCACTCCCTTCTGGCTCTGGATTCGCTTCAGTGTTTCCTCCACCTCAGCCTGCAAGACAAAGCACAAATCAATGCAGGGTTACAGCTGCTCTTTGCCTCCCACCAAAGCTTTAGGATAACGTGGCTGAACACTAAGCTGCACAGGGATGATTAAAAAGCCACTGCCTATACTGGTTTATACAGCCAAGTGTCTGTGCTTTGGTGCCACCTTTTCTGCATGACCTTTCCAGTTATTTTCCATCTGTCTTCTTCACTCATTTGTGATTATCATCCTGGAACTCCCCTCTCTCCTCCTCCCCAAGCCTCCTGCTGAAGGCTTGCAGCTGGAAGCTGCAGTCAGACTGCTACAATTTAGGTGTCAAACAAAAATCGTCTTTGAAAATGGACACGGAATTTAGGAAAAAAGTAGGAAAAAAGATACATTTTGGGTGCAAGATGACCTTCCCTTTTAGCAAATGAATGCCAAAAGCAATTACAAATAAGAGAAGTGAGGGGAAAAACAATGAATGAACACTCTTTGTAATTCTGGTTTGTGCTGGGATGGCTGCAAGGCTGTAACCACTGCCAATAATTTACAACTTAAGAAAGGAAAAATGTAAACGCAGGCCAAGGCAATAGTCCTTTGTCTGCTCTATAAAAATCATCAAAAGAGGTTTCAGTACCTTCTGCACAACTTTCCTGCTACAAGACACCCATCTAAATATAACTATGGCATCTGTAATAGGGTGAGAAACCCTCACACCTGAGCTGATTTCCACAGCTGGATGAGTATTTAGCATTTTTTATTCCCATTAAAGGAAACAGAAACAGATCCTGCAAGGCAGAGTCCCCCAGAAATGGTTTGGGAAGGGAGACCAGAATCACCCGAACCAGGACAGGTGAGACCTACAAGGGGCATTTGGCCAAGGCTCTGTTCCCTGGACACCCTGAACAGCCCTCTCCACTTCCTGCACAGCAAACGGGCACAAAGATGTCACACGCCCCGTGCCCTGGGAAGAGACCTCGTCCAACAACCAGCACAACAAAACAAACACCAGCTCAGCCCCAGCACTTTGCTCAGGGTTCTCTTATACACATCTAGAAGAGACCTCGTCCAACAACCAGCACAACAAAACAAACACCAGCTCAGCCCCAGCACTTTGCTCAGGGTGCTGTTGGTAACACAGCCTGTGGCGCATCAGAGATGGGAGCCCCTGAGCTGGTCTTTATGAAGCAGAAGTTTTTCTGTGTGATCCAGCACAGAAAAATTCAAGTATTTTCAACAGAACTCTATTATTTCTAAATGCTGGACTGTTCTCAAATGGAAGACAAGGGAAATTAAACAAAGAACAAATGAAAGGGTGTACAAATGCTGGGAAAATATAGTGGCAAAATGTTAAATCTATTAAGAAATTAAGATCTGATTTCCTGCCTTCTTACTAGTACTATTTAAGTCCTGATTAAATACTTTCCTTCACAGGACCTTAACAYATCTTTTCAGATGCAAAGCAGCATCCATAAAGAAGGATACCAGTTCTTAATTTCCTCTTAACACCTTCAGCTGATCTAATTCACAGGTGGGTGATCTGCTCTGACAGTTCACTGCTGCTGATGTGGGAAGGTCCTGCTCCTCCAATTCCTCCACAAGCCAGTGCAGCTCKCCAGACCAAAAAAATAGTACTGAGAACAAAATTACATATTTAATTCATGAAACACACGAACCCCATTTTAATGAAGGGCTGGATAACTACAAGAGATAGCACATGGAGGAGGAGAAATGCACTCTAGAAAAGGAGAATAAACACTCCCTCAACACCATTTTGTTGCTAAATATCCTTTGCTATATGTACAACAGCAGCCTTTATCTTTCTGTTTTCATTCTGGAATAACAGAACTCCAGGTTTGCCAAAAAAATACATCTTATTAGATAATTTCAATTTTCCCTCTGGAACTTTGGTCAGCATTTATTTCTTTACAAATTCTGACATACATTTGATCCCCAATTTCATCAACATGCCATAGCCAGCCATACGTCTGAGCAGGGAGAAGCCTCCAATAGAATCACAACAGAACAAATACAGCCCCGTTTATTAAACATCCAAAACCAGTCTCTTCTCCATGACTGCTTCCAGCTTCAGGGCTGTGCCCTGGCAGCCGGAGGAAATGCAGGTTTCGCAGTGAGCGTTTCCCCGGCACGGGGCTGGACTGGATCGCGTGAAGGTTCGGCCTCTCCCCGCAGTGACTCAGGGCCGGGCAGAGCCAGGGCAGCCCCGCGGAGGCAGCGCCGGGACCCGCAGCGCTCCCGGCCCGGGGCTGGGGGAACGGGCGGGACCGCCGGGCCCGCCCCGCACAAACACGGCCCCGCCCGGGAGCCTGACACAGAACCCGACACAGAACCCGACACGAACCGAGCCGAACTGAACGGGGCCGGGCGCTCCCAGCCCCCTCGGGCCGCAGCGGGGTCTCGCCTTTACCCGGGCCCTGCCCGCGGGGCAGCGCCTGTGCCTGAGGGGAGCCGGGACCGCCCCGCCCCGCGCCGGCCGCAGGAGCCCCCGAGGCCCGGGGAGGCACAGAGACCCCCGAGGGCGGCACAGGGGCCCCGCCCGGACTCCGCACCGGCCTCACCCACCATGATGGAGCCGCCGCCGCTGCCTCCGCCCCGTGTTGGCCCCGGCGCTGCTCCGGAAGCGCTTGGAGCGCGGGGCGGGCCCGCTCCGAGACACCGCCCCGAACCCTCCAACCCCTCGGAGCCCGCACAAATCCCCCCCGAGCTCCCGAGGCCGCTCCCGAGGACGCGGTAGTCCCTGGTCCCGCTTTAGGGACATCAGCGTGAAACCCCATCCTTCCAGTACCTGAAAGAGACTTACAGGAAAGGTGGGACGAGTCTGTTAACAAGAGCCTGGAGTGACAAGGACAAGGGGGGCTTGGTTCACGTTGAAAGAGAGGAGGTTTAGATTAGAGATTAAGAAGAAATCCTTCCCTGTGAGGGTYGGCAGGCCCTGGCACAGGTTGCCCAGAGAAGCTGTGGCTGCCCCTGGATCCCTGGGAGTGTCCAGGGCCGGGTTGGACATTGTGGCTTGGAGCCACCCGGGGCAGTGGGAGGTGCCCATGGCAGGGGGTGAAARGAGATGGCCTTTAAAGGTCCCTTCCCACCCAAACCATTCGGTGATTCCACGGTAACCGGTGTGGGGAGTTCTTTTTCCCCCAGATGGCCGCAACCCCTCAGCTGCTGCCGGAGCCCCCTGGGACAGGGGCAGAGCCACTCCAAGGCATGGTGCACCCTAAAGCCCGGGGACCTCCCTGCCGCAGCCCCGGGGATCCGTGTCCCGAGGGTAAAGGTGTGTGCTGCCCCTGCCATGAGAAAGGGAGAGCTCTCTGCTCCCCTGGGGGGAAGGACCGGGGATGTCCCACAGTCTGATGGCAAAACAAAATAACACATCCAAGAACCGCCTGCCCATAACCCCAGCTCTGTTCTACACACACAACAGCAACAGTTGGGACTTTCCCTCTGACCTCAGGCTCTGCTTAGAAGTGACACAGAGTCCCAGAATGGTTTGGGACCTTTAAAGGCCATCTCATGCCAGGGGCAGGGACACCTACAATTCCAGGTTGCTCCAAGCCCCATCCAAGCTGGCCTTCAACACTTCCAGGGATCCAGGGGCAGCCATAGGTTCTCTGGGTGATTTGTGCCAGAGCCTCATGACCCTTACAGGGAAGAATTTCTTCCCAATATCCAYTTTAAACCTACTCCCAACCAGTTTGAATGCTCCTTCTTTTGGGACTACAACCCTGGAATCAGCAAACAGACACAGGGCTCACACTGAGCTCCCACAGCAGTCACAGAGAGCTGGTATTAGGTGAAACGTAAAACATGTCCTCATAAAGTGTTTTTAGATTTTTTTCCCTCTCTGAAAGCCAGGATTTGACACAGGAGGTAAGCTCACTGGCCTCTCCAATCTGTCAGAGTCTGTATTCTCCTTAAAGAAAACAAGATTTCTCCAATTAGCCCTGTCATTTGTGCACTGCTGGGCTGACAGGCTGAGAATCAAAATTGGATCAGGCATTGCCAGAGATCAGGAAAAATCCTTCTTTAGGATCCAAGAGATATGGCTGTTTCCTCTTCTAGTGGCTGTTTTACAGCTCTGCAACCTAATTCAGTTAAATTCTAATCTCTCTTAACCAGTCCAGCAGCGATTTTTACAGCTTGGCTACAAGAAGTCTTTGGCCGTGGATTGATTTAATTTCTGGTCTGTGCAATTGTAAGATTTGGGCAATAGTAAGGATGTGGTGGATAATTTGGGCAATAATAAGCAGCACATAGCTGCCATCAGAAACCCAACCAAACATGGGTTTGCTTAAACATTCCCATCCTGCCATGAACAAAACCTTCAACACTCCCACCCAGGACTGGTGCAGACATTAGCACCCTCATCATTAAAGCAAATAGAAAAAAAAATGGTGCAGCCGAGATGTACATTTATCATACACTGCACTGTGATTAATTTTTGCCTTTTAAACTTCAGATGTATGTGAAATACCCTTGTAGCTGTATACATATAAAGCTGCTCAAAGCAGCGTCAAATTTTGGGTTTACACAAACTACTAGGATGCTTTTAAGTGGTTCCATTCAAATCTTGGAGGAAGCGACTCCACACCAACTGCCCTGCTGCAGAAAAAGGCAGTTGTTATTGCAGGTATTTGCCTGGCACAGAAAATCTTCCTTGGGATTTGCTGCCCCTGACAAAATTGAGTTAACTGAGCCAGTGGGAACAGCTGAGAAAGTCAGCAGAGGGAGAACCCAGTGGGAAGGTCTGCAGCAGGGAATATCACCCTCAAGGAAGGATGACCACTTTAGGGATCATTTGACCAAACTGGACAGAATCAAGTCCCTGAGACAGAATCKCAAAATTAACTAGCTTAATTTTGGTTGGAAGAGACCTTTGAGATGATCAAGTCCAGTATTGTATGACCCTAAGACCTGATGGGACATCCCTGTGAGCACTGAGGGAACTGGAACCTCACTGCAAAGCCCATCTCAATTACCTGGCAAAGCTTGTGGCCATCAGGAGAGGTTRTCATGAAAGGAAGAATCTCAGTGCACCTCCCCCTTCAAGGAGGATCAGGGACACTACAAGGCTGGTTGGTCTCAGTGGAGCTTTCCCCCTCCTTTGTGGCATTCTGCCACTCCACACCCCTTGCAGTGTCACTCCTCACTGTTGGCATCCCTGCACCAGTGCTGCAATGGGATGTTACAGCTGTGGCTCCTGCAGAACCTCCCTCCACCCCATCCATCTCCCTCAAGCCTCAGCAGCCTCACAGCCCTCACTGGCTCCTCAGGGCAGCATCCACAAGCACTAAAAATCCACAAATTGTGTCCAAAATCCCCTCTTCAATATCCAATGCAATCAACCAGGGTGGATGAGGTCTTGGGAAAGAACTACTCCTGAAGAATCCTGGTGGAAGGYCAAGTCCAGGCAGCCTGACCCTCACCCCAGGAGCACACAGACAATTCATTTCCACCTGGATATTCTGTCACACGTAAGGAATAAGGACCAGACCACCAGCTCTTTAAGTAGTTTTATAAAAGTATTTGACTTACTGAGATACTGTTACAGTTACCTGAGTATTTGAAATTACAATGCAAGGAAATATCGACAATGAATTTCAGTACAGTATTTTACAATCCAGTGCTGCTGATCCCAGTTTCTACATGAGTTCACTAGAGCACATATACACAAACAGTGATTCTTGGAGAAAATTAAAAGACATCACAAAAAAGGGGGCTGGAGATACCAATATAACAGAGTTGAGATTACAAATCCAGTGCAGCATGTAGTAAAATGAAATTTTTAAAAAACCCCCAAAAAAAAAACCCTAACCCCCCAAACAATTTTTTACTTTTCTCAAAGTAATAAAAAAAAGGTTGTTGTTTTTAAACACAAGCAACTGGATTAAAAAAACCCCAAACTTCCATACTAGATCAGATAAAGAATGTATTTACTGTGAATGTCATTAGTAAATGAACAGTTCCTGAGCTACTTGTAACAATAAGGCTTTGTTAATTCTCAGTGTTTAATTTTCTCATGTAATTCTCATGAAGGAAAATTCTAAATAAAATTTCTTTTAATACTTGGTAATTAGGATCAACTGACAGTTGCATATGAATGTACATTTGTGACATACTATGAATTTATGCAGCTCAGGTAGCTAAAACAGTTGAAGCAATGGGAGACAAARTAATTAATCTCTGCTGAAAATCTCACTTGTAAATCCAATCCACAAAAACCTGTTATCTGGGATAGCAGCTGCTCTGGGCTCATCCCTGTATTGCTTCACCAGATCCCCAGAAAGAACTGAAAAGTGCACCAGTGGCTTGTATAATTCCTTTTAACTTATACACAACATGCTGTAAAAATTTAACAGATTTGTTAGTGTTCACAAGTCAAATGCCTAAGGAATCTAAACTTGTGCCTTCAGAAATATTGTCAATGTAATGCTGTAAAAGTTGCTTTAAATTTTTTCTATTTGGCCAAATCCGATGTTTCACTGATTATTTTTCCCCCTCAATGAATTCTTTATTTGCAATATTTTAAAATCCTATCTGGTGCTTGGAATATCCAGCCCCCTTTCTCCCATCCTGGTACAGCAGAAAAGACATATAAACATGCCATTTAAATTAAAGAAACAATGGAYTAAGTGGAATCCTGGACATCAAAAATATATACAAGCAGGTATGTTTTTCCTGAACTAAACATTTCAACCATAAAAATATTCAACAGCCAAACCCTATAGAACTAGGGCTAAGGCTATTTTAATTATAACTACTCTTTACTTTAAAAATATAGGGCTGACAGCCTTTTGGGTGATATTTATACATGAACAATAGTTCTAGGTTCCCTACACGAATTGTAAAGCAATATGCAGAACATAGACTATTTTTCATAGCTTAACCTTGCATTATCTTGCTTAATTTAATCTCTCTTGTAAATATGTTAGATAACTACATTTCACTGTAAGAATTAATATAAACAGAAAATATATATAAGGCTTTTATTTTTTCTCATGAGCTGTATACTGTCATAGATCCAAATATTGTGGAAGTTGGCAATTCTCCTCCCAGTTACACCTGAAGGTGAATTCTCACCATCAATGAAACTTTAAATGAGGGGCWTTTCTGTATCATCAGCACCTCTCCCCAGGCCTTCCTTCAATTAAGCCTGACAAGTCTCACCCTCCTGCCTTCCCAAAGCATTTATCACTGAGCTCTGACACACTTGTGAAGTCAGCTAAAACCTGTAGTGTCTTGGTTCTTAGGCCTGAATCAGTTTTTCCCTCTTGCAGTTTAGATGGATAAGACAGCAGGAAAGAAATACTCTTTTCCAGACTGAATGTTCAGCGTTTCACTTTCCCACTGTCCTGCAGCAGCTCTGTCATCTGAAAGAGTTTTAAATGCAGCTTCTGRCCCAGTGCTCTGAGCTGCAGGTTTGCTTTACTATGTGCTACATGTTATTTCAAGTGTCACATCTCTCACTGGGGCTACAGCTCATTTCACTGGTGTCTGACTTCCTCCCTTTGGGGGAAGGGAAAGGGCTGACCAGACCCAAAAAGTGCATTCAGTCTAAAGGAGCAGTAAAATGCAAAATGTTATTGTAAACCAGAAAAGAATTAACAGATTCTAAAAGGAAATAACAGATGTTAATTCAACAGGAAGTCGCTACAAAAGTTACTAGCTGTAAGCAGCTTAGGGTGAATTAGCTTAGAAACCTCCCCAAAAACATTAGTTTCAAACTTTATAGAACTATTTACTGACGCCCCAGCTTCCCAAAAACCTGTAATCCGTGTCTGAACTTTCTAATCCTCTTGGCCTCAGCCAGTCTCACACATCAGTTCATCCACAGAAATGATGAGTAGGATCATTTTTTCAATCCAGTTGTTTTGTGCTTCTTTCTGAGAGCCAAATGAACTCTTCGGAACAAAGTGACTGCAACATGTAGGAAAAACACCGAGGGTAATGTCCATTAACACTGCTGACAAACAGCCTGCAAACAGGAACCTCAATGGAATCAGTGCAATCCCAGCTGGGCTTGTCTTTTGCACAACAAATGAAGTACCACAGTGTTAATATTGATTTCAAAGTTAAAACATGTTACACAGCAAAAGCTCAGAACCCTTCAGAGGGCACAGAGCAGTGTTCCAACAACTTTGGGCAGGTGTCTCTTTTGCTGACAGGAGCAGGATTGGGATAAACCAAAGCGAAGCTATGCCCCGGATCTGTGCCACAGTTTGACATCCCCTTAACAGCAGCTTCAGTCCAGCTGGCACGTGAGCAGACTCCAGGCAAGGAAAAACAGTCTGGCCACACTTGAGTTAGAAAAAGAAGCTTAAGGATTGGAGCTGCTCACGGCACGGAGGGGGATCCAGGCTGGCTCTGACACTGCTGTTAYGAGGCTTAGGATGCTGCTGCAGCACTGCAGCTACCAATGAACTTCCCAGTGCATCAGTAGCAAAAATGCTACTAAAAAGGAAAGACAAAACTATTGTTAAAAATCTGTCAGTCATTAAGGACACATTCTAATTAATGAATGGTAAAACAAAGCAGAGCCCAAAGCTGTATTAAACCTCTACTTCGGTCATTAGTCACTCGTAGTCACATCGGATTCCGCATTTGATTTCTGAAAGTGCTCAGTAGAAATCCAGAGTTAAGGTGGATAACCTCAGGATAACATCCATTTATTTACACATTAGTACTGTTAAATAAATCCAAGTCATGTCTACTTTACAATGAAGTGTGCAACAAGCAGAAGAAGTGAAGCACATACATCYTGTTGGGTTCACATTCTTCAAGGTGCAAATTTCAGCTACTCTTGCCCAAATCCTTCTGTTTCTTCAATTGCAAATAACAGCTTTTCCTTCAACTGCTCATAATTTTTATATGGTGGAAGGTCTAAGCGATTGAAACTGCAAAAAAAAAAAAAAAATTATGTACTGAGGAAGAATTCAATAGGAACAAAAAATCCATTATGAATATGGGTGATTAGAATTTTTGCTGCGAAGATTGATACTGGGATTTATACCCTGAGAAAAGCTGACTACTGATATAAATATGTATTTCTGAGGGCAGAGGTTAGTATTCAAGTGCTGATACAGTGATAGTTTTCATTAACTTTTCCTAGTTGGAGGAAAACCAACCTCTAGGTGGTTAATTAGAGTCATCATTCAGATATGAAATTTTCAATTTGTGTTTTGCCTACCCAAAGAAAAGAGGAGGAYTGACCTTTTCTCTGGAAGTGTGTGAACGTGGCTATTTTACTAAGGAGTGCAGTGATAACAAAAGACAGTCCCAATCTTGTTAGACACTACTGGTAATCATTTTAATTGTTCAGTAATATATTACACAAATCCATGGAATTCCCAGTGGAATCTATTCCATGCCACAAGAGCTTTTCAGAAGTTCAGCTATCATTTAACAACATAGTTCACAGGTGTAATTTGTGTTTGCTTTCACAGAGTCTCAACTATTTCAGCATATTACCCATTTACTAAAATGTCACAGCAGACTGTGGTCACCAAAATCAGAGCAATAGCAAGATRCTGATTTGTTATGTACTCACCAGGTATGACTTCTGGGTAACCAGTTTTCCTTTCCAACTTTTTCGATACAGAATTTTTGGGGTCCATTGCTCCCTGTAACAAATTCCAATAGACAAGGCATAGTCTAGCTACCTTTCTATCACTGTAACACACCTGAAGCATGCAAGACTTAAATAAAGACAGGATTACACTTATTTGCACAGAGACGGGATATTTGTCTCACTCTACAGCTCTGCCTGGATCAAAGTATACATGTGGAGAAATGCATCCATCTGAAGTGATTTTAAAGTGCAATAAATAGGTGTAAACATTCCTTCCATCTCTTTCCATCATAGCTCAAGTATATGCATGGCTTACAAAACAGCATTTAATATAACACTCATTAAAAATGCCATAAATATATAATTAGGTTCTTTTTAGAAGTCTATCTCCTGCATTAGAAGGGTTATTAATACATACCCATGAGGTCAGCAAATCCTCCCACTGGCAATCTGCATGTTCCAGTCACAAACTGCAAGAGTCTCATCCTCTTCTCATTATCTATTTCTTTCACAAACTGAAAAACAGTAATGGAAATAAACATTTAGGGATAGATTCAATCTTCAGATTTTTARATCATCACTATCCACAGATGAACAGTAATGTTGGGAACAGCTGGGTTAGCAGTAACAGTTTCTCTCTGCACTCTGCAAGTGTGCTCAGTGTTCTGACCACTGTTCAATGGAGCTGTGCTCTGTAACTTCTGCTGGTCTGAGAATAAAGCAAAATCTGCAAACCTGCCAGAACCACACAATCTGCCTGCTAGTCCTGGTGTAGTGCCTGTAGATGGTGTGTCTCTGCCAGTCATTCAGGTCAATTTCTTGCATTCCACAGAGAAGCACCTTTGGGGCAGAAAAAGGGAAATAAGCAGAGGAGTACAAATTTCCACTTTCCTTCTGTGACCTCGCACACAGCAAAAGAGAACGACTGGACCCCCACTTAGCAGCATCTGCAAAAATAGTGCACTTGGTTTTAATTCTAAACTTCATCCAAAACTTCTATAAACAACGACTGATGATGAAGTGGTTCAAAGATTGGTTCATGAAGTCTATTTGGAGAGGTCACAAATTAGAGAGCATCTCTGTTGTGAAAAATGGAGTAACTGTTTGCAATTTTAGGAATAAATTCTCCCCTGTGAGGGTGGGGAGGCCCTGGCACAGGGTGCCCAGAGCAGCTATGGCTGCCCCTGGATCCCTGGAAGTGTCCAAGGCCAGGCTGGACAGGGCTTGGAGCACTCTGAGACAGTGGAAGGTGTCTCTGCATATGGAACGGGCTGGAACAAGATTATTTAAGATCCCCATCCAAACCATTCTGGGATTCTATTCAATCCAGTTTACCTTTGCCCAGCCATACAATTCTTCACTAGGGATGGGATGTTTTGTTTTGATGGCTTTACTTTTCAAACTGAACAGATGATTCAGAAAGTGTAATTTTGAGTGATCAAACCCAAACCAAGAACTTGGCCCAATCTATATGTAACCATCCATTGCATATCTGGCTTCATCTCTCATTCTGTCAAGTTACTTATTCTTTGAACACAGGCAAATGAAAGAATCACAAAAGAAAGTAAGAAATTTCTGCTGACAGAATCTTGGCATTTAGAAACATCTAAGTTGGTTGCAAAGAGCAAAGTTAAGGAAAACACATTAATCTAATACTATTCCATGAAGTTTCCCCCATATTCCCTATAAAACAGTCGTCAGCCTCAATGAGTTCTGCTCTTCAGACGTACTGACTGGAGTTTATTTTATGTGTAATGACCTGGATCCAGCAATAGCCAAGCAATCCTTTACCTCCAGTTCCTTTGCATCAAAATACTGCAAATACTGTTGTGGCAGTATTTCATTGAAGCCTTCAAAGAAAGCTTGTGTCTGCTCCTCAACACCTCGGGACAGTCTCCATTCTGCCACTAGCCTGGGAAAGAAGACACACCAAGATCATTTAAATGGCTCATGCTAACCCAAGTCCACATCTTTACCTATTTTGAGATGAACTGTAAGCCAAGTTAAAAATAAACATGGAAAGTCTGGAAAGTTCTGGGGATAGAGCACTATATAATTTTATCGGCAGCCTTTACTCTTTGCAAATGATTGCGTTTTGTCTCTAAATTACCCTAAGTGTTCAACTGTTCTGCTACAGAAGTATTTTGGACTTGAAGAGGAGGCAGCATCTCTTCACTGATTAATGAGAGCACAGCAGTCCTGAGGTGTTTGAAGATTTTGTCTGATATTCTCCCCAGAAATCTCAGTTGTTATCCATGACAAGGTAAAAAACAAGTCAAGTTGTACTGGTGAAGAGCAGCAGGACTGCCAGCTTACCAAGCAGTGACTATGTCCATTTGGAAAGTTCCATATTTGTTTCTGTTAATCATGAAACTTTGCTCTGTGGCAGAAACTCCACTCTCCATTAATAAAAGGGTGAAAAGCAGGCCGGAGACCCGGAGAACCTGAACCCAGGGAGAAGCAGATATTATGCTGAATTCAAGCCTAACCTGTCAGGAGCACTGGATTCTAAAGGAGAGGTGGCTATTTCTCATTTCAGTCCTAGAAACTTGGGGGATTTAAAGCAGGACTTGGAGTAAGTCAAAAGAATCTGAATGAAACTGTAATCCAAGCTCTCCCTGGGTTCCTAGGAACTAGAGAAGAATGATTTTCTGCAGATCCTCCCTCCTGCCAAATGCCAGTATGTTTCTGGTGCAAACACCACCTCTTTTGTGAATCACTGAAATGTCTGCAGATTTCTCATGTGATGAAAACAGAGCCCACTCCCAACTCCCTCCCCCTGCTCATGGAAAAGCCTTCACAGAYCACATCATAACAAAGAGGAAAATTCTCGGTGATTCAGTTTAGTTTGTGCCTGCAATGTGCGACAGCTTTTTTTGCAAGCACATCCTCCAAGCTTTTATGTTGAAGTTCACACCTTAAATCAGAGSTGCTGTACGGCTGCATGCTGAGGAAGGAGGGGATATTTCAGGACAAAGCAGGTCACTGTTCACATGTTTATTCCTTAATCACTCTTAGGCTCCTTCACTCCTAATCTATTGCTTTAAAACATTTTGGTGCTGCAAATATGATCCTTACTTTATGACAATACAACCTATGACATCATTCAAAACACTGTTACAACTACAAGACAACTCCAGATAAAACTAATAGCAARTCCAAGTATCTTTGAAAAATAAGAATCTTCACAAAAACATCCAAAAATGTTCTCAAAAAAAACCCAACAAAAAACAACCCCTCAAAACCCCACATGAACCAGAAATGGCTGGCTAGAACATCAGCAGGCTACAAAGCAATATAATTACAGTAATAAACAGATGTAACATTTCATTAAATATATGACAGCCACAATTCTTGTCATGGTATTCTGCTAAACTGAGATAACTAGGAAAAAAGTGGACTTTCTTCTAACCKTGATCTTTAGGAAAAGTGGATTTTAGGAACTTATTTCTATCAATATTCCTCTTTCAAATATGGGATCCAAACACTTGCCATTTGTTGCCAGCATTAGCAATTGTTCAGCAATGCTTTAGATGACACAGACAGTCTTTTGTTGCTAGAACTCAAAGAAAGAAAATGACAGAGTATTTTAAAGTCCTCACTTATTCTTACCTGATGTAGTCTTCTTTATTTTCTTCTGTGACCAGAATGTTGCTACCATTTGGCTTCAAATCATGGCTTTTGATTTCACCTAGTATTTCTTTATCAACAGAAAAAAACATTTCCAAGCCGCATTCTTCAATATCATTCTCTCTGGAAGGAAAAAAATACAGTCTTAAATACCCGTGTTGAGAACTTGCACACAGCAGAGGAGATGAGTATGAAGAACCTAAAGGTAGAAGGTCTGGAGTTAAATAGTCAAGATAAGAAAATGTTCTTTACATAGTAATTATGGCCTTGCCAGAAGTCCTGGAGTTTATATATTGATTTATGCTTTTGGAAAGTGAAGAACTGCCTGTATATACAGAGGTTTTGATGATGGTMTTCCTCCGAAATCAAGTGCAAAATCCAGATATTTATCCTGACCCATAACACAGCAATGCCAGTCTTGAAAACATAGCTGTAGTTTATTGAGCCCCATCATGCAACTGCACTTCTGAACTTTATCTTTCCAAAATATACAGTACTGCATGAAACCTTGGGTGAGGAGGGAAGGCTTCAGATGAAAGGCTGATTTTATTTCATCATCCACCCCTTTGAAAATGAAAGCTACATGCCCTAGCTCAGTTTGGGCACRGAGGTTTGGCAGGTGACCTCTAAAAGTCTCCTTCCAAACTCAGCCAATCTCTGAAACCCTCAAACTTGTGAGAATGAGAAAAAGAGCCCCCTGATAAGAGTGCCAAGGAATGCTTCCTGCAAAAATATAAAATTTGCTTTTTTGTGAGGAACAAACTTATGTCTGTCCTGACAGCCATGGCTCTGCTCCCCTATAAACGTGCAGTCCTTTCCTCAGGGGCACCTCCAGCAGCACTACAGAAAAGCAGGCCCCACTACACTGAAGTTTGGGTCTGGACTGAGAGGACTCTGCAGCACTTGGAGGTCTGAAGCCTTTTCTCCAATTTTCACATCCTTAAGTGATTTTTCAAAGGGGCAAAGCCTTTTCTGCACTCCAGCCTAGATTTCTATCACTACAGAAACTGCTTTGAATTAAAATGAAGGCACATTAGCAGCACATCTATGGAGTACAGAACATGCTACTCTGAAAACCCAACAAAATTCCTATCTCAATTCTTAAACATCTCATGCTGCTTTCTCTGCTCCTCAGTATTTAATATGAACCTTCCAAGAATCACCACTACAGATGAAAATATTGGCTTTTATATTTAGTTTTGCATTTCYAAACCCAATCTATTCTCACACCTTCTATGAAGTTTTCAAACCATGTTTAGAACTATTCTTAGTGTGATTCCTAAGTGAAATGTTTTGTCTCTTGTCACAAGAAAGAGTAATTTTTCTGCAAAATTGTTTTTATTATAGCTGAAGAAAAAAAATTACTCAGTTTGTCTTTTTCTTCTAATATATTTGTTAATATTTTTAACTAAAAGAAAAAAAAATCAGTGTTACTGAAACAAATGGTGCATATCAACCACAGATTAAAACATGTGACATACTCCTATGACAAAATCAGTACAAAATTACCATGCTTTAGATCGAAGGGGTTTTAAAAATTACTTCTTAAAATATCTGTAATACATAATTCCAAAATAATTGTAGTCTAGAACCTCCACATCCTTTTTACTTGCTAGTCTCTGGAGAGGAATTTGCAAAAGAGTGGAAGAGGAGGACTCCACAAGAGCYTGGACACAGAGGTGCCTGACCATTCAGACATGGAAGGCTGCAGGTAGGAATGGTCTGGGATCATTAAGCTTGGGGCAAATATACCAGGACAGCTAGAACTTCTTTAAAGCATTAAATCTTCAATACCAGCCTTGAGGTCAAATTTCAAGTGTGACTAACAGAAGAACTGTGTGGTAGTAAATAATAAACTCCATTTGTTAACTTCATGTTCTTGTAGCACTAAACATTTTGTTTTCTAACTCAACCAGTACTAGAGAAACATTAAATGGGTATTTCCTGATTTCTTTTAATCAGTTATCTGAAAAGTCTCAGTCAAATTTACTCAAGCCATTTTATTTGTAATCATGTTCAACATTGCCAGATCTGTATGTCTAACTGGAATTAATAACAGCCAATAAAAACACAACACAAGATGCTGCATGGAATATTCAATGAACCAGAAAGYCTCTGCATGAACAAATCATTCTTTGTGTATCTAAACTCACAGTAAAAATTCCATACTGCTCTGCAATATTAGATTTTGTTCTTCTGTGGGGTTGTTGGTTATAGATTTACACCTACATCCTGGCAGAAGTGAAAACCAAAACCATTGTATTGCTATATCAAGAACAAAACAAAGTCAAACTCACTTTACCCAGATGAGAGAGTTGTAAAACTCTGGGTCAACAGATTCTAAATCCTTGAGTCCTACTGCCTTGTTTAGGATACGTTTATAGAATGGCAGAGAGAAACCAGTGTCAATGAACTTCCCATGGAACAAAGCCTGAGGAACACAAAAACAGACAAAATAATGCAAAGGATGCTTCAGTACTTAATATGACAACATTCTGTTCTCTGTGCCCATGAAATCTGACAGCCAAATAATTAAACCAACCTGAGTACCATCACTGCCAATATGCTGCAGTAGCTTATACCAACAGGAGTTATAGCCAAAACACCTGATATTGTCAGCTCAAAAATGGATTTTTATCATTATCCATCTGATGGCACAGTATTTACTTATAAGAAAATTAGAGGACAGACCTGCTTCCTGCTTTAGGACTTACCATGGCAATGAACCTCCCGATGAATCTGAAGTATTTCAGGTGGTCTGGGTTGATGTAAGAGGCTGGGTTTATCTGTAAGCAGTAGTTATCTTTCCCTGCATATTCAAACAGGCAATACATGGGGTTCAAGACTTCATGCGACAACAGAAAGAACCACTCCCTGAAATCACACAAACAAGAAACACACTTCAAAATAAATCACAGCAGAAATTACTGTAGCTAACTCGTGTTGACTCAGGCCCTTGTTGGGCCTCCTTTCCCAGAGAGCAGCTGACCTACACTGACACCAAAGGGAAACTACAGCAAATTACAAATTAAAATGCCAAGTTGCAATGATACACAACTGTCAGTGGCTTGGATAAAACCCACTCTTATCTAAATGAGCACATTACAAGTGTACCCCTGAACTAAACATCCAGGGCTGGGGAATGCCAATTAACATATGCACTTCTCAGTTACATTCCAGTCACGACTTTGTATTTAAATGTATATTTCTGTTCACTTTTTCAATAAACTCTACTTTGATGTTAACAGTTGGGTCAAAGGGTCACTTTAGTTCAGTAAACTGCATCTCTTTAATCATGGAGATGATTAAGTAACTCCTAATGCAAACTGAAAATCATTCTACACAGCTTTAAGACATGCAAACATCTTGCAGAACTGCCTTCCTCAGATGTTGCAAGCTAAGGAATAAACTTCACTCCTATTGTGAAAGCACTGCAGTTAAATACTTTGGGGAAGCCTTCACATCACCGCTAGCAGAACAAGTTATTATKTGCCATTTCAGTGRAGTTTACCTTGCCACACCTCCATAATCTAAACCTTCTTCACCAGGGAAAATAACCCATAAACGTCTCCGGAGATCCTGAGGGCTGAAGCTCATTATCTTAGTGAAAGAAAAACAATCAATTATTTTTAAGAAAACAGCTATAAGCACTGGTTAGAATTACTACTATTTTCTAACAAGCATTTAATAATTTGGAAAAATTTTAATCAGGGTTTACAGACCTTAACAAAACCTTAATATTTTAACCTTAGGTCTACAGAGATTAGTAAGAATTTCACTCCTAATAATGCAAATAGAATTAATAATTTTTGTTTAAAAAAAACCTACTCATTTCAAGACAACCAGACTAAGATCAACTTAATATACTGTTTGCATGTAGACCATGCAAGTACAACACATTGTGAGGAAAAATGCATAAACATAAGCACAACACAAAAACATCCTGAGAATGGGGTGCTGCTCTGCCCCAGCAGTCTCTTCAAAATCAACTCAGATTTTAAATCACTCTGAGGGYAAAAAAAAKCCCWAAACCACGTTTGTCAGATCAATCAGTGCCAGAACAACATATATTAGCATGATCTTTTAAGTGTGAATGCAGCCTAACTATTAATTTTTTTTGTTAGTCTAACTTACAGTAATATTAGCAAAATATCAAAGGTTCAAAAATGACAGGTGAGAATGAATTTAATAACACTACTTTTCATACCCATTAGTCCCATGTTTTAACACAATACCTGCTGAAATGAGTCCTCAAATAATGTTTTCCTGCTCACTGTGATCTTTATATGCTGTGGCATTGCAAGTTGCTGAAAGGAAATTTTTTAGATGTGAAGGGTACAATCACTTAAAGTTTCCACTACTCAGTTTGGACTGCTATTTGTTGTATATATTAAAAAGTACAGTTGAATTCCATCAATCAATATAAAACAAATCCAGCAATCAAGGTATCTGAATTGTAATTTAATCCAAGAATAAACTGGTTCCAATACTTCTACCTACAGTGACATGAACACACCTCCAGATGCTGCTCAGAACAGCTTAAATATTGCACTCCTACAAGATACTTGAAAACATGAAGATCAATAACATGTCCCAGCTGAGGAAGCCTTTCTACCCCAGAACTGATGAAACACACGAAGAACCTCTCCTATAAGAAAAGGTTGAAACAATTGGGATTGTTCAGCCTGGAGAAACTTCAGGGTGACCTAATTGTGGCCTTCCAGTACCTAGAAGGGACCAACAAGAAAGATGGAGAGAGACTATTGACAAAGGCCTGGACAGGACACAGGGAATGGCTTCCCACTGCCAGAGGCAGGYTTAGGAGGGATACTAAATATTGGGAAGGAATTCCCAGCACCTGTGAGGGTGGGCAGGCCCTGGCACAGGGTGCCCAGAGCAGCTGTGGCTGCCCCTGGATCCCTGYAAGTGTCCAAGGCCTGGTTGGACAGGGCTTGGAGCAACCTGGGCTAGTYGAAGGTGTCCCTGCCCATGGCAGGGGGTTGGAATGAGATGATCTTTAAGGTCCTTTTCACAGAATGGTTTGAGTTGTTTCTATTAATTTAATAAAAAATTAGAATATTCAGGCTATACTGCACAAAATTCCAAGTGAAAAACGAGGCTAGTCTCTCCACTATTTTCAAAGGATAATTCAGTGACTCTTGAAAACTGGAACCTTTAAACCAAAAACTTTTTCCCTAAACATCAAGTTACTTCATCTCTTGATATAAGGAGCTTAGAGGACCAAGACTGACACGCTGGAATTTGATATTATGTTAGAGCACCCTGTGTGCACCARAGCATATTCCTCAGTGCTTTGACATGTCTGTTGTGTTGCAAATGCCTTGCATTTTCTGCCAGAGGTGGGTACTCATATAGAAAGCAGATGTTGTATTAACTCTAAAAAAACTGTGCCTCCATATATTCCTGTATAAACAGCAGCAAGACAACACTATTCAGAAACCCACCACTTAAAAAAAGGAGGGAAATTGATGTTTTCCCTTATTCTAAAACATTTTAAAGCCAAAAGTTACATCACTTTAAAGCTTACATGAGATTATACATTTCCTGCATTTACTCCCACCTAATTCAACTCACCTTTAACCTTAGAGTGGTTTGATTCCCTTTTACTGAAAGGCACTGAAGAAGGCATTGAAAGCATGTAAGCAAAACCAAAAATGCAAGCAAATATTGCAAAAAAATGAATCCATACCTGACACCAGAATCTGAAATAATGGACCTTGGCCTTGAAATCACGCACATAAGCTATCTGAGGTCCATTGTCCCTGCAACCAAAAGGAGGAAAAAAATGAATTTCCAAGTGTTTTTGTAACTGAAGTAAAAGCCTGCAGATGTATTAGTTATACAGCTGTATGGTCTAGCTGGCTATCTAGTCACATTTTTTGATTTTGGGGTGTTATTTCTTGTTTTTAAACTAAAAAGAAAAATCTTCCTTTGTAAACTGTGGAATGCTTAACAGTACATTTAAAACACTACCTGAACATCAACTGTAAAAAAAGATTCTAACAATAAAGAAGGGACGACATTCAATTAACTTGGGAGGTAAATTCTGGTTTCAACTTCATTCTGGTTCCTAAAAAAAATCAGAAAAAGAAAAGGTTGGGTCTCTTTTAAAGAGAGAAGGAAGGGATTTGGTCATCAACAAGACAGATACAGCTCTCCTCCACTACTCTCAAATCTCACACATTACATGGCAAGAAGGATTCTGCAGTGTTTAGAACTCTGGCTTCTTCAGGGACTTTCAGTGAATGAAAAATCCCAGGTAATTAAGAAGCATTGCTCCATGTAAACCTTCCTGCCTAATAATGTAGTAAGAAGCAAAAAATAAGTATTTTAAAAATATTTAAAAAATGATGTGTGCTAAACTTGACTTTTGAAACCTTAGTAAAATGTTAAGAACACTTACAGAGCAGACTTGCCCGTGCGGGGATCTATGTATGTAGTGGTTCTTCTATTGTGATCCACAAAATAGGGAATTCCATCCACAGTAAATCGCATTTCCCAGCCTTCTGGCAAGGGCTTCTCATTTAACTGACTATGGATACAAGAAAATATATGGTAACTGATCAACTGAATCCATTATGTCAATGGAGTAATACCTGAGACAGTAAACATCTTAGAAAATCTAGAAAGTCTACAGATTGAGAAAGTTTCTCTTTGGATTTATTTTAGCTTTCCCCCTGCCAAAATTTGCAGTCAGCTCTCAATTAGACCAAAAGGACTGGTGAAGTAAGCATTATCTCATTTGCTTGAAATACCTTAAATAAAGGCAAGGAAAAACCTTAAGGGAAAAGTGTAAGCTAGGTTTTTGTTTCCTTCACAAACAACAGAATTTTATCTTCTAACTATGAGGTTTTTACTCAAAAACTGACATAATTTTAATAAGCAGTTTTTGGTACCTCATGAATAATCACAGCAGCCAAAAATGTTTCAGAATGACAAAATTAAAAGAAAATACCAATCCTGATCATGTAGAATTTTTTGCCAATTTTTTCCAACTCAGTTTTGCTGTACACAAAAGTAGATCTCAATATATCTGGAAGATCTGAGTAGTATCACTGTGAAGTGCTCCCCAGTGGTTTCCCTCCATAAATACCAGGTTCTGACTGTGCAGCCCAAACATTCTGTTGCTGGGCTATTCCAAGAGGAATTGCTCTCCACAGCTGCAGAGGTGAGTGGCTACAGCTGAGACCCCTCACACAGCCTTGGCTGTCCCCCTTCCCCTCCTTCATGGAGGACAGGTGAAGTTGCTTCACCAAACAGACYTTTTCAGCTCAAACAGCACTTGGGACTGAACACACTTCACCCTCAACTTCCTGCCTCCTCCATTCCTTACCTCAAAGACTTTGCAGTGACAGAGCTCAAAATAAACAGAACTCTTGTGCATCTAGTAGTGCCTCAAGTTCTCTGTCTCCTTTATTCCTCCTTTTTTAAAGAGGTGTGAGGAAAGGCGCTACAGTTTTTTTCGGTCGTCTTCTTTCTGTCTCCTGCCCATCCCCAGATGTGTCCAAGACCAGGCTGGATGGGGCTTGGAGCACCCTGGGARAGTGGAAGGTGTCCCTGCCCATGACAGGAGGGTGGAACAAYATTGGCTTTCAAGTGCCTTCCAYCCCAAACCATTCTGTGATTCTGTGACTGTGTGGGAAACAACCAAAGTCTTACTCTAGACTCTGCACCATCCCATCATCATACAAAGGAAATCTCTTCTTCCTCTAATGACACAAATGTTTAGACAAATGTAATTGATTACTTATGAAAAGCAGAAGCTTTTCTACTGGGGAATGAGTTCATTGCTTACTGTTGACCAAGGCTTTCCTGGTAGTTTTAGGATGACACAGTAATATTGCGACAGTTTCCATTTTGGCCAATATCTCAACTTTTTATCGAGCTCTCAGATGTGTGCATAGCACAATCTATGCCTCACCTGTGGGCAGCAATTCTTGGTTCACTCTACTCTCATTTACTTGGCTACATTTTAATTTAATTTACATTTTCATCACACATGCAGCTTCAACTGATTTCTTACCCCTGACTCCTGGGATCTTCCCACTGAGTGATTCGTGTGTTGTGATTGACAAAATACACTCTGCCATTGCTGTCAGTTCTTTTTTCTGAAAAGATGTAAAAGGAGAAATATTCAATTCCCTCTTTAATTTATTGCTGAGACTACATCAAATATACAATATAAATCACCAGACTCAGCCTCTCCTGCTCTCAGGTTMCTCTGTACCTCCTGTGACCCAACCTATTTTCACTTTCATTGACGTTACTCKTTACTATGTAATTTATTTTCAATTGTAGGAGAAATTAATTGGAAACTGAAAACTGTGAGCTGTTTTGTCCACAGAAAACTTCAACTGTGTCAAATATTGTGATGTGCRSAACAAGCAACACAGAAAGCAAACASAGAGGAGGGAACAGATATACACAGAAGAATCAAGAAGGTACAAAGGGGCTTCAAGTTCAACTTATAGCAGGGAATAAAACACAGTCAAAATTCAGTTTCCAAGAAAACCCATTTATATTTTCTCTCAGATGAACCATAGGCATACACTGCCTATGAGAAATGCCCTGACTTGCTCCTCTGTACCATTCTGCAGCTCTTCATACCATTTTTATTTAGTGTTGCAAGAGAAACAAATTACAAAAATTAACCAAAATCTGACTACCACAGCTCAAAAGCTTCAGTTTCCAAGAGAAGTCTGTAAGTAGCCATTTGCCTGTGAGCCTGACAGCAGAATTCCACARGATGTGGAGACTCAGTTTGCCATTTCCTGGACACTGCCAGCCTAAAGACCTTTCTGTGAAATGTTATATATATGTACCTAAAGCATAAGGGTGGGGAAATCACAATTTCATGGCACGAAGTTGCAGCAATACCAGGACTAAAAATCCAAATAGTTCTGTTTGAAAAGCAGARGAACCCAAAAACTCAGGTCTAACTCTGCCAAGTAATAACTTGCTCCAAATTCCACAAGAGAATTCTGAGAGCTTTGCCTACATATCATAAAACTTGAATTTTTACATCTGCTTGATAGTCACCCCAGAAAGCAGTTTTACACTTCTATTTTTTATTACACCCTGCCAAAAATTGTATTAATTGTAAATTCTCAACTCTGTAAAGTACAAGAACAAATTTATTCCAGGGAAAGGGCCAAATCAAGAAGCAGTTAGTTGTCACTATAAAAAACATTTTCAGACCAACAAAACTCTTCAAGAGTTGTCTTGGAGAGAGAATTTAGCAGCTTGATTTAGAGAGGATTTGGAGCCTGATTTAGCAGGAACAGGATGGTAGGGGGAATGAAAAAGTCTCAAAAGGATGACAGTGTTAAAGCAGCTATTACACTTGTTACCAGTGGAGTAAACCAGAACACTTTATAGTTTCRAAACCACTTTGAAATGGCATAGCCTAGTCAGGATTCTGTCTAAATAGCACATTTGATTAGATCTGATTTTACAGTATTTTAAATGTAGATTTTAATTTTCAAAATCTAGTTTAGAACAGCTGACAAATAATTTGGCAGAAGTYTGCTTTAAAGTTTAATTACATTGCATTACAAAACACATTCAAGTTAGTCTTACCCCATCCATGTGGCAGAGGGCCAAGAGGATCAAACTCTTTGTTCTGTGTGGATGAAAAATCCTGGTTCTGCAAGTCACACGAACAAATGAGGCATTAATGACTAYTCATTTGCTTTCCAGATGTTCTACCATAGCCATCCTGAATTACTGAAGTAAATGCATTTCTGTTAATGTTACACATAAGCAAGGATGCCAACTCTTTCTTTTCCTCCACAGAGAAGGCCCATTTTACTGACCTTGGCATGCCTTATTAACTACAGTGCCAAGAAGTAATTATTCTTTGTTTAGTACTCCTGCCTAGGCAGGAGGAAATTAGTACAGTAGCACCCAAAGCAATCAGAACCTTCATTCCTGCACTCAGTACAGTTCTCCCTACCACCACTTACAGGCTCCATTTTATTCTCACATGTACAGCAAATCAGAACCTCCATCACTCTTGATGAGCATGAGTAGCATGAGTTGGAGTGATCTAATGTCTGCTATTCATCAGAGACAAACAATGGAGTAAAAATGCTGGAAGGATTATTTTCAATTTCCCTGCTCTCCTAACATTCATTGCGCATAATTTATTTTACCCAGAGCAGAAATGCATTGCTTACCTGCCATGTGTTTGGCCAGGGTAATACAAGATACAATACAAATAACCCAGCTTATTACTAAGCTGTAGCTTGAGCCAAAGGCTTTATCAATATTGTACATAAATTTTACCCTAAAAGCCCTATATTGAGGTGACAACTAAACCCCATGTGCTGACTGGAAGGAGATGAACTAACATTACAATGAGCCCTCCCTGCCACGCTACACYCAGAGATACATTATCATAAACCATAACAGAGTCTGCTGCCTTTATGGGGAAAGGTGACCCACAGGCATGCCCAAACCCCAAAACCACCCTAACCCTCAGTCACCCCAGCACTCCTTACRCCATAAATGAACCTCTGGTTGAACTGCTGCATGGCTCCCTGCAGCTGGCTGCGCTGGAGCTGCCACTGCTCGTAATTCCGGACGGACTCCAGCGTCGGCCGCTGCCACGTGGTCGTTCTGGTGAAGTGGTCAACGTAATAAATCCTGCCCATGTTGTCAACTCGGCGCTCCCAGCTGTGGGGGAAAAGACAAGCCACAGCTGTCAATAGCTGGCAATTTAAGGCTCAGAGGCACTTGGAGGCCAATGTGGTGGAAGGGAGCAGAAAGCATGGGCTCATCAGCAGCTTTTTTCTCCTTGTACCCTCTGCTAAAATTATGCAAGAGCTAGACTTTTTTTATGAGAATCACTTTTATTTGTTYCATACTACACAAAGTCAGACCCATTCAATTTATTGTATTTTCAGGGTTTTTTGAAACAGTTGTCAAGAGCTGTCTAGACCACTGTTCATACTGTGCTGGCARCACTGCAGTTATCCCACCCAGCTGGTTTCTCCTAAAACACAGCAAACCCTCTGACATTTTAAGCTATTCAACACAAGACTTCCTCACACTCTGATCAGGCAGAAAAGAAAGGTCTGGGCATGGGGTTTGGTATTTTGTTTTGATTTTCTTTGGGTTTTTTTTTCTAATTTTCAGTTCATATGAGATCAGTACTAACAAAACTTGAAAGAAAACATTCCTATTCTAAGTAAGCTTTAGCAATATACAAGTTCATCTATTGAAAAAGTTCAAAATAACTTGAAACATGACAGGTGGGCTCSATTTATGAGACTGCCAGTTTTTGTTCTTTAATAACAAGTTCTCTTTACCATCCCATGTTTTCACTTTGTAATTCTTTATAGTGTGTGAACCATTTGAGGATGAAAAAGTGCAACAGAACAACTCCTGTGCTTTTCTTATATTGTTAAAAAATAAGAAACAGCAACTGTGAGCTAACATCACTAGCTGCTCCGATGCCAAGAGCTGGAGACATTTAATAATGAAAGTTGGTTTCTACGTGCATAATAAATTGGCAGCTGGGAGCCCTGAGACAAGATCAAAGGCCWGCAAACAGTAACCTCAGGATAAGAGGTAACCAAGAGCATTGCTGCTCAAGCTGATAGTTACCTCAATGCCAAAATACTTTTCTGTGGTTTTTGTTCCCTTTTACTCTGGGGGGTGTCTACTGTCTTTAACTGAAATCTGTTTCTTGGTCAGTAAAGATGCACTTGTCTCATCTTTGACAGGAAATTCAGATTTGGCTCTTTTGACATTCAACTCTTTTCCATATGCATTCCTTGGAGACAACCCAGAGCAACTGGGTTCACATTTCTGTTTTCAAATATTTGTTCCAGCTTTAGCAGACTGTCAGGCAACTAATTCCTGAAAACCCCAGACATCTGAGATGATTGCATGGCTGATCCTGGCTCACCTTGGAGGAAGAGGCTCTGGCCGATCCCACGTTGTTCTTTTTTCAACATGATCCACATAGTACACTCGACCATGCTGGTCTACTCTTTGCTCCCAACTGAAAATAGATCAAAAAGTTTAATCTTCCTCCAGATCAAACTACTCCAACCATGCATCTCATCTACAGCTTAAAGATGAGAAACATCTGTTTTCATAAAATGCTTACTTCTAAACAAAATGCTTCAAACTAACCCTTGGCTCATGAGATGCACCCTAACAGTGTGCAGCACACAATGGTACCATTCATATTAACAGTGATTCTATGCCAACTAAAATAAAAAAAACATTGTACATGACCACCTTTCTGGGAAACAGAAGCTCAAATTCATGCCTAGGTGTAAAATTTTAGCAAAATTTTGTATTCAATATCAAGTGTATCAATAACCTATTGAACAGAACTAACTACAGATAATAATCCCCTTTTAGAGTAGCATTAATTCAATATATGCACATTTTTCAGTGATCAAGTACATGCAGAGATCACCATAAGTAAAGGCATTGGTCACATTTTCTGCACGTGCAGTATTTGGGATAATGACTTACCACTGAATTTGCATCAAATGTAACATCACAGGGGGAAAAAAAAGCTATTTGCTATTTCTGTTGAAATCAAAATGATAAAGGCACAGCTGCTGTTTTCAAGACCACTTCTTTATTCCCATTGTCCTGTGAGGTAATTCAGACCACTCCTACCTTTTGCTTTCACTACCTGCAAATCAAGGCAGGTAATTCACCAACTTCACCATTCACATTGGGAAGCTTTTGATTCCCCTCACTCAGAGAGTCCAGAATTTTTTTTTCCTGCTGGTTTTTTTTTAAAGCTGAGAGCTTTGAGGCAAGAGGTCAACCATCTGACAAATTCCATAGGTACCTGAAGTACAGCAGTATGTCCACATTACCCTCAGGAGCTGCAGTATGAAATCCAAACCTTCAGGACTGCAATAGCAGCTTTTCTTCTACTTATCTATACCAAMATTTTCCTACCTGAGTTTATTTTAATTTGAAGACAATAAGCTGCCACACTATTTTAAACCTATGTTCCACTGACATGGGAACATATTATAAGTATCAGAATTCTTTCCTTGAATACTTGAAGATTGACCATACAAAACAGTTATAAACCCTCCAAATTCATATTGGGGGATTTTTGTCAGGCAACAGAAGGCAGATATTATCTATGGCTTCTTACACCTACTGTAAGTAAAATAAAGTAAAACCAGAGAAGTCAGCATACATGGGGAGAAAGAAGTCATTAAACCCATACCCAGGTGGAAGAGGCCCTTGGCTGACTGTAGTAAGAGCCTGAGGTGAAGGATTTACTGGCTGGACTTGTCTGGACACCGGAGGAGTGGTGAGTGCAGGAGTGGCAGGAGCTGTGCTGGCGGCTGCTGCTCCCTCAGGGCTCTGCTCTGAAGGTGTATTTGAGGCTGTACCTGCCAGTGATCCTGCACTGGCCCCATCGCTTTCTGTGGATGTGGATGAAGGACCATTTGCACTTGCTATGATGTCAGAGAGAGAAGAGAAAAAGCCTTTAACTGACATTTATTACCAATCTATTGTAGAAGTTACACATTACAAAAGCAAACCTGCCAGAACTGCTGTTTCCACAGCCACATTTTGTAGCTCAAACAAAAACTGAACAGCAATTCTGTCTCACTGTAAAAATGCTTTAATCCAACAACTGCCATGAACAGCATTTTGGTATTTCTGATAAATATTTACCTTGTCTGCATTCTGTAAACATTAAATGATGATAAAAAACGACTTCTTTGTACCAATGAATTAATTCTTTTCCATTTATTATTTGGAATAATAATTTAAGTGATGATAAGCATAAAATTTTCAAGAGGAGATTTGATATTGCATGGAAAGTAACAATCACAATGGGAGAGGAACACAGACATTCTTTAAATGTCTTCAGTTTTATCTTAATGTCATTTGGTGGGTGGGGTTAGAAGTTGAACACAGGTCAAGTCTCATTAATTAACTGCACTGGATTAATCTTTTAAAGTAATTACTGTATTGCAGGGCCCATCCAGATCCAGCATTTATCAATTGTAATAATGAGACTACAGAAACACTACTTTGTATGGGGATAAAYGAATTACCTCAAAAATATCAAGTAACTTTTCAGAATTAGTGGCCTTCAGGTAGTTTTTAATAGCTAGATAAAAACAAATCTATGCATTTCAGCAGATAACGAATGTGTTTTAAMTGCTGCAGCTTCACAGAATCTAACTGCAATTGTAGAAACCAATAACTTGTATCTCAGAATGCAGTATTATCAACTTGAYGCAGTTCTGTGAGCCTTCAGTGGATTTCATGTCACCCTCAGAGGATGCCTTAGTGCACCAGCAGCACTCACTTGTGTTCTCCTGGTCCCAGCTCCACTCTCTGTAGCACCATCACTGACTGCCACCACCCCTGAGCAGACGTGGAAACAAGAAATTTCCAGTAACAATGACTAAACAACTTGTACCAAATGCAAGCTGAAAAATACTCCTTCAGAAGTGACCTGCCAAAGAATTTACCATCCAAAGTGCAGTTGAACATCAGGAGCAGAAACAGTTATGTTCACTCAAGGAGTGCCCAGCCCAAGGACGTACCAGCGACCGACGGGGGTCTGCGGGGAGTGGGGGGCGGGGGCCTGGCAGGCCTGGGGGGTCTGGCAGGTTTGCAGGTCCCATTTGTGAGCAACGGAGAGTCACTGCCATTAACAGTCTTGTTTTCACTGGAAGCAGCATCCTCACAGTTTTCAAGGCCATTTGAGTTAGTCCTTTTGCAGGAAAAGACACAGAGAAGTGTTCTGTAGTGCACAGGTGACATGAAACTTTGCAAATCACAGAATCATGGAAGAYTTTGGGTTAGGACAGGCCTTAAAGATCATCTTGTTCCAGCCCCCTTCCACTAGACCAGGTTGCTCCAAGCCCCATCCAGCCTGGCCTGGGACACTTTCAGGGGGGTTGAAAAGACACGTGAAAGAAACCAGAATGCAATAGTTACAGCTAGGTGAGATTTGTAACACTCGTAATAATTCCAAGTATCTATACATCTGTATAAACACACTCAGAGTTTATCTCCTGAGGTACTTGAAACCTCAGTTGATGGAAAGGTGGTGAAATAGATGTATATAACATCTGTWATCAAAATCTCCTCTTTCATTTCCCAATTTGATAGACTTGCCCTTAGGTCCAGGCTCTGGATTTTGCTGCTCAGCTATTTCTGCCCATGAGTCCCTAATGAGATGAGAAGCTAACACCTGAGAAGAGCCTGTGTGCCTTTACTCCACAAGGCTGGCATATGCTCAGAACACACAAAATGTTACAAATTTTTAGAAAWCTTACTAATGCATACATATTTTTTCCCTCTAAACTCAATTCTGGAACAGGCTAAATTCTCCAGCCTTAATAGTTTTGACTAGCAGCTATGAATATAAACTGCTCAACCTTACGAGAATTAAGAAACTACATAGCAGTACTGACCCATGCTGTGCTGTTCACTTACACCTAGCAGAGTATTATTCTGATACATTTGTACCTCCTTAAGCAGAGTTAGAAGTTTCTACATCTTTAGTCAAAAGCATTTTCAGAATATGCTGGGCAAAACAAAAAGGTTGTCAACTAAAATTCTAGTGGATTTACAAGTGAAGCACATAAGCCATCACAAATGAAGGAAGTTTCAACCCAGTACCTTCAAATGTACACAAACTAAAACCCAGTAGGTAAGGCTAAGTAAATCCCAAGTTGTAAAGGACCAAGTTGTTGATTTAACCTCAGTATCATGGTCAAACACACTTCTGCTCTATACCAGGCATGGTGCACGTAATTCATACTACACTAACTGCAAAATAAATGGGTCCAAATCATTAGTGACCTCAAATCTGTAGGAGGCTTAGCCCCAGTTTTTCAACCATTCCCCGTTGTTCTTTCACTTCATGCCCTTGTAGAAAGTCACTTTCCTGATCATTTACATGATCCTCACAATAACCAGTAGAAGCCCCCTGGCTGATACCAAAACTGAATCATTATAATTATTGTTATTATTCTATAATATTCAGGTATTCTGAATATCCAGGCATCTAAAAATTCATACAAACACAAAAAGAAAACAGAAAAAAKCAAACTTTCAAGGGAAGACTTCAAACAACATAGCCAAGAATCAAAACTACTGAAAAAAAGTGAAATTTAGCTTGGTTACTCCAGATGTCATCCAGAGTGCTGCGTCTTGTACAGATCCTTAAAATACTCGTAGTACTGGCAAATAATTAAAGTAACATGGAACTAATTAAAGTAACGTGGTTGGGCACACTCTTATCCTACCAGGCAGCAAGATTCATAATCCGATATCAGCCTTAGCACACTGTAAGTGCCAGACAGATTTTGGGATCTTCTTAACAAAGCTAAATATAATTCTGATACCTCCATACTATAAAACAAACCAGTGTAAAAACAACTAGTGCCATTTGTTTTGGGGGGATTTAAGTATATATTTTACTTTGGGTAATCACTGGGAGAAGGATGAGGAGCACAAAGGGAAAACACAAAAAGATCAGTCAGGTATGGAGGCAAAACTGCAGCCACACAATGGAGCAGAGCAACCGTTCAGTATTTTTGTTTAGGGCATGCTCAGATCTTAACAGATACTGCTGCAGGGCATATTCATAAATTTTTCATTGTCTTCTTTACAAAACACACAATTCCTCTCTTTCAAAACTGTGAATACTAAAAGACAGAATAAAAAAAAAGAGAGAGGAAAAAGGTCTTACCGTGTATCACTCCTTACTCTGGAGCTTTCACTCTGTGTAGGACCTTAAATACCAGGAAGAAAAAGACAACAGAAGCATAAGCAACACTCTGAATAATTTCCAAGGACAGGAACAGCCTTTAATGCTCACACTTCTTTCAAGTGTGGAGGTGAGACACTATGTGCTGCTTATCTACTGGGTTTCAAAGCTGTACATATTTTGCATGTCTCTATTTGTGCGCGTGAATACAATTTTTTTAACCACTGCCACTGTAATACTTCCACCTTATGGAAGACATAACAGGACATCATTTGACTGTGTGAATATTCCCAAGCACACACACTGTCTTTCTAGCAGTATAAAGCAGTGTTCATTCTTTTAAGTGAAGCTGGCTTTTCATACTTTCTCAGTGATGGCAGGCAGAGCAGAAAGGACAAAAACTTCACTGGAATCTCCTCTCTGGTTGGCTGGGGGCTTTGTRTACTGGGCGCTCTAGCCCAGACCCTTCCCTTCTCAGTAAATTATTGAACATAAAGGCATTGAAGCAGGTACAAAATATGGCTGTACTCCAAAAGCATTGCAGCAGCTCAGCCTAGATTTGCAAATGTTTTGCAACTGCTTATTCAYCCAGCTTAGAAATATTTGCCTTTTGTGCCAGCATTTGCAAACCTTGGATATGCAGCACAGAACTGCTCATTCATGTAGATAGCACCAATACTTTATTTCCATAGAGTTAAACAAATGTCYTTAGTAAAGAAATCAGTTTTCAGCTCTGATGGGAACTGTGGACAGATCTAGGCCAAAGACAAGGATGTAGTCACAGAAAGGCTTAGGATAATGAGCTGTTAGTGGACTGTGCATGGAAGGAATAAAATCCCAGCAAGAGAAATCTTAACTTAAAACAACTCCATAAACAATGTGTTTGCCTAAAGTGCCTTTAGCCTGTACAATGTGCTAGACTTCTTTAACATTTAACTCCTTCCTTATGTGCTCCAGTCCCCTGATTATCTGGGAACCTTCTGCTGAGCTTGGGGCTTGCTGTGTTGTGTTGAACCCTGAACTCAATTCCACTCCCTGCATGGCTTTTCCCACCTTTTTCTCAGTAGCTGAACTTTGGGAAATCCAYGAAAGCACAGATGAAAATCAAGTATTGCATAAAAGGAAAATTTGGGACTTTCACTAGATATTTCTATCCCTATACCTCAGCCCCACTCTGRAAGTCCCACAAAATCCCACCATCTGGCTTTTATTTACAAACACAATTCCACAGTCTGTGCAACAGATCCTTTTAACAAAATGCAAAGAAAATGGACTAAAAGCTCTAAGAAATATGGTTACAGAATCTGTGTATTAATTCCATTTTCCTATGATACTCAAGATAAAATTTCAAAGCAACTTCCTCTAGGACTTTAACAGCTCCCACAGCCCAGAAATCTAGAACATACCAATTAAATGTCCAGCTGGTCACTACTGCAGACAGTGTCGCTTGTTGCTTTCTAGGAAAACAACTCTTACCTAGTTCTACTTCTCAATGTACAGTATTTCAYAAATGCTCCACTGTCCTGCTCCAAGGGAATTAAAATTACCTTTTTATTTTACTGCAATTAGATATTTTACATGTATTCAAGTTTTCAGTTTAAAAAACTGTACACACCAACAAAACAGAAAGTGGATCCCTCTCTGCAGTTCTCCACAGGGAAATAAATCTATGAATACATTTAAATGAGCTATTTTAAGAAAAATTAATATAAACTCATATCTCTTAGTAAGCAGAATACTTATTACTAGGATGATGATGAGATCAAACCAACTTTGCATTTTTCTGTTTATGACGTTATTAAAATTCAGGGAAGCTAGAGACTTTCATTAACATTTGGGATCACTAGACAAAAATTTGCAAAGTTCAGAAAATAAAGATGCTGATCTGGTTTTTGTTGCAATAAGGTTGAAGGTCTGCTCTGTGAACTATGACTCCACCTCAAAAATACATGAGATTTCTGATCTCTATAAACAGAGTTACAGAAATTGCTGTTATTGTGRTTATTTCAAGACTGTGTTAAAGCTTCTCCAAAAATGGCTTTGCATAGCAGATATATGTAGATTTAGACTTAAAGTTACTTACTTCTTGTACTTGAGGCTTCCCCATTGGTCAGGAGCTCGGGGTCAACCTGCATCCCATCCAGACAGACTGACAGATCTCCCACCACTTCTGCTGGCTCCCTGTCACCGACGAGGTGCAACGTCACCACTACCTGCTCCACTGGAAAAGAACAAAGAACAAAGGGAGCTTATCTTACTGCATGAGAAAAAAGGGCCTTTTATTCAAGAAGCCAATTGCAAACCTCAGTGATCAAGGGGGGGGAAAAACCCCAAACACCCCCCAGACCTACAGCTCTACCTCTCCATTKTTTTTTTGTGTGGTAAAACTGAGCATTTTCATACGTAATTAGYAAGTTATGGTTTCTACAAAAAGGGCAAAACTGGAGCATAATCTTGTTGCTGCCTAGAAAGGATTATCATGACAGCAGAGATTGACTCTCACATTTCCACAGCAATTAATGCACCTGCCCTCAATATAGAGTTAGGAAGTGTAATTCACTTTAAGAGCAGATACAATTTRTGTCTTCTGACTAAAAAGCTTCACATTTACCTAATGACATCCAGATTCACATTCAGAATGTGAACATATCCCCAGACCACTGGAATATTCAGAGTTTTCAGCGAAACAGAACTGTAAATAAGCATTCTTGCTGAAATGTTTGAAACAAACCCCAGTGAGCTCCAACAGGTGCCTGGTGTCAGACAGCAAATGCACTGATCCACAGGGATTTTCACCCAGATTCAGCAGGACAGACTCTGCCAGGAGAGCAGCTCTCACTGCTGTCAGCATTCTCCATCTGCAATACCCATGTSTGACAGCTGGGAAGCCAACACTTCCTTAAAGGACAGACCAAAAGCAGGACAGCACAGAGCTCTGTGCTGCAGCTCCCTGAGTGCTGGAATGGGTCTGTAGAATTCTGTACTTCTCCTTCAAGCTGTCCAGGATGCACATACTGCCCAAAGCCTAACTAAATCCAAGATTAATAATACAACATACCCCTGTAGCACTATTTAGAACAAAAATAACTTTACACATTTCCTATCTAGCACCAGAATCCCAACCATAGTTTGAATTTCTAAGCTGTATGAGAGAAACTTTTCTTTCACTCAGTCTTGCACACAGTGAAGAAAAAACATCTTGTTTCTTGGGACACCATGGCAGCCTGTGTATAACCAAAAAAGATGAAACTGAAAAAGTAGTAGGAAGCTCATAAAAGCAACCATGAGCACCCAAAGGAACCCTTAAGGGCCATTTCAAGAGGTGCACACAGCACTCATGTTCACTGACAGACAGTTCAGAGGAACCCTCCATCTCAGACTTACYCTTCATACTGTTGGATTTCAGCGTCTCCTGAATATCCAGAGCAGCACTTCCCAGCAGGACGTCAGACTTCAACGTTTGATGGCTCCAGACTCGAAAGTTTAATTTACTTACAGGAGTGACAATTCTGAAAAGAAAAAGTTGAGCACTGTAAGGGCATTTGTTGGTGGGGAAGGGGGTGAACTGAGCCATCTACTTCCACTGTCACTGGAAGTAATTTAAAAACAAAGAAATAATGGTGGTAACATCAAACCATTTCCAATTATCACATTCTCATGTCACCTGGATATGTCACATCAATCAAGACTGTTGCAAGACAGTTCACWGACCGAATACATTTTTTATTATTACTATTTTAAGGGAAATATAGAAAAACTACCAGCATATACAACACAGTAATACACAATAAGTTCTGTGACAACAACTTCAAAGTAATTTTTAATGCTGATATTATTTTTCTACAAGGAATACTCTAACATTTATATAGTTTTAAATTATTTTCATTGTGAGTAATGGGTACAAATGACTGCTTATTTTCTCAGTGGATAATTTCAGCTGTATATGGTTGATAAGTCCAGACTTTCACAGTCAGCCAATCCCTTGAGAAGATCCACCTAACAAACTCCACGGAGAGGAACCCCAAGAGGGCCTACCCTCATTTGCAGAAGCCACTACACTTTTCCTTTTTATCCTGAATCTGGATATAGGCAGCTYTGCCAATGTATTTCCTAAAAACCAATTTACTTCACTAAGCTCCATGCAGCTMTAGTGTAATTTCCAATGCAGTTGATACACATGGGGCACCTGTGCTCAGCTCTTACTCAACAAGGGTAAAAATGGCACATGCATTATTGTGTGGATTTGCACAGCACAAACCACCAACATTCCCATTAAAAAATCAAAGAGAAAAAGGAAAGCTTTAAAAGATAAAAGAAAATTCTGCTCTTCTACATCCATATAAAGTGCAAGATTTTCTTTTTCTTAATATATCTCAGTGCAAAGTAAGGTAGTAAATAGTAGTAACTAAAGCTTCACAACAATCTAAAGTACAATAAAAGTACAGATACAAAAATGGTTTTCCTCAGGCAATGTTCCAGATGCTTCAAGAAGAATAATCTACAATTTAAGTACAAGCAAATCACAGAACCACTGAATGGTTTGCATTGAAGGGACATTACAGCCTATCTCATTCCACCCCACATTCTGCTATCTCAGATTGCTCAAGCCTCATCCAGACTGGCCTTGAACACTCCCAGGGATCCAGGGGCAGCCACAGCTTCTCTGGGCAAGCTGTGCCAGGGCCTCAGCACCCTCCCAGGGAAAAATTTCTTCCTAATATCCCATCCAGCATGCCCTTGTGAAAAGTCCCTGTCCAATGTGCAAGCACAGACTGATCTTTATCCCAGAGTTCCATGTGACATTAAGAGAAAACTAAATTTTATAGAACTTGTGTATCTTCTTTATTCCCAACACAAATACTGGGCCAAGCAAATATCAACAGCTGTATTCATCTTGAATCTGATGTTAGTTTTATACTAACAATTTGCAGAAATTGATTGYGAATTTTGGATTTGTGCTTGAATTTAGAGGTGCACAAGAGAGAGCCAACTATCTGTGTTATGGCATGGTACACCACAGTGGGACACAAAGAATACCTACACTTTTAGCAACAGAACTTCTGAGAGCTGTAACTTTAAATATGACAACAAAAAATGTGCATGGGACCATCAATTTTWATGTCAAATTACTGTCCTTACTACTCACAGAATTAGAGCTCCTTTAATATGCCACACATAGCAATACAAAATATAAGCACAAGCAGTGTAATAGTTTGTAAATATCTATTTCAGACTGTACTATATTTACTCTAAAAATTATACAAATGTCACCATCCCCTTGCAACATTCGACTCCTTGCTTAAAATAAAAACATAATCTTCAAGCCCACTGTCAATTGCCTTAATTTAGCTCAAATAAATTGGAAAATAAAACCAAACCTACACTGTAAGATGCTGTTTCCACTTTGGACTATTTGTATTGTTGCATTTTTCTGTCTTCTTTGACTGTCCATCTACTGAGACTTCCACATAAGGGCTAGGTCCAAACCATTTATTCTTTTCTTTTAGTTTTGCTGAAATAACTGTTAAGAAAGAAAAAACAGTAATTTACTCAGAAAGATTTCAATTACAAATAGTATTTTTCAGTTGGGTGCTTCAGTATTCAAGTGTCAYATCACTGATGCCTGATAGTAACACTCAAGAATAAAATCACATTACATGGATAAAAACCCTCTTGCATTCCAGCTCATTTACAATGCCACAGCTCACACAAACACCTAAAACATGCAACAATACTTTTGCAACATCAGACACTTATTAATCATAACTAGTACAAGATCCATAGAAGTGCTTAGGTGTTGAAAGAGAAAATATCCTCCACAAGTGTCTCCTGTCTATCACCAGCCAAGAGAATTCCTGGAGTTTATTACACTGCTTGTTAAAAAGCTCAAAACATGATCTGCCTCTTATCAAGGCACTGTGGAAAATTGCCACAACTTTTCATGGACAAAACATCACTGAGAAAATGAATTTTGTGTAAAGTTTTCTGCAGCTAAGCAAATTTACTGAAAAGCTGAATCCAAACCTTGGGTTCCAGCAGCTACCTCCTGTTCTAGCATCAACAAATCTGGGCAAGACTTGCAGCTCTAGAGCTTTAATTTTGGTGGGGAGGGGGTGTGGTGGGTGGTTTGTTTTTTTTTTTTTTGTGTTTGGATTTTTTTTTTTGCATTCAGTATTACTGACTGCAGCATTCCCATCTTTCCAAACACCACTGCTATGCTGTCTCCTTTARGATGTGTGTCTACCCTGGTGTTTGAGTCCCAGGTGTCTTGGATTCAGTGGCAACACTGAACTCACAAAACAGTACTGAAGACAAAGATCATTTCCAGTTGGCCCCTGAATTCACTGTTCTGGTGAAAAACAACTTGCTCRTCTGTGTGTTTGTCACCCACCACAGCCTCACTACATCTTTAAAAAGAAATGACTAATTCAGGCCCATCTGGCTAATCTCCCCAGATTCCCTTTATAGCCTATGCTCCTTTAGAGATTTAGAGAAGTAGCTTAGTATAAACTGCTCTGAAATGCTCCCAAAGAAAACTCTACCTCTGTATTACAGACATCTCACAGAATTTAACACATTAATTTTCACAAACAGCTCCCCATCCTTCCCCTCCTGTCTCCAWTACTTCTATGCTATTAGCACCTCATACCTGAACATCTCTAATTATCCCAAAGACCTGCCTTGGAGCAGCAGAAATCAACAGATTTGTACCTACTTTCCAAGTTTGTTCTTACCCAGACACCCTGAAACTTCATTTAAAACTAATGAGGGCAGCAGAATGGAGCTCTGAGGGTAGGGCAGAAGGGAGGTAACACCAGCAAGAGTTTGCTGCAAATCATGGCTGAACATCTACAGAAATTCAGACCTGAAATTCAAATACCCCAGTAATCTCAATTCTAAACACTGAGGCACTGTTCTGTGTGAGTCTCAGGCCTTGGACAGCAATCACCACTTCAATCCTTGGCTCTGCTCTCCATCCCTGTATGGAGGAGGTACCTCTGTGAAAACCTCTTCCAAATTCTCTCCAGTATCACCTTATAGGGACAAGATTTCTCTACAGCCTCACCTCACAGCCTACTGAGGAAACACAAGCTTGTGACCTCAGAGGGAGAGCTACAGCCTGTGTAACAGTGAGATCCAACCTCCTTCCTAGTCTAAAGCTTTTTATCTATTTTTGACCACTCTTTTCATCCCCACAATATCCCTTTTCTGAAACTACTGCATATGCCCACAGGTCTTCACACTGAGGGTGCAAAATTTACTCTTGATGCTTCTAAACAGAGACCTGCACACACCCCTGGATCTCCTATTCAGTTTTGATGCCTGAGATGCCTTACATGCATTTAAATTTCCAGAAAGCAGAAATGAGGAAACTTTGATAATTAAGTTCCAACTGCTGCTCTGTTGGTAAGGCACTACAAAAAGCAAAGGCTGTAATGTAAATCCATCTCCAAACAATCCAGAGGTGTTCAATTACAGTGATATTCTTACCAACACTTTCATTAAATTTTTTATCCCCTTTTTAATCCATTTCAATGGTGGCCATAAAAACATGTAACAAGGGAGAAGCCATAAGTCAACTTCACTGAACAGCAGTATCAGGAAAAGTGTTAGATTTGATATTATGCCAAGTTGCAGTAAGTGCAAGCAGTATCATAATGCACTATTACATTTCCAGGAGGGCTGTCTGTACAATTAACAGCAACCAAAAAGAATAATTCCTTTCCTTTTCCTTTTACACCAATATGTATCATATCAAAATGCATTTTAGATAAAACCCAGAATAAAGTAGTTGCTAAGTAATGATGGCCTAACATCAATCCTGACTTRTCTTGGGTGTTTTAAGATGTAAAACCTCCTGAAATGCAACATAGTAAACTCTAATTGTGGAAAAACACTGTCACATTTCTAAACAGAAAAGACAGATAATTTCAGAAAGCTCACCAGTGATCTGAAGCTGCGATTTCATGGACAACCCACTGGCTGGTCCTGATCTGGACCCACTGCCAGCCATAATATGGGCTGGATCTTGAATCTGCATGAAGAGAGAATGCAAACATTTCAATACTCAAAAGCTCAAAAATTCATCTGGCTTTTGACATGTGGATACATTARAGTGCAAACAAACCCACCATACTTGGTTTTTGTCTAGTTCCTTTCCATCTCCCAAAGTACAGAAAATCCTTTACAAAGGGCTCAGTCTCTATTACATGACTTGTAACTATTCAGGTTCTTGGCAAAAGAGGTCTTTTGATTTTGTCACTTCAATCTGTGAATTAATAAGTGAATAATGTTCTAAWTCCAAAGTTTGCTCTATCTCTTATGTCTAAAACATCTGCTTGTCTTGGTGTCATAAATCCTGGGTAGGTTTATCTTTCTGCYTCAAGTACTACTTTGTTTTTAAAAATAAACAAACACCACAATCCACAAGGATAGCAAGAAGACTGAAAATAAATTATTAAATTAAAAAGGTTAGAGAAACCCGCTGCTGTATCTTTTTTTTATTTTACCTGGTCAGAGCAAGTCTACAGACAGAGGCTGTAACACTACAAAGCACTTAAATAAAAAAGGAAATACATCACTTTTGAAAGAGAACAAGACATCTTCCAGTTACTGCACAACTTTTCCTGGCACACCCCAACCCTCACTCTAAGGCTGGTCTGATCCTCCCAGCCCAAGGCAGCACAGGTTCTTCCTGGCAGTATTTGGTTTTGGGGGGGGCAGACAAAGTGCACAGTGTGCATCATAGAGCTTCCAGAGAAATTAAATAGTGTACTYTTACATTAAACACAGTCATCACTCRGGAAATACCCAGATACCCCTGTCACCTATTCATTGTTAAAACACATTTCACCTTAGCATCTCTCACCAACTGAACTCCACTGCAAAATGAACAGCCTGCTGGATACAACTTGCAGAGCACTCTCTGCATCCCTGTCGCGCCCTGTTCCCTCCTTCCACAGCATCTCCCTGCTCAGAACCTACTGCAAACCATTTGTGCACCTCTCTGGGTGCCCCCCTCTCGTGGGGCTCAGCTGCTGTGGCCAGGGAGCTCCTCTGCAGCCCTYAGCCCCCACTGATGCTCTGCTTTGGGCAGGCACCAGACAGGATCCCAGTGCAGAGCAAACATCCCCTGCCAGCTCTCAAGCACTTTTCTGCACACATGATTTCCAGCAAGGAAACAAAAGTGTTAGCTTAGGCTGCTGCTATCTGTATCGTGAGTCAAAAGACTCCATTTATGAACCTACAGCTGATAACACCACAAGCAGTTTATCTAACCCCAAACATGTTCAGCCACACCAAGTGTGAAAAACGCCATTCACTTGTGTTAAAATTTCAGAAACTTAATAGTAATAAAATAGTAATAAAAATTAGGACAATAAGAATTGGGACAATCAAAGTTAGGACAATAAAAGACAACAAAAAAGCAAAGAATTATGGACATCTGGGTGCTTTTGCATTCTGCCACAAAAGCACGCCTTGTTAACAAAGGATTAACCCTTAAAAGCAATAGCCTATTGCATATTCAGCTATCTCATACATGATACAAARATTTCTTTCAAACTATGGGTATTTCTGCTTCACTTCAATTCCCCCCCATCTTGGAAATCAATTGCTGAGGTTCCTCAAAGTCTGGGAGAAATCTGGGTTGTCCCAATAAGGAGGCAATAATTCTCTTGGGATTTTTGGGTGTCTTGTTGCTGTTATCTCTGTGTGAAGAATTTCTTGATTATCTTATCCATTCCTTGAGCTAGATACAGAAAGCATCTTACACCACATAGTTTCTATTTTAATATTATGTTATAGCCTCAAAACTACAGCTACCACATTACTTGAAAAGAGYTTAATACAYCACTACTTAAAAGAGATTAAGACAGCATAACTTCCCAACATAACACATATAGTATTCATTTTAGTATTTGTGAAGAGCCTATCATATAATATGCATTCTTCACACCAAGGAAACCAGAATTTGTGCAAGGAGATCAGGTCTCGATACGGCAACATTCTTTTTGGAGGCTGCGATTTGAAGCAAATGTCTGTGTCAGTGACTATGGGAATTGTAAACCCACAGGTGTTTGAAAGTTGTGAAATGGGTCATTCTTGCATCCTGCAGCTTGCTGATGCCAGTGTTTCCTATTGCAAAATGTGACACCACCAAAAAAGGTACTAATGACTTGCTCGCATACTATTTGGTGTTATTAGTATAGTTCAATGCTGAACTAAATTTCAGATGTGAATCACACAAATTTAAATCATGTTAGAGTGAAAAAGATTTTAACCTAAGTTTTTAAAAAGTAGCCTAAATTTAAATTATTTAGGGGGCAATTTTTAATTCTGCTCCTGTGATTGGTTATACCAGCCTCCCTGGGTGTCCTTCAGGCTGTATGAAAGCAATCAGATCACATCTAGACCAGCACAGACACACTGGATAGTCTGAAGGAGTTTGGATTTACAAAACAGCTGCCAGTTCCCACCTGGAGAAATAACACTGCACAGAATACACCTGGGATCCCTGAAGAGGATCCCTCTTTACTGAATTCCCACACTAAGCATTTACACCATACAACACTCACTCAGAAGCACATGTTAAAGCCAACTTTGATTTCTAACCCAGCAAATGCACTCATTAAAATTATTTTAGTAACATCTGATCATTTTCATTGAGAATATGCAAAGAAAATCTAGCAGCTTAACCYCATCTGAAATGAGAGTACTGCGAATACCCGCTGAGCTAACACATGTGGAAGTGTAAATGTCTATGATGGGAGACACAGCCTTCACCAACAACCAGCTTCAGGAAAGTTCCAGGAATACACTGCCTGCCAAAACTTCTAAAAAAAAGAAACTGTACTACACATTGTTTAGTTKTCTCAGCTGCTAGAAAGTTTCTAATTATTTTTGAACAATAAAACTGAAGAGACTTATTTTATTGCACTCTTGCTAAAATCTAGAGGCTGTACATCTATGGTAAGCTCCATTATTAACCAGGAAAAGCAGAGTTCCAGAGGAAGAAGAAGGAAGCAACAATTTACCTCTGCCCTGCACTTCAACATCCTTACCTCTCTTTKCAGGTTTTCCAATACCTTGACTCCAGTTCCTCTTCCACTCCCCCTAAGTGCCCGCTGAGAAAGACTCCACAAGCAGAATAGCTGGTTCATGCCAAGCTTCCAGCAAGGAATAATCACAGAAAACACACTGCAGCTTTTCTCTCAGCTGGGCACTAATTTAAGTCCCTTCCCTACCATGCACGTAGATATATTTTATCTGGATTTTTCACAACTCATAGAAATTTCATCAACTTCTCTACCTCCACCTCCATCAGTTTCTAGCTGGAATGGATTAGTAATTTAGAAAGTCTGTAGTGCAGCACACAGGAAAATGGGAAGAAAGCAGGTGGAATTATGTACACCTAATTCTGTTAGGAAACTAAGCTAAAATATACTGATTAGCCAAAGAAGAATCCGTGGTGATTAATGAACTAGACTTAGAAAGAAGCAAAAGAGAGTGCAAAAGGCAGTAATGCCATCAGTCACACATATTCAGCTATTGTACATTTACATTTKTTTTTTAACATTTTACTTGTCGTTATTTATGTAACAAATACACCAAACAGATTTTGTTTTTATGTAAAAAAATACTCTATTAAAAGCTGCAGATGATTTCAACTCCGAATCGGCCTAGGGCTACCTGTAAGCCTAATCACAAAATTAAAAAAACCACTCCTCAATCATTAGTAAAATACTTCCATCTAGTTTTATTACAATAGAAATGYTACTTAGGAATGTGAAAAGCAAATGTCTTCATAAATTCAATGTAATGCTACAAGCACTTTCACAAGTTGAAATTGCCATTCCAAAGCTGAGAATGCATGTTCYGATTTTTTTCTGCAGAAGAAAATCAAACACATCTTCATGGATATTTAGAGGTTTTGTGTGGTTTGGGCTGGGTTTTGAGTTTTTTTTGTTGTTGTTGTTGGTTGGTGTTTTGTTGTTCTGGTTTTGTTTTGTTTTAAATTATAGAAAACTCCTATTGCCATTTTTCTCCCAGATGCTGCAACTCACTTCCAAGAAACTGTCACAATCTGAAACTTAGGAGCATCAGCTGAAAGGTTTGAGAGCTGTGACAAAATGACTGGGGCAGATGTTCAGAGCATGATCAGGTAAGTATGATTTTCTCAGAGATGGACAAGACAAATTATTTGGCATATAAAAAGATAGAATAGAGAGAGAGTATCTTCTTGCAACTAAAAATAAACCATTGAAATAATTGTCTGAACTTCCTCGGTGGCTGCATACCTGCTCCAAGGGAGGTTTGGTTCTATAACATCCTACCATAATATGTAAATTATTAGATAAATTATACTCATCTTCATAATTGCATGCACCATTGCTGGTACTCAGGCAGGTTTGAACAAACACTGCTTAAAATAAACCTGCCTCACAGCAGGAAACTCGGACCACACATCCTTTTGGTCCTGTTCTCTGAATCCCACCTGCAGAGCTTTCCCAGCAGCTTCCCCCCGACCTGACCCAGTGCTGCTGGGGTATTTTCATCCAAGACAACAAATTTCCACCACAGTTTACAGTGTGAGGGGTAAAAGAAGGAGGAGAGTGCAACCCAAATGCTACACTGGGAGAAAGGAAGGCAGAAAAGGAGGAGCTCAGTTATTTTTCTAAGAAATCACAAGAAAGCTGCTTTTATCCCTGCCTTTTTTAGTGCTTCGTGGTTAAACCAAAGGAAGGGAAGAGCTGGGCAGGAGCTCCTCAAACCACAAAAATCAGGGAGTATAGACAGAAAAAAAGTGCTATCAATGGATTGAGAGACCTTCAGTGACACACCAATTTAACTTGGGTGACTTTATTCAGCACTGGAATTTATCTGGTAAGGAACCAGCTTACTGAAGAAGGTAATTTTGTTTTGTATTTATTTGAAAGGAGACACTGAGGTGAGAATGAAACCCTGTGACTGTATTCCACATGCATAGCTTTGGAAATATGTTGGCATGTGCTCTTTATAATTTAAAAAATACTGAAATAATTGTGCATTGTTGGCTGCTTTAAGTCTTATGTTTAGTAATTAATTTTAAGAATAGGCTAAGCTGCTCTTTGCAGGTGTTCCTATTCAAAGTGCATTTGCAATTTCAATAATGGAGAAAAAAAACCCTGCATAATGAAAAAAATTCTATTAACATACCCAGTAATTTTAAAAATGGTTTTGAGAACCTCACTATGTAACAGGAATACAGACTTTTGGGAGAAACCATAAAATATACAAAATTTTGTTCAGAAAACTGCATGTACAATGTAACATGTCTCTTTTATCAACAAGTACGTGATATATACATGCACTTTTTTGTGTGTGAGAAATTACAGAAATGCTTCCTCTCCTTCCCCCCAAACACTGAAGCCTCTTTTTAACTGAAGGCATGCATACTGTGGAAAAGGTTTTTCTCTTTAATGTTAGCTATAACTGCACAGTGAGCCCAGAGACAGGGAGTTTGGCAACTTACTTGCTTAGCAAATTTGCAGTTACTTTAACTGTTCAAGTTTCATCTTTAAATTAAAATGTGGTTTGACAAAGCTGGTTTTAGTGGTTTACACATTTTTTTCCCCTAAAATAAGTTTTAAGGACGTGGTCAGGTTTGCTCAAACAAGTCAAAAGACAGAAAGGAAGAAACTGCTGAGTAATCAACCAGGGAGAAAAGAATAGACACAGATTATAAGAGTGTTGAGTCCACGTTGGAAAGGGAAGCAATTATGAGGTTTGCATCACAGGATATTTATATAAGGAATGGATCAGAGAGGTTTAARACAGAATGCAGCTTGGCTCCCTTTGGCCATTACTTTGTGAGCAGCACTACATCCGTCTACTTCACCAAGAAGTCTGGAGAATCCAAGCAGTCTGTGCCAGAATGCAACTGCTGGAATTTAAAATGCCCAAATTGGTTTTTGTACAAATGTCAGATACATGATGGGTCTGAAAACAGGCCATGGGCTGGATTACTGAGCTGTGTGGTCCTGTCTGCCCTGCCATCAGAGCCAGCACAGGCACAGCTCCCTGCAGCCTCCAGGCTCAGGTTATCCAGGTACAAAGCCAACGTCCCCACAGCTGCTCTGAGAGAAACAAGAGTGATCCTGACTGAAAGATAAGACTGGAGCCAATTCAACACATAGGCTAAAAATATGTTTGTGGGGAATACAGTTTAATCAGTTTGGGAAGCAAACCAAGTGACATGACCTTCAGAGGCTGCAAGGAGGGACAAACAAGATATATCAACCACAAAACAAATGAAAAAGAGGTGCCCAACTTCTGTCCTGGCCCTACAGTAGGCTTACAAATGAGAAATCCTTGATGCTGAAGTAGAAGCTTAATCAACTATCCTGTCTTAAAATTGTATATTTTTTTTCACATCTGAACCAAATGTACAATATATATGATCTACTGTACTCCTGGCTCAACACAGGAATCACTTTCTTGTTACACCTCCATACAGGTGATCACCCCTTCCAAMGACAGTGGTATATCAAGAGTCAGAAGTTACATCTTCTCTAAATCAACAGGTCTAATTCAACAAGTGAGATGATCTGAATCTGCTCTCCAGAGCCTCCATTCTGAACTTTTCTATTGACTCTTTTACTGCTATGAACAAACATACCTTATAGAGAATGTAATGAAGATGCTAAATTGAGATGAACAAAGTAGGGATGAAAACATGCATAAATCAGCTAAACAAGAGTTAAAATGGCTTTGATTGATAACAAAGGGCACTTCTTACAAGAATAAAACAGGAATGTTTTTGTCAAGGCCAGGATGCCTTCATTCTGATAAGACTCCAGCACAGATGCCTGACCAGCAAAACAGCCTGTGCTTCAAAGAGGAGAGTGCCAACAGGGTTATGTCACATCACATATGTCATTCCATTTCCTGTCAGCCCAACAGGAAAACAGACTGTAGCTTTAAAGAGATGGATATTCCAAATAAGGAAAAAAACAAGCAGCATTAGCCTCCACTGAAGATTTATGGAAGCTGAAGTAAGCCAGATTCTGGAGCAAAGGACTAGCAAAAAACAAGTCCTGACTCCCAGAGGATGTAAAATATCCATATGTGAAGTAGTTTGTTATCACCAACAGGAACCTGGAGCACAATGAACAGTGACAGACACCCTTAGTTCAATCCTCCACAAAGCACAAAAGAGACACCAACTATCCCCCCTCAAGACCCAGAAATGTTGTGGTGTCTGAGAGTACACATGTGAGAGCATGAGTTAATGAAATGTGTGAGAGGGTGTAAGTAGTGTGAGATTTTAAAGATTAATATCACATTATCCCTGGTAAAGAGAGTGAGACTCTTTACCCTGTAAACTCATAGTGAATTTTGTTTAACTGACTTCCTGTGACCTCAGTGCAACATGAATGATGAYTGTGACACTATATTGATATACAACAATGGCATCAAAAAATGATTGTCACAAACACATCTTAAATTACAGCAGCAAACACTAAGAATTTACATACTATCAACCTTAAATACCTTTSTAGAAACAATTATTTATGCAAAAGTAATCCTCAGTGCTGATTCCTTGTTCCTAAATACCTACCACTTCAAAAGAGAACTGAGCATAGGAAATTCTTCTGAATCTGAAGTTTTAAAGTTGGAAATGTTGAAAAACATTCCTTCTGCCTARCAAAGCAAAGACATTGCCCAATGAAAGGCAGAATAACTCTGGAAATGTTGTAGGCAGACATCCAGTGATACTCACTTTAACTTTTCCCTGAATACCTGGGATCACCAGGTAGGGTTCCTTGTGCAAATGGCACAGGTTAGAAAAACTGGTCTATCAACTTCAGCCTGAGGAGAAAAATGCTTCCAACACTGTAGCCCAAATTAAACTGTCTCCAGGCCTCCCAAACTGGAGACTTTCAGCAAAATTATAGAGAATTCAGTCATTAGCATTTCTCTGGAACAAGAAGCCTGCTTGTGAAACCTGCACCTCGGCAGAAATAGTTCACACCACTTTTTTCTACACACATGTAGCATTTGATTCTGAATAAAAGAATGGGGAAAAGACAATGTGTAAAGAAACAGAACTGCAATATAAAAAATTCCAAGAAAGACAAGCATAATTTGACAGTTTTTCACGCTTTCAGTACATCAGAATTTCCCCAACCACAAGTTGTTCTTAGACTAAAACTGTGGCAGGCAGGACAAAAGGGATAAAACTGGTATTGCCACCAACTCAGACAACTTCCCAAAGGATTTCCTTCCTAATTAGGAGGATGTTAGCTTTTACTAACTTTTAAGAAATGCTCAAAGAAGGGAAAAAGGAAAAATGTACATGAACCTCATATGCCTTTTGCTTCATTTCCAAAAGCCTGGCAAGAGCAGACACTGCAGAGAGCTGCACAGGATAATTAAAACCATTTGTAAAAACAAAGAGATGGTCTATTTTTGTTCCAGCCATTTCCTTCTCATGGTACAATACATTTCAAAGAGGACAACAATTCATATATGCAAACCACTAAGCTAAAACTGGTTCACTGCTGTAATCTTCAAAATACAGCAATACTTAAACTGGCTGGTTCTTAAAGGCTGCCATTGGAAAACATCTATGAAACTTGGCATGCACAGTAACCCCCAGTACAGAGAATTAAACTAGTATTAAGATGACAGAGGAGAAGGCAGTGAAACTGGAATAGTTGTAAGTCACTACCACAAACTCAAACCGATTTTTGAGTTACTGGATTTACCCATATTAACTGGACATTAACTGGATTAACTCCTGCGTTTTACAAACCACTGCTTTTAGAAATTAATTTTGGCCTTTAAAATTCTTTGCAAAAAATCTTTGGTAATCACATTGTTACAACACAATGCTGCACTGACTCAGAACTGTTTCATTCTAATGCTTCTGTGATGAGGTTTCAGGAAAATTTCCCAGTGGGAGTTCAGGACCAGAACAAAGTCACAATCTGTGGAGTGGAAAGGTAAGTAGTTACCTTGCTACCTGCACAAGACAAATTGCTTTTCATTCAAGAAACCAGATATTCAAGCCTGTTCCTTTATAGATGAGAGTTCCCAGGTGTTATCATGGGCTGGCAACACACGAAGTAAAAGCTCATCTATAGGGGTCTCTGCTCTTTTATCTAGCTCACCATGGGCAGAACTCTCTCCTAGGCCCCCTTTTCTGGAAGGTCACGAGTTTTAACTCACTGCTCGCTGCCTCTTCTCAATGGACACTCCTAAAGGTGTGAGCACACAAGAGTTTTACTTATCAAACACATCTAATCAAAATTGGTTGAGGAGGCAGAGTGATCACCTGGCAGCCAGCCATGGTTAACCAACCCCACTGCTCTGCTGTGACCATCACATTTCTTACAGAATGGTTTAAATGAAGTTCAGCTTGCAAAACACAAATTAAACCCACAATCTGAAACCCACCAGGTGACAGTACTGTGAGCAGAGAGTTTATGCCCTTGAAAGGTTAAAGTCCTAGAATTGGGAATGATTTGACTATAGGGAACCAACTTCTCAGAATGAGCAATACTCTTCTTCCARAGGGAAATACCCTTTGAGCACCTCCAAAATCCCTCTGACCTTAAATATTGCTGTTACTAGGACTGTTAGATTGTTATTCTAGATCTCTAACAAAAAAATGCATCAAGTTCTAGCACTCAGAAGTCTCATATCTTGTAGAAATAAATTACACCTTCCCCTCTTAATTCTTCCACTTCCTTGCACTGTGAACCATGTCCTACATGGACTTTTGAGGAAACAGAGGTTAAAGAAATATTCTGTGCTGTAACTTTAGGGATATCCTTCCTCAGAAATAAGACAGACTGAAGCAATGTCATTAACAGCATGTATTTCTCTAACAGGCAATAAAACATTTTGTATTTCACTTTTAAAAAAACTCAACTGTCACATTTTGAGGTTTCTATAAAGGAAGTACCTAGAAAGTATAAATAGTATTTTTTTCAGTGGTAACCTTGGAAGAGAATTTTCTCCAGGGAAAAGCACACAGTGTGGCCAGACACTTCCAAGCAGTCACTGTTAAACTGCTCTGACATTAACCTGACCAGGTATCTGAGAACATTTAGTGCTTTCTATAAACTGCYGCTGCTTGATAAACACAAAACCCTACAGCACACAGCCTCAGTTATTGCTCACCCYAGTAACATCCAACCCTGGCTGTAGAAATACATGTACCTGTTTTGTAATTCAGAGATCAGGTTTCCCAACTCACATTTTATCAGAAAGGACYACTTTGAGCCCAAAGAAGCACTGAAGAGAAGTACCACGAGGTAGTTAACAAAACAGTTACCCAAAACAATAATATTTTGTTCCATCTGCCCTGTAAAAGCTTATTTACCCCTACAGTCATATTTAGTTTCAGTTGGCTCAGAGGCAGAGAGGCTCCTACAAAGCAAAAATCCCAATCTTGATTGGGATCTCATTCCAATATTCATAGTGCTGTTCACAACAGGTTATTTTAGACCTCACCATGACAGCAGGCAAAGGAATCTTCTGAAGAACTTTACCCAAAGTCCCCTCCTGCCTGTTGCTATGGGAAGGGGAAGGAATGAATTTATCTGGAGGCCTCTGCTTATCACTGCTTCAGCTGCATGACAGAGTAGTGAGAAGAGACAATCACATAAATCCACAAGCTATAAGCTACTTATTCATGTTATTCAATTAATTTTTGATTAGGGCAATGAAATTATCTTATGTGATCACTCAGAGGAAAAACATTAAGTCAAAACTTTACAGTATTTCCCCTCCTTTAGGCAATTTTCTTACTTATAATCTATTAACTGATGACTGCCTGGAAGAGGTATTTCAACAGTTTCCCTGCAATCCAAGAAGTTAGTAGAAGCAGTATGAAAAACACAAATTAACACTTACATATTTAAAACAAAGCCATTCATGGATTAAAACCATGAAACACATGAACAAAACTCGAAAAGATGAAAAGACACCAGAAAAAACCCAAAATTTTGCCTGTTATGAAGCACCCAGATAATTAAGGATAAGGAGAAAAAATACACAGAATAGGCACTGACTTTGAAGTCAGGGTACCTAATCTTGTGAAAATTTTCACTGAGGATGAGAAAAGCATGCTTGGTTTAACTCTTGGAGATTTCTGAAAACAGTCTTAACAAGTGCCAAGCTACATTTATATCTTTACCTCTCAGAACCTCTCCATGTATTCCTGCTCTTCCCTATGTCGTGCGCTTAAGCAAAACATGATCTAAGAATGATCTGAAAATAACATAAATGAAAATGGGTTACTAAAAGACCATATGAGGATATCTTAAAACAAGAACACATTTCTAGGAATTGCTTTCAATTTCTTACTTTTATTTTTTTTAATAGAAGCAAGCGATAATTTGGGCTGGAAAGGGCCTTTGGGGGTAATCCTGTCCAACATCCTCCAAAACAAGGAACATCAGTGTTAACCCAAGCTGCTCAATTGACTTGTAGAAATGTTCATTACACTCAACTAGGAGCAAAATACAAGTTATAATAAAGGCATCTTAATAGATATTCATGCTTGCAGATACAATGAGAACAAAGTGAGTGGCTCTGAGGTTTACACAAACACATGCTATTTTACTAGGGCATGAATGTGCATAATGCCTTCCATCCTTAACATGTCAGCCTTTCACATCTCCATACCACACTGCTGCTAAAACCTACCAAGGAAACTAAAACATATTACAAATGAAATTACAAAAAGATGCATTTCTTAGAAATTTTATTCCTCTTGATATTGGRGATAAGACATTGCTCAGGGTCAAGATTGCTTACTTCTGTCAAAACTTCATACCACAAATCAAACAGCTTCTCTAAACTACAGGAAAAATCTAACAGTTAAAAAAACCAGCCCAAACATTGTACATGACAAGACTTATTTTGCTACATGATTTCATTCTTAGAAGTGCAATAATTTTTTCAGTGTATGCTTGTACATTCATTTCAGATGGCTTTCAACTGAAAAACTGAGAAGAGTTTCCAAGCTAACTCCTTTGGAAGGATTCTCCTGCTCAGTTTTTCAGCTACTCCTTTAACACCTTAGGATGTGTATTTCCCTGCACCTTTTATTAATAACAATCCATATAAATGCTTCACTTATTCTCAATTTAGGTGGYGGTTTTTTGTTTGTTTGTTTCTTCTTGAAGACTTTGCTGKCTCATTTTCAAAACTTGTTCATATAGTACACATTCAGAGAAAAATAAAAAAAAGGAATACTAAAACCTGTATTTAAGAATAAGACTACTTCAGCTTATCCCAGCTAATTGCATTGTCATATGGCTTCTAAGCTTCACTGCAGGAATTACTTGCCAAAACAGATTCCTATTTTCTTACAGACCCATTTTGACATCCTGTACTGTGATATTCCGAAAAACTCTGTGCCCACACCTTTCAGAATTTCTGTAGTCAACCTGTCTCTTTTTTGCTGCAGCCCCTGTCACAATGGCACAGCCTTTGCCAGTGATGGTCTCTGAACTCCCTCARGAGGATTTGCTGTGCCCACACCCACAAGCAGTGCAGTACAACAGGAATGGCACCAGGCAGGAAGGTCTGCAGACCTGAAACCCACATGGGATATGTTCTTGGAGTTTTAATTTGACAGCTCCAGTGGGATCCCACAGTCTAACATGAGCCAGACCACAGCTTCCAGTTTAGTTTCATCCAAAAGCAACTCAGCTTCCTTGATCCAAGCTGATTTCACAAGTCAAATCGAATGCAGTCTGTGAGAACATTCAGTGGATTAATTTCCAAAGTGTGCTCCTTGTCCAAATTAAAACAATTAAACCACTAATGAAGATTGTTTCTTTTCCTGTTCTCTCTGCTATGCATTCTGGCCACGAGGAAAACCTCCACAGGTCTCTCACATTCACTGACTCAAGTTCATTCTTTTGCATTACTTCTATTCTTTAATTTCCTGCACATGGACATGAGTATTTTCATGTTTGACCTTGCTGGGCKATTTTGTTTCTGAACTGCCACCTTTCATTCCATTCTGACAGTTTCAGAGGAGATTCTTTTTCAGAATATTTTCCTTTATAAAATTATAAAAAGGAAATCCCAAAGTTTCTCACTCTCCATCAGTAGGACAGATGTGCTTTATCACTTCTTGTGTGCAAAATCAAGGCTAGAAAATTGCTTCTACAAAACTACTAGGAAGTTTTAACTGCTGTGCTCTGGTCTAAGAAAAAATAGTATTTAGTCAAATAGATTAAGATTACATTCAGACTGTATGTCTATTCAATATGAATGATGAATGCTGTAGGTAAAAAAAAAGGTCTGTCATAAAGCACAACATATTTGTGTCATCAAACAGGGTAACAGATTGTCTCCCTGAGGCCTAAYTGATGAGCCAGACTACAGAACTGCTTGTTTCATGTGGAAGGAGGAGCAGTCACRGAGTACCACTATCTCTGTAAGCACAAATGGTTTTTTATCACAAGGAGTATAAATTTCCAGGCGTATTAAGCATCTAGGAAGATGGTGAAGAACTGAAGTTTCTTCTCCTGTTCATTCTATGCATTAGAGAAAATCAGTGAAGCCCACTCTGTGCCACATTGAAGTGAAAAGTCCAGCTCCTGTGAGTGACTCTCCACATTCCTGGTACTGAAAAAACCAAATGACACTCCTTTCTTTGAAAGAGCAAGAAGGATGATCCAAGACAGACTGATCAGTGTCARCTCAACCCCAGGGAGCAAATTCTCYTAGGAGCCATTTCCAAACACAATGTGGACAAGAAAGTGATTTGCGTTAGTCAGCATGGTTCTATAAAGAGGAAATAATGTCTGACAGACCCGACAGCTTTTTTGAGAAGATGACTTGGTAGCTGGGACAACACCATGTCCTACAACATCCTCACACAAGGGGATGAAGCAGGGGCCAGGCAGGACTAGGGGGCAGACTGCAAGCCTGGATGAAGGGCAAGGTTCCCAAGGCTGAGATCAGAGGTGCACTGCCCAGTTAGAACCCAGGCACTGGTGCTGGAGCCCAAGGGTACAGACTTGACCAGCACTGTTGAAGTTCCCCACTTATGACCTGGACCCAGCTCACCCTCAGCAAATATGCTGATGGAACAAAAATTCCACAAGGCGAAGTGCAAAGTTCTGTACGTGGGGAGGAACAAACCCATGAACCAGTAAAGGTTGGGGGGCAGCTGGCCAGAAAACAACTCTGCAGAAGACACTGGTGCTGTTGTACATGAACCAGCAATGCTTCCTCAATGTAACAACAAATAAAAGGGTTGCCAGCATCCTGGATTAGGTAAAAGCATCACTTGCAGCATGAGAAAGGTGATCATTCTCTTTCATTCTAATTCTAGAATTGAACCACTCTTTAGGTTCCCTGTTGCAGACAACTCTTTGTGAAAAACCTTTCTTTAAGATTTTTCCTTCTGAGAATCTGTGGCCTCAGAAACAGACYTAAACAATAGGTTATCTGCTGCTGTAGCATGCAACAGGTCTRTCTGGATTGGCCCAGCTTAGATGTTTATAAGTAATGGCCAATCCAGAACTGAACTCTCTCAGACAGAGTCAGAGAGAGCTGCCTTGTTATCATTCTTTACTTCRTCTATTCTTAAGTTAGCAGGTTCTGAAGACCTCTCCTTTCTTTTTRCTTTAGTATAGTTATAGTATATGTATATGTCCTAAAATAATAAAACAAGCCTTCTAATCACAAAGATCTCGTCTCTTCCTTCACCCAAGAACCCTTGTGACCACCATCACACCACTCCCCACATCAAGAGTGACACAGATGGACTGATGTGACACCAGCAAAGGGGTATAGAGACAATAAAGTGATTGGGAAGAGGCTGAGAAAGGTAGGATTGTCAAGCCTGGAAAGAAGAATGATCAGGAGGACCTAATCAGMGTGTATAAATACTTGGAAGAGTTAAAAGGCTGAAGGCAGACTCTCCCTAGCAGTACTCAGGGATGGGACAATAGCCAGCAGGCACAAATTAAAATGCATGAAATTCAGCCTAAAAACTGGGGATGGAGTAATTTATTTTTCTGTGGGGTGGTTGAAGAGCAGAGAACTTGTCAAGAGAGGTTAAATCACCATTCTCAGAGCCATTCCAAACCTGACTGAACACATTACTGACCGCTCTAACTAGCCTCGCTCCAAGAAGTTGAATTTGGATCAGGCCATGTCCAGGAGACCCCTCCAACTTCAGGTATTCTGTGATTCTTTGAGTTCCCTAAAATAACTTCAGTAATTCCTGTTGTACCTGTCTTGTTTTTCTTTTTGAGTCTCTGTCCTGTACAGATTCCTCCTCTAAAGAGACATTTATCAAGTTGGTCATGTAGGCTATTTTTTTTCCAAACTGAGGATCCCTTTCAGCACTCAGTTATTAATACAGCTTAAGTTTTACTAGTTTGAATAGAAAGGCACAGATTGCAGAAATCAGCATTGCACTTCAAGTTCAGTAATGTTCATCTTGAACATCAAGATTTTAATTTCTACAGCTTTTCCTATGTCCTACACTAAAATTCAATGCACAAGTCTGCACCAGGAATTTCTTACTTTTAACAACMACTTCCATTTCCCTTATTGCTGCTGTGTATTATAACAAACAGAGCAATATAGCTTGAGTGAATTTCCTACATGTCCAGCACTATCCAGACCCAAGTGTTAGCCAGCTCCAATTAATGAAAATCAGGCTACATGAAACTGAAAAATATGCAAAAGTAAACTGTTCAACTGTCCCAACATAAAGCTGTTACTGGACACTTTATATGCACACTGGTTTCCTGGTTTATTTTCTTTTGCCCCATTAAGAAACCTCACAAAAAATTCACATATCACTGCCTGTGCTATCCCARTGTTAAAAAAACAACATCAGAGATGAGAAAGTCATTAAATATCATGGGTGATACCCTGTTTATTCAACAAGATATCATAATTTGTTCATGCTTTCATGTATTTCCTTCGTATTAACTTATATGGCTATTATTTACCCAAGCAAATCTGGACAGTTACCTGTATGTTGCTCCAGATCCCTCCCTTGCTTCTTTAAAGCTGCTGTCCTGGTACTTTCAAACTAATTACTCTCTTTTACCTAAAAAATATCCCATCTGTGACAAATTTAGGCTGGAGAGTCACTTAAAGGATCCTCTGACAGTTTCTACAAGCTTCTCRTAAGTGTCTATATAAATTAGTCCAAACCTCAGTGGGAAAGACTGGCACTGAAGATTCACTTATGATACTAAAACTAAACAAACATGATGCTGTCAAAAATCCCCACAATGTCTACACAGGTAACTTGATTTTGGAGGTATAATATAGCTGCACAGCACAACATAGCTGCCTTTCCCATCAATGTGCTCTTCTACCACTTTAGCCTGATGATTTTCACATATCCACTGAATTTCCCTCATTTCCCAGTGCCTACATTTATCTTCCCTATCTCATTAGTACAGACCCACTCAGCATCACAGCTCACACTACTGCTTTAAGTTATTTTCCAATTAAAAAGGTGGAAATAGTCAACCTTCATGAGCAAATTTCAGAAACTGCAGAACTTAATTTGATGCCTATAGGAAGAGATAAAAGACTGGTATCACTGGATATGTTAAGAGAACCACTTGAACTTTAACTTATTTGACACATTATTTTGTGACTTGTCATCAGAAAAAATCCATGGTTTTTGTATTACAGCTATTTTTAAAAGTACTTCAAAGGCATTACTTTTGAAGTGTATTCTGCCAGTTGATGGGGGCAATTTAAAGGACAGACACCAATGGAAGAATGGTCTTGTTTGACTATGAATATTAAGGCAACACAAAAGTAAAATAATACATTCAATAAAACTACACTCTTGGCTTTAGCAACAAGCAAAAAGAAGCAAGGTAATGCACCTAATAATTGCTGTATGAGAGACAGGATAATGATTGAGAAAGATAAATCACCAATTGCCTAAATACTCCACCATCATCCAGACCCTACAGTCACTGGGGAGCTCTGTTTTGCAAGAAGGACCTGGAGAACTCTTCCTGGCAACTGGGAAAATCCCACGTTGTACATCCACCCATGAGTGAGGTCTCCAAATTCCCTGAAAATGGGTCCAGTTTTTATAGGCCCAAATCAGCAAGTCAAAGTGACCTGATYATATTTTTAGCACAGAAACTCCTGGATCTGATGGCACACTTCCCAACCAGCAGGGGCCAGAGCTTGGCCAGAGCCCAGGCCTTGGCTGGGAGGATTTTCCCCTAAAATACCCTACAAACAAACCTCTATTCATGTCAGTTGGGAAAGTTTCTTAAAATGATACATTTCTTGCAAAGAACTACACAAGGTTATAGAGAGCTAGCATAAGCATCTGTGTCACTTATTTTTAGCTAAATAATAGTGATGGTGTTAGTCACATAATGCCCAGGGTTCATCTTTTAAGTCAACTCTGGCTGAGGCCTGCTGCTCAGGCCTAAGCACATCAAAGTGTCAATAAGAAACATTTTCTCTGCTGTAAAATAATACAGTAATACAAAATATGAGGCCACCACCTTCTGTTTCACCATCCACTTTGCAGCTCTGGAACAAGTCCCTTCAGAAGCAGTTACACATTCAGTTATTAACAGAGGGCAGCACCTACAGAGGATTTCATAATCTCCGGCCATTAGTTTTACCTCTTATTTACAGCTCAGTGCTTGCTTCACATTATTTCCCCATTCCTTTCTCAGAGCTACATTTCATTATCAATGGTTCATACACACACCTAAACAAACCTGCAAAAAGCTTTTAACTCTGGGGAATGAAAAAAATCCGAAAGCTTGACCATTCAATTACCCAATTACCTGTAATCATTACTAAGAATGACAACTTCAGCAACCATTACAGTTGTTGTACGTGTTTATATGGTTGTAAAATTGTACAGCTGTAATGTTTTTAAAAGTAGCTTCTGGAAAGACTGTTGTCTAGCAGCAAAATGTCAACCCTGACCATCTCACCTGGAAGCCTCAAATGGAGCAGATGCCATTTCCAAAAGTGCAATGCTCGTGTCTACATGAACCTTAACGCGATTTTTCAGGATGTTCTGTGCAGGACTGTCCAGTACACAATGCACCTTGTTTTAAGTGTCCAACAGCACCAGTAATGGCTTAATGAGCACAAAATTACCTCCCTCTGTGGGTATAGCAATGAAGAGAGCCCCAGACACACATCCACTCCTTTGCTCCCAAGAACACAGATAAAAAGGCCTGTGGAGCTTTCATGAGATACTGCCCATAAAAACTTGCTATACAGATCATCACTGTAGGTACCTGAGCAATAAACGAAATCGAAACAGACTGCACAGCTCTGCAATTCAGCCTGGCAAGGCTCATCAAAGAAATGATGAATCATTCCCTACTACCAGCAACAACCACATATCTGAAATGTGCTGATGACTTCAAATCTCTTGAAAAAGAAAGCTCTTTGTCACTTGCTGCTTGTACCTGCTTCAGCAAAGTAGATGGTGTAAGACAGTTCCTGTTGATTGACTCAGCTGTGGGAACAAGAACTGCTGCACACAACGCACTGAAATTCTGACAGGTAAGGTATGACCACACATGCACTGCCCCCTAAGAAAAATAAGCTGGTTCTCTGAGTATTCTTAAACAGTAGAATCAAAGAAACTAGAAGTGGAAAGCCAGTACTTGGAACAAAATGAAGTAAAATTGCTGTGTGCAAAATTCAGTGTCAGCTGAAAATCAACGTTGCATTTTTCCAAGCTAAATTATTTATTACTAAAGTAAATCCAAAAGATGCAATGGAAATTACAATTTCAGGGAGGGGAGAAAGTATTGAGATTATTTAKATCAACCCTGAAGTATCTGAAAGTCTGTTACGGGTCACTGTCTTTTCTAAAACCGCAAACTGCCACAAGCAAAACCTTTAATTCCAGAGGAGTCATCTTCATGTTTTCTAATTTCAACAGAAGTCCCATACTTGCTCCTAGGAATTTTTTACAAGTGACCAAAGTACAGCCATGGGTGGACAAAGCCATCCCCACCCTGCAAAATCTGACTGCTTGCTAAATTCCAGCTCATGCCTCTCTGTAAAATAAAACAGAAACTATAGGAGAAAGGTGGCCTAGAATTGTACCACTATTCCAATATTCTCAACACTTCCATTAAATCTGGGTTTTCTGAGGCTGCTTTAAGACTCCTTTAACCTTTATAAAAAGATAAAGCAGATGTCAGAAATCTTAATTCTTTCAACAAAAGTAATAAGTAAATTCCTTAAAAAAAAGTTTCAGTCTTTATGTCCTAGATCTTCTATGTGAAAAACTGACAATTGCACATTAAATAAAAACAAAAGAACAAGATCATCTTCTAACAACAAACATTGACTGTATCCTTCAATTTCAAGGGACTTGCCTTACTGATGGGATACAACTGGAAGCCCACAGGTTGGTGAAGAGGCGCAGGACTGGCTCCTAAACCAAAACCTGCAAGTGAACCAGAGGTAACTGCACCACCCACATGTCAGCAGTGCAGCTGCTGAGCAGTGAAGATGGGGAATTCTCCTCCTGCAGCTGGATACTGCCCAAATAGTGGGCCCCCTTCCCCATGACACTCCCATCTCACAGTCCTTCCCTATCTTCGTGCCAATTCTAGTCATAAACTGACATTCGAGGACCTGTTTAATCCAGGAAATCTTCAGGAAAAAAAGCCTAGGACCCCTGATAACTGTGAAACTGTGTATTTTTTAAAAACAAAATAGGCATACTTTGCATGCCCTGGCAAAATATTCTATGCAAGGAGAGTAATTTATTGTGAACGCACTATACCATATATCCACCCCTTCATGGCTTCCCTGGCTGTACATCACATGGAACATCAAAATGGAACCCACACACTGGAGCAAAAGAGCAGGCTCATAGGGTTATAATGCTGTGCAATGGCCATGCAATCAGCAAAACATCCTTACAGATACAAACCTCYAGTCTGAACCATGTGAGGAGTACTGACAATTTTCTTCTAAATTCTGTTCAGACACTTTATGTAGTTTGCATTACTGTGTGTGAGATTAGAAGTCATGAAGGCAGAAATATAGAATATGAAGTATAGAGTTTATTATTTTTAAAACAGGAAGTGAAATTCCAAAAAGCAAAGAAATCCCAGCTGTGACACAMACTCTTAGAATAAATCTCATCCCTATTATTACTGCGTCTAAGTCCCCTCCTCTGTKACCTCCCACATCAGCCCCCCCAAACTATGAATTTCACTTTGTTGGTGTCTTCTCCACTTAAACACAGAGTGCACTGGGCAGCTTCCAGCCTTGAAACAAACAAGCATTAGTCTGAAAATATTTTCACCTCTAATATCCCCCTCAGGACAGTATCATTTTGTCCACATTGCAGATGTGAAAGCAAGACGTTGCTTAAATGTTATTTTTTTCTTTAATAACTCAAACTCTCACTAGTGCCTTAAATGTTGTAGTTCAGAGAGCCTCATGATGAGTGGAAAGGAAGGGAAAGCAGAAAAAAGTCATGACATGCCARGCCACACCTCACAGGGCTATGTTTAAAACCATGGAGAATATCAAATAAACCACCAGCAATGTCAACAGGTCTCCCCATAGAGCAAATCCACCTGCCCAAACCAGATTTCAGAACAGGAGTTAAACACCCTGATTCAATGGGTGGACAGGAGAACACTGCCTCACGACAGCTTTTTCATTGACCTGAACTCAATTTGGTTCAGGCACATGTTTAATAAATGCAGCGTTGCTTTGGAAATTGGTCTTTTTAATATTCACAAAATGCCTCATTGGTATAAGGCAAAAAAAAACTATTTTAAAATCTTACTGGTAAACTCAATTTAACATGCACATAGTGGAAGGAACATGCCAATTACATGCAGGATTACTGCCTGTGGATCCTAAGTTCTCCTCTGTATCTTTAGGTGATGAGCACTCAAATGGAATTAGAAATGTTACATGTGGTGAGTATTCCACCTGAAAACACAGGTGAGAGCTGTTTACTTTGGGTAGCTATGGAAACTTCTTTCAGGTAGAGTGAGATGATCAAAGCATCTTCCTTCAGCATTTCCCTCCTCTTTACCATTACCATTATACACATAATTTCCCTTCAAACAGCTGGAAAAAGAAACTGCTCTGAAGAATTCATCATTGAAGACATTACAGATGCACTGGGTCAATCATAGACATTTAAGAACCAAAGCAGCTTTGTGATCTTTGAACTGGTGTCTTTAATGTTTCTTCCAACCCAAACCATGCTGTGATCCTGATACAAAAAGCAAGTCAGTGTCACACAAGTCTCACTTTTTATCTTCTAAGCTCACAAATTCTCTTTTCTCTCATTTCCTTTATAAAGTGCCCTTCACATGCAGGATTGCCCAGGAAGTTTTAATCTGAATAGAAAGGAAAGGGTGTTGAGGTAAAACTGGTAAAAATATGCAGCTCACCACTTTCACAGAAGTTAGCAAGCCTGGTTAAAGATTAGGACAAATGCATTACCATTTTATGAACATTTTTATATATTGGTCAATACATTTCTTATCTAGTCTCTGAAATTATATACTTACAGCAGTAGAAAATACACATGTACATATACAAGGCACATACACTTGTASAGACAAGCCTTAAGAGAAATTAATCAGAGTGATCCACACATCACTTAATTCAGGCTCTGATAAGCCAAAGTAAAAGAAAAAACTTTAGAGAGGAGGAATCCTTATACAGAACAAACTTGCTCCATCTATCTGCTTTACAAARAGATTAAAAGAGCAACACTGACAGAGCAAAAACCTCAGGGTGTCAGAAAAGTAGAAGAGGAATATTCAGAGCAACAAGTCTTAATACATTCAAGTGTTTATGAAGCCAGCAGTGAATAAAATAAAAATCTGGATATCTGAGCAACTGATTCTAACTGTTAAGCAAGAGTAGTGATTGTTAATACACAATTAAAAGTTAGCTAGCACTGGGGACTGGGAAGGCACTAAGCATGGATACTGACCAAAAGCATGCTAAACATTAACACAACCCACTCTTCTGTGTCTCAGTCAATCTCTTTAGCTTGCTCAGCACTGAGCTTTCCTTCACTTTTTCCACTGAATGAGGCAAAGCTAAAAAGGGTAGTAAGTTATGAATGACTTGCCCAGGCAAAAGTTCCATCCCAATCACATGAAACTGAAGGGATCAAAGAGCCTATTTTATTTTTCTGAAAATTAACACACTTCCAGTCACAAATTTTATATTCCTAATMAATATTTCACTGCAAATGGCTATTTATTTGATGAATTAATGAATAAATCAGAAGCAGACTGCAGGCCTGTCTTACCATGTCTTTTTCTGTCTCAAGATCACCCTAATCTTTCACTTGATCTTTCTTTTCCTTAGTAATAAACTTCAAAAAGATTACTAGGTATCCAGTTAATACTTAGAAAGAAAAAATATGTGTAAAGGTTGCCATTGAAAGAAAATTAGACCTATAAAGAATAGAAAACTAAGAACATGAAGATTTTATATGGCCTGATAGCAACGCTCCTCTTGAAAGTTCCAGCTTGCATATCATGGGCTAACAAATCCAGAACCTGAGACCTGCACATTTCAGGTAAAGAAAGGTAAGTCACCTAACTTCCACTTCCTGATTAGAAACAAGGTTCCACACAATCAAATTGGAACAATCCATCTGAAGAGCACAGGCCTTTTCCTGGTGAGCAACAGTGCCATTTGAGTCTGAGCTCCAGCTTCAGGACCAATGGTGTAAATGCAAARATGACAGGAGTTCTGTGCCTGACTGAAACAATCGGCCTCTCCCAGCAGCAGAGTTGAGAATAGCTTGGGCAAGGTGGGTGGAAGGCAGGAATTATCAGGTCCTAAACAGGAGGACTAAAATAAAACTTAAAAAAACCCCAAAAACAACAAAAAACAAAAAKCAGCATCATACTGCCAAGTTTGAAAAACGATTTGAATAACCAGCACAACAAGATGTGGTATCGTGTTTCCTCAGAGGGGAGAAAAAACCTGCTGTGCTTTGGTATAGTAAAAGCAGAAATTCCAGGCATAACTTGAGAGCTGGTCATATGAAACATGGTCCTGGCTTCTTCAAAACACTCTTTCCCAGTTTGTTGCAATACTTTCATTCCTATTATATGTAATTTGCAATTCTTATGAAGAAAAATATCAATCCTTCAGCTCCAGCAACTCTGCACTACAGTAAAACCTGAGTGTCAGTCACTTAGAGAAACTGATCAAGTCCCTATTGCTTTAGTCTTCTAAGAGAAGGATGAAGAACCTTTCTCTCACCAAAATGTGCACACAGAATTAGCTCAGCTAACAGTCCAACCAGGCCCAAGAAGGACTGCCTACAGTCTTTCAAAATACTCAAGTTACGAGACAGTAAAACTAAATATCTAGAATACTCCCAAGCTAGACTATAATCATGGCTTGTCTACTTCCCCTTTGAGGCAAGCACTCACTTCAAAATGCTTCTGCAGCTGGGCAAAGCACAGCCACAGCAAGGAACTGTGGCCAGCAGTCCTCTGGGTTATGAGGTTAGCCCACCTTCACTTTCCTCAGTTGTGAGGGAATAAAGAAATTCCTGCAATTACACGTAAGTACAGCAGAATGACAAAAACTAGAGCATTACATGAACATAACTGGACACCCAAACAGAAAAGCTTAAAAATAAACTCCCAGAAGTGTCATCATTACCAAGTGCAAGGGGTTTTTCTTCTACTCTCACCCTGCAGACTCTTTTCCTTGCTTTTAACAAGAAAGCAAATTCATTTTATTGCTTGAAGAGTACTTCACCATGGCTGAATATATTTATCACTTTGTTTAAACAGGTTAAACTCACAAAAGATGTTTATTTAGATGCTCTCATTGACTGATACTGATAATGCTGCTGATAAACATCTCTTTCACATGCTGTAAAATAGAATAAAATTACTTTGTAAATCTCTCATGAAACATTTTTCAAGCAGTCTATGACAAGCTCTCTTAAAAAAATTATAAATTTAATCTCCTCAAGACAAACACTATGCTACTTTAGTGCCTTTCTTCCTATTACCTTATGCTGTAGTTTTCCCCGAACCATTTTGAAACTTAAAAACAAAGAAATAAGATAACTCATGTTTTAGGACYGTTTAACAACAGAAGAAACAGAACTTTAAGAAGGGAGAGAAAACTGAGGGAAGAAAAAGAGATGATGCTGCTTAACTAATAAATTCATATAAATAATCTTCTCTCAATCTCTCTTAAGCCCTAAAATAACTTTAATCTGTAAGAAGCTTTCAAAGTTAGCACTCAGAAGTCTCAGTTATTTTCCACTCTCAAATTATCTCTCACATCTACTGTTGTTGTTTTAAAGACAAGAAAACTCACTTTGGGTCTGAATGCTACATATTATTCCAAAGATCATTTGGAGGTGAATGCATTCAGTGCAGTGATTAAATGTCAGCTAAATCACAACTAAGAATGCACACTAGACACAGTCCACATTTCAACAGCTGTAGTGAATAGCAGGGTAATTGTAATTAAATTACAACTGCTTCGGACTTTCACTTCAAGAAAACAGAAAAGAATTCACTGTTTTTTCAAACAATAAATTTTTTAGCATTAAATCCTCAGAACCAAAGATGGCCTGTGATTCATGTTTCATTCTTAAACGCCTGTGCCTTTTCTCAGGTAAATACCAGCAACTGCTGGATCTACTGGCACTCCCTCAGCACAGAATGCCTTCTTTCAAATACCAGTCCAGATTTCTCTCCACTTTTCTTCAAAAAGGTTGACAGGCAGTGTAGCAGAGACCAAGCAAAACAATGAGAAACTCACGGCAATAAGCAGCAATATATTGGGAAAAGACAATCTAAAATACGCTGGTTTCTGACTTCAAGTCTAACTAAGCTACAAAGGYAAGTTTTGCTGGGGGTATTTCTTTAAGCATCAAGGGTAAGGCTGCCACAACACAGGTATCCCAAACACTACACCTGCCCCTTTCTCTGCATCACACACAGATCAGAAGGTCTTCTTATAACTTAACATCACAAATCACAGTATTTAAAACAAGCTGAATTCTCGATTATTAGAGCAAATTAGAGAAACCCATCCTCGAACACCTTTGTCTGCTTTTATCTCGACAGCACTGGCACACAAGGTCAAAGAAAACTGGCGTGGGAGCGGAGGAGTTAACAGCCAGAACTTGTCCATGTTTCCAAAATAGAGCGGTGGCACCAACGTTGCCATTCTGCCGTGTTTACAAGAGGGAACAGTTCGGGATAAACCTCTGGCTGTAGTCACGCTTTATCGCTAGGACACATTCCTTCAATGTCCGGCTGTACCCGGCCGAGATAAAGACTCCGAAGCCCCGCACACCTGGAAMGAACCCCGGGACAGGGGGGACACACACGGGGGAAGGAGGCTGTGCTGGAAGGGCTGCGGAAAGCACAGCACTGAAGGGAGCGAGCCTGCGAGAGGGAGAAGGTTTAGGGGCAGATCCTGGCGACCAGGAACAGGGAGAGGCTGGCGGGGTCCGGCCGGGCAGGGACGCAACACTGCCGGGGACGGCTGAGGAAAGACTCGGAACTGGAGGCACCGGGATGGGCAGGTGCCCCCGGCAGCCACGGAGGGGTGGCGGGGCCGGACAGCGCGGGGGTCCRGGGATCGCAGCCCGCGTCCCGGGGAGGGAGCGGTGCTGCCCCGCTCCTGGAGCTGCCCCGCGGGGCCCGGGGGTACAGAGCGGCGGGTCCGCCCTCAGCGAGCTCCTCCGGATCCGGGCCCGACCGCGGGGTTCCCGCGCCCCCCGCAGGGTCCCCTCCCCAGCGCTACCCCCGTGCCCCCTCTCCACCCCCCGGCCCCGCTCCGCTCACCGGCCGCGGCTCCCCCGTCCCTCAGGTCCAAGATGGCAGCGCGGCCCGCCCGGCCTCCGGCAGCGACTTTGCTAAGTCGGGCGCGACGTGCGCAGGCGCCGAGTCCCCCGGCTGCAGCGCAAGGACCACAGCTCCCAGCGTGCCCCGCGCCAAGCACTGCGCATGCTCGTTGCGGGCCACGGGGTCGAGAGGCAGGGAGGGGAGGGGTGGGGCCGTCAGGGGCCGTGAGGGGCAGGGTGAGGGGCAGAGTTCCATATCCTCTGGAGCCAGCCTGGGGGCTGGGGGTGCTCATCCGGGGAAGAGAAGGCTCCAGGGACAACTTAGAGCGGCTTCTAGTGCCTAAAGGGTCTCCGAGGGAGCTGGAGAGGGACTTTGAACAAGGGCCTGGAGTGACAGGACAAGGAGCAATGGCTTCCCGCTGCCAGAGGGCAGGATTAGATGGAACATWGAGAAGAAATTCTTCCCTGTAATGGTGCTGAGGCCCTGGCACAGGTGCCCAGAGAAACTGTGGCTGCCCCTGGATCCCTGGAAATGTCCAAGGCAAGGTTGGACAGGGCTTGGAGCAGTCTGGGACAGTGGAAAGTGTCCCTGCCCATGGCAGGGGGTGGAATGAGATCTTTAAGGTCCCTTCCAGCCCATATCATCCCATGAATCTATGATTCTGTAAACAGAGTATATATGTATCTGTGTGTGTGTGTGTGTGTGTGTGTGTGTGTGTACACATACACTACAGTAAAAATCTTGGATCATCAAAGCAGCCCTGAGGGCTCAGCTGGTACAAGAGCACCTTGAGGAACCCACGGCCACCCCTGGCCCCACGTTACTSCATTGACAGCAGCAATGGGAAATCTCTGAGAGCACAAAGGGACATCCTGGCTAACATGAGTCTGTAACAGTCAAGCAGCTGGGACACCACTGCTGTCACTGTGGGCTTTYGGACACAAAATAAAGCCCTTTGAAAATAAAATAACTTTTGTGATTTTAAAGTATCTGTGGCAGGTACTTAAGCCACTGATATTATTTAACCTTTACACAAAATCTTTCTTGTTTCAAGTGTATTTTTTCTTAACCTGAACACACTATTGCATAAGTGAATGCATAGAAATTAAAATACACTTCTTTTGACAGTGAGGAATGAGACAGTCTAGGCTCTGAAATCAGAGGAAAGAATATCCAATATTCAGAGAGTAGGAGAATATCCTCAATATTTTTTCAGAAAAATTATACACTTTGCAAGTGCAAAGTTTAGCATTTTCTTACAACTGGTAGGGATGTGAAAATCCATCTTGTCTTCCACACATAAARTCCAATAAGATCTCACAGCCACAATTAAGTGACTGTTTCTGTTGATAAGGCCTAAGCAAGAAAACAGCTCCTACTGTTTCCCTGACAGACCAACACACACATTTCYATGCCAATCAGCCATCTGTGGTTCTGACTGACCAAGGTACACATGCACATCACTTCAGGCACAGAAATCACTTTAATTCCAGCACAGAACAACGTGTGCTGCTCAGCTAGAGGCTGAGTATGGAAAAATAAGGAGCATGGGGCTTTGTTAGAGAGGTAGGAATTCATGGGAAGCAAGTTTGGAGCCAATGTTACAGCCTATTATAAGGACAAGCAAATTGATCAGCTGAAATAAGGTCTGGAGGATTTTTTATTTTCTCTWAACATTTTCTATGCACCTTTAAGTTTTTATGTTCCTTTAGAGATATTTTACCATGTACACATACATTTAAATTTCCATAGTTAATGTTTTATTCATATTTATAATGATAAAAATGAATTCTACAAGCCTTGCTTAACAGAGATTTCTGTCTCATGCATCACCTGCATAAGCAGTGGTCTCTCGTCCAGTTCCTGTCCTGGCCAGTGACGCTCTGGCTGACTGCAGCTGGAGTTCCACATCTGCCCAGCTTGGCATCCTTTGCAGTGGGTTTGTTGTCTCCCTGCTGGCACATAATGTTGGGGAAGATGAAACAGGAAAGCCTTATAAATATGATTGCCTGGCAAAAGATTTTGAGAGTATGGAAACTATAAGTGAGATTGAAATMAAAGCAAGCTTTGAGATACCAAGCCTTAGTTGTTCTGTTTTCCAGAACAACTGAAAAYCAATGGTATGGCTAGCTGAAGGTYATCCCCTTTTGATGATAGAATTCCCTCTGCTTGCAGACAGGRCCAAGGGTCAGAGCAGACCCTACAGCTTGGCAGAAGGGGCRCAAAGAGGAGTTTTTAGGGTTTYAAATGTAACACAGTGTGGTAATGTAATGATTCTTATAGACTGTATGTAAATGATGTAGGATTTGTATCTTGTACTAGARTGGCTAGTGAAAATTAGAATATTCAGCACAGAAGAAGATTTGTTGCATTGTAACAGGAACTTCGCTCTCTTTCCCTCTTGCTTTTATTCTCTCTCTCTCTCTCTTTTGGGCTCCTCTTTGAGGCTCCTCTCTCGGGCCTGCTCTGAGCTGTGGCTGGCAGCTCCCAGCAGAGCTCTGCACTTGGCCCTTTGCAATAAACCCCAAGTTCCAGACCTGGCTGCAGAGATCTCTGGTCTCTGTCCATCCRGGCTGTCCTACCCCCGTCACTCCTACAACATAACACTGTTTGGTTTGGCAGACTGGTTTTGCCTGTAGTTTGATTCCCAATGGTGGGAAAATTGCACTGTACCTTTCTCCTCAGCCACCTGCCTTCATTTTACCTTTAGCAGAGTTGGGTGTTAGCAGGAAGAAGCTAAGTGCTGCCCCAAGGACACATCCCTGTAGCCCCTGTGGAATCCAGTAGGTTTGCATATACCCATCCCTAGGGCAGTGTGGCCATTTGCAGTCTCTTTTTGTGGTACTGGGTTTTGGTAAGTAAAAGTTGCTAAAGCAGATGTGAATAACAGTAAGTGTCTCTTTTTAAGAACATTACATCAGTTGTTCTCTGAGTTAATGTCTTCCCCCTCCTTTTTCCATCTGGCATTTCAGACAAAATGCTTTTTTTCAACCTCAGCAGCCCKAATCTCTTTGTTTTCCAGCTTCTGATGCCTCCAGTCTAGTTCCATTTGTTCCATCTGCTCTGTAAAATTCATGAGAAAAAGAATGGATTCCAGGTGCAGACTACTGATCAGCTTGTGCTTGCCAGGACAAGAGGAACGCAGAGCAATCCTCACGTTCACACTCTTTCAGATATCATTTGCCCTGGTAAAAATCATGGCCTGTCAGTAAACTGGAAAAACAAATACATAATTAACACAGAATACGTGGCCAGTGAAAATGAATATAATTGAGTGGCAGAAGAATTATGTATCCAAGATTTTACCTTTAGGGAGAGGAGTAGAATGCTTGATTATTGTATTTTTCCCCCCAATGCATTTTATAACTACAAGATACTTAGACAGGATGGAATTTTCTTGCTATTCCCTGTCATAACTTTCTTTTGACAAGTTCAAACCCCAACAGATAGGAAACCTTCCCACAAGAGTGCAGGATGATCTTGTGCAAAGGCTTTTCAGGCAAACTGAATGCTTAGTAGCTTTCCACATTTGCTGGGTTTGATATGGTGACGCTGTGCTTCTGGGAGATAATTTCTGAGAAATAGTATTTAATAATTTTCATAATATTTTTCTTTTATTTCTCAGTCCAATCCAGYCTGGTCAGTGGCAGTCTTGTGCTTGTGGCAAAATGTGTAGCATTTTTTCTTGGTTGGGCTATTGWAAGTAACAATATTCACATCCCTAATGGAAACTTATCCTGTTGTAACGGAACTGCCACACTCAGTGAGTGCTGTTGGTGCTAAGAGCTGACTGGGAAGCCACTGAGGATAAGGGTCTGTGTGGCAGAGTGGTGTAAATGACTCCCATGTTTGAACCTTTCATGTGGTAATAAAAATAATCCTGCAAGATCATTCAAATATTGGGATTCTATTTGAGTTTTGAGCGTAAGTCTGCAAATGGACATTGCTCTCTGATACCTCTGGGCTCTGGGTTCCCTCAGCTAAAGGGCTGGGACAAGACTGTGTAACAGAAGCACTGAACACTCTTATTATTCTCCTATCCCTCGAGTACGGGATTCCCTCTCCTGAAATAGACCCCGCCTTCCCTCAGTTTTCCCACTCTCAACCAAATCCATTGACCTCACACAAGACAAACCTCTTCTTTCCAACATTACATGATTTCCTAAAGGTTGCACACCAGATCTCTTGTCAACTTGAAATCAGGGCTGGATTTCTTAGCTCCTTGACAAGTTTAATGATTTTTTAGTTTAGTGGTGTTGGGATTTTTGTTGTTGTTGTTTTTGCATTTGGTTTGGTTTGGTTTGGTTTTTGTGTGAAGCACACAAAAATCCTGACAGAATCACTTAAATACAAAATAATTCAGGTAGGAAGGAACCTCTGGAGGTCTCTTGGTACACCCCATGCTTGAACCAGGGCCAGCTTAGATAATGCAGCACAGGTAAGAGATAAATACCTTCCAGGCTGGAGATTGCACAGTCCATTCYTGCCCTAATCCAGTGTTTGCTGCCCCTCAGTACATTTTATTTCCTTATGTTTATTTGTGATTTCACAGCTCTGCAAAGAATATGGCTCGTCCTCCCCACACCTTCCCAGCAAGCAGTTTTAGGCAGCAGTAAGGTACCCCTTCACCTTCTCTTCTCCAGTCTGAACAGAGTCAGCTTTCTCAGCAGCTGCTCATGTGTCCTGTGCTCTGTCCCTGATAGCTTGGTGGCCTCCTCTGGACTCTGGTTCATCAGTGCCTAGATAAGACAGGCACTGATGGGAGCTTGGGCTGGTGCCAGCACTCACAGTGAGTTCTTATCACTGCAGAGTAAACGATGAGGTTCCTCACCCCGCTGGCTGCACTCTTGGTGACACAACCCTGAATGTACTTTGTCACAGGGTGCTCAGCTGGGGTCCTACTCAACTTATTGGGACCACAGCACCTCTTCCACAAAATTGCTTTCAAGGCAGCATCCCATGTCCTGTTGAATTTGAGTTACTCCCTCCCAGACCCAGAACTATCTTTGACCACCTGCATTTGTCTTTTCTGAGTTTCCTGAGGYTTTTTTCCACCTTCCTGTAGGAACTCAGTCTCTATTGCTGCTTAACTTGACAACATGAAGCTGGTGCTGGGGAGACGACAGAGGCCATGTCTCCATGGAGGCAGTTTTGGTAGTGTGGATGTTTACCTGTTTTGGGATAGACACAGCCCCGAGCAAGTATCACACAATGACTGTGGAACAGTCATCAGGTGTCATCAGCACCAATTAGTGCCTAAGCAATTGTCAGTCTTTAACTATGGCTTAATGCTGCTGTCTGACTTAAGGCTGTGTAAAGTTGGTGATTTATAAATGCAGGAGTACTCTGTTTTCACATCCTTTTTCTGTACTGTTGTTAAAGCACTTTGTAAGTACTATAACGTCAATCTTCTTATTCTTCTGGAGCATTTTGTTAGTTGGGTAATTATTCCAGGAAGTGCTTTATATTTTAAAATATGACTTCTTGTCTTGAAATTGTCATCCCTAGAAGGAAAAACTTTGTTGAGCTGCCTTGTAAGGAGAGTCTGAATTCATTTCACTCATGAAGATAATGGTGTAGTGTCAGAGTGTATCTATTTCTAATTGACTTTAAAATCAGAATTGATTGATTTGATTAAGGATTTAGAAAAAATACCAGTAGGAAAAGATAGATTACTTCCTGTTATCTGCAGGGGGAATTAATGAACCCTTCAGGTTGGCGAGAAACTATTATTATTTCCAAGTAATCTAATTAAAGGGTATAAAAAAGACATGCGGCTATTTAATTGTTTTATTACTCAATTGCTCCACAGTGCATAATCAGAGAAGTGGGAGGGAGTGATTAGGTGTCTTGAGAACGGAAATGACACAACCAAGATATGTAGATGTTTGAAAGGAAGGAGAAGCTACTGGGAAAATTGAACCTCTCTTACCCACGCAAAGACTGAAGATTATTTTTCCCAGGGCGTGAAGAAAATGACACTGTAAATGTCCTGCAGGGTTTTCAGAAGCAAACATGAGGTGTTGGTGCTGAGAAAGGTAAAATACACCAGGCAATGCTTAACACTGGTTGCTCTGTCCAGCTCTTGTCTCCACAGGGGCCTTGCAAGCAGGGTCAGCCGGGCCTGTGGGAGGCACCACAGATCTGCAGGGTGTCCACAGGCACCACTTGGATCCCAGTTACAGCTTTGCCCTTTGGATGATGCATTGAGGATGCACGATGGGAGCAGATGCTCAGTGTCAGTGTGAGTTGGATGCCTGTTTCTGCCAGGCTTTTTGAGAAGAGTTTTTGACATGCAGATGTTTGTAGAGACAGAACTTTTTGTTTAGACCCAGGTTTATTTTGTTCCACCCTGATCACCTCCCTCATTTATACAATTGTGACTTATCTACATCTGAAAGGCTGACTCATCCCCTGAGTGGTTTGCCTCCTTGCAAATTGCTCTGGTATAAATCAGCTTGTATTTCAGAGAAGAACAGGTGCTGAAAAAAAGCCATGTAACATCAAAACTAATACAAAGGGAGGAGGTATGATTTAAATACCTGGAGCTTGATCCAAAGCCAAATAAAGCTAATGAACTGGTTTCCATTAATAACTCTTTAATAGTCATCAGCCTTAGGGGGTCTGTACCTTCCTTACCTTATGTAGCATCTTGTAACAGGATACCTGAATGTCCTTTGCTAAAAATTGAATCCTCACACAAGCTATCGATTCTGAGGTGGAGTTATGTATTTCACTACATCCCTCTGTCCCTTGCAGCTGCAGCATTACACTTGTGAGCTCTGAACAAAGCCTCTGGTCTTGGACTGACAGTCCAGGTTTGAGAGATCCCTGGCTGAGCAGAAATCTTTCTCATTCATAGATTTCTTTTATCCAGCCTTTCTTATGCTAAGTGTGCAGCGAGCAACTGAGCATTGAATTGCAATCTGAGGGTGAGTAACAGCAGGGGCAGGAAGGTTGCTTTACCAGTCCCATCACATGCCATTCACATACCAGGTGCAGTGCTCATGATTTTCCAGACTGGATTAGGGGAGAATTTACTCGGTTAAACTTGCTCTGCAAGGCCCAGGGTTTGGTCCTCAGCAGATGTTCTGCGCATGCTTGCTACAACTGGAGAGGGAGGAGAAGATGGTGCAGTTGACTTACCACCAACCCAGAGCCTGGGGCTCTCAAGGACTGATCCAGCCTCTTGTGGAATAGGCTGGCCCCAGGATTCCCATAAGGAACAAAATGTTCTGGTTTTCCTCTTGTTGAGGGTATAAGGAAAATAAGAGGCAAGAGGTAATAAAATTAGTCAAAGCTTTCCTTCACATCAGTTCATTTGTTGTCTTCTGGGTCTTGCTTCAGTTTCTGCCTGCACTGGTGTACACACAGCATGTTCAGGAGTAAATAATTTCTAGTGTTCTTGAAACAAAAACACAGCCACCTTTTAACCCTGGGACTGTTATGTTTGCCCAATTATCCCRTCATAAAAAAAACCAAACAATATTAAAGGTAATAACAATTTTAATTGCATAGTTTAGAAAATATATAAAATTMGATACAATTTGATTAAAATAAGGGATAATTTGGTTCAGATAATAGCACATAAGCAAAAGATAACCGCGGGGTARGGAGTGCAGGGCTCTTGGACCCCGGCCACCTCATGTACGAGCTTGCCAAGGGAAGATCCACCCCTTATAAGCCAGGTGTCAGTGTCATCTCCTCCCATTTTCGATTCATCACACTTCTATCTCCGCCCTCATCACCACCTTTACGGCACATGCTCCATCYCTCGTMTTGGTGGTCGCATCAGTCTTTGGGGGTCGTCATGATGAAGGCCTCTCCTCTTCCTCTTTGTCCTTTAATTCACCTTTTGGGTTACACATGCGCACTAAACCAAAACAATGTAAGCCAAAACTAACATTCTACTACATTTTAGCATCAAAGCAATAAATATCTTATAATTAGCATTTTCTTGGGACCCAACCAGGTTTTCCCTTCTTTTTGTTAATTTTGGTAACCATTATCTCTTGCTACTTCCTGCTATCCTGAACATCTGCAGGGAAGGGGGGGGGGGGGGTAAAACCCCTCCTCTCGCTTTTCTTTTTGGCATTTCAACTTCTTAACTGTTTTATTATTTCCAAATATTGATTACGGTATCCATATTTATTACTGTTTCAATTTTATAAGCACGAATCATACCTATTTACCACAGGATTAACTATGCTCCTCCCAAAAAACATTAGCTCAATCATACCCAACTTTTGAATGTTGCTCATCCTCATTCCCAGGGAAGCAAAATGAAGGCTCTCTCTGCCCTCTGTTGGGCACTTCATGGTAGGAGGGGATGGTACCATTACAGCATTAGGACCTGGCTTGGTGCAAAAGTCTTTACTGAGGACAGGGTGGGAGAAAGTCCGCCACAGTAAAACTGGAATGTGTAAAAATTAATATCACTGGGGCAAGTGGTATAATCATCCTGTTGCAAATGCTTGCTAKAGTAATAGAAACACCTCTGTGGATGGAGACTTTATTAACTGAACTGGATCCCAGCCATTCTGTACTGCTGGCTGGGGCCCTCACAAGTGTGAGGCTGCAGACTTTTCTTAGAAGACATCACTGGTGTCTTCACTAGGCTCTTTGTGACATTTGCTGTGGTGTGATCTAATTGGATCATCCAACATTCCATGTGTCCTTCTGCACAGGACAGCTGTGCTGGCTGGAACAGCAGTTAGACACCTCCTCTTTCATCTGCATCATTCACCATGGGGATTCTTCACTCCTCACCAAACCACTATGCAGGGTAGAACAACACTGATTTCCTAACCAGGGTCTCCTGAAGGCCACCACCACAATATTGTAGTGCCCAAAAGACAGAACTGAATTTGTGTTTGCAAATGTGCATCTGAGTTTGTGGAAGGGTTAAATCATTGCAGTTTGCATGCAAGGGCAACCTGAGGTAGAGAATATAACATTAAGTGATTTTTTTTCTCTGTGGGCACAACTTTCAGACATACAGGGAATATTTGTCAGAGTATTTGGCATTGTGCTACATTTAATAAGGTCAGTGATATACTCTGGACTTTGGTCCATGCAGCRTGACATTGATCAAGAAATAGGAAAGAGCAGAGGACACTTGTCATGGACACCTAGAAAATGAGTATGAAATTAAGGATCACTGTGAAGCCTGTCTGAGGGGCTGAGGCAGCACCACAAGGGGATGATGTGCTGTAGGGGGATAGAACCCTGTTCTCCATGCTCACACAGCACTGTGTTGTCAGACCATCCTTGCCACTCTTTGGTGTCCATCTTCTTCCTGCTGTGACAAATGAAATCTTGTGAATAACAGCCTCATTTTCTGTTTCTAATTTACACTCATACAGATCCTCCCAGTGTCCTGTCAAGTGAAAATCCTGTTGAACAAATTATTCTTTTCATAATAAAAATTCAGGTTGCGCAAAATCCTTCTCATAATATTTATAGCATATCAATCGTCCCAATCGAGCCACTAGGTGGCTTTCTATGGAGCACTTGTGTCAGTATCACCTGCATTACAGAGGCTAGACTGTGTTCCTCTTGGTCTTGACATCTACAGCACTCCCTAGCCATACTAGTAAGCCCAGGGTTTTGTTTTGTTTTTTTTTAATATACTTCTGAAGAAATGTCATATTCTTAATTTTAAAGCAGTGGGACTTTTCCCCCTGAGTTCTACAGCATTTCAGTGACTGTGAAATATGTAAATTTACATCCAGAACTTCCCTCCTTTAAAACCTGCACTAAATGAAACTGTCACAGGATATARAACATGAATAACATTCTCTTATTGTGTCATGGACTCTGTTGGGTTATAGGGTTTTGTACTCTTCTTTTTCCTGTCCTTCTTTTTCACTACACCCTATTCTCTTCCTTTCATGACTATCTTGTGCCACCTAGTGTCCCAAATTCACCAGTGACAGCAAAAATGAAAGGACTAGGGTGTATAGGAGCAGTAAAGGCATGAGATACTTACACGAAAATGTAATAAAATACTGTGTGCTGTGAGGTATTAATCTCCTAAATTAGAGGGTCAGGATGAACCACACAGCTAGAGGGGCTTCTCCTTAAGCATTCTTTATGCACTCAGAAGCCACTGAGAATGTTTTGTCACAGGAGTACCTTCACACCAAGTGGAGCTGATCTGTCCTCATTTAATAAAACAAGTGATTGTGAATGTAAGAGAAAGAACCTGTAAATGCCAAAGGAGAGCATTACCCACACCACTGTTGGCAAAAGGATCATTTGCTGTAGATTTTTCACTGCCTGTAGTGCATCCAGTGGGATCTGAGGAGCTGGCAGGGCCCCAGATCCCCTGCTCAAACTGTAGAGCACATACCCCAGTAGCTACAGCTACCTGTGCAGCCAGGCTGGGCACAGAGCTCCAGCAGCATCCTTAAAACACAGACTACCTTGGCTGCCCAATACTATTGCGGTGTTTTTTTAACATACCCAGAAAATTCTTGCAAACATTTCTCTGTTCCAGATACTTCCACCTTTGTACCGAAACTGCAAAATGAACAATGCTCTGAGCCACAAAGGAGACAAGGGGAGACTGTGCTTATGAGTAAGAGCAAGGACAAATAACTTCTGCTGTGCTGTTGTCTCTACAACAAACTTTAATACTCTGGAATTACTCCTACCCACACAGCTGCTTACAAGTACCTCAGGGAAAGCTTTAAAGCAGAAGAGTTGCTATAAATCCCTTTTGTCCTGCTAACTTGACAACACTCCCTTCTCCCCCCAAATATTTTTGATCTTTATGTCCTTAGAAAAAGGATTTACACATAATGCAGGAATTAGTCAGGAATCCAGATGTGGGCAAGAGAAGAAGTCATGCAKCTGTGATTATTCTTCAGCTGGGGTTTCACCATGTCTGCAAAGAAAATAGGCCAGTGCAGGATGGTAAGGTCTCCTGCCAGTCTGTGACAGGACYGACATCATCCCTTGCAGCTCAAAAAACAGTGTTAAAAATGCCCATTTATTTTCAGTGCCTAAATCAAACACCTGGAGAATTGATCTGTTAGAAAGAGTCATGAAAATAAACAGATTTCCTTCCAGTAGCCATGGAAGASTGCAAAAGACATTCATAATTTTTCTAGCATTCATAACTTTTCTAGAATTTATAATTTTTTCCRGAATCCTCTGCCCTGTATCTACAAATTCCCAAATACTCCACACAGTCAGATCTGTGCCTTCTGCCTTCAGCACCAGACATCCTGAGTGTCCCACAGAGGCGGCAAACAAAAGCCCACCCTGTCTCATTTATCACTTTCTTCAAGCTTTCTCCAAGCAAAGTCAAGGGCAAACAACCAAAGCTGATGTGCACTGGGGGTCTGTGCTCCATCCTACAGGGGCTCTTGGGAGGAGCACCTGGAGCAACTGGTGGCAACACTTGGGACGTGTCAGATGATATTGCTCCTTCCTGGAATGATTTTTTCAAGGAAGGGATTAGCAGTAGCACAGAAACAAAAACAGCAACAGAATTTCACAGGAACAAAGAGACTCCACCAAAACACTGTCATGTTTCCTTGTGCTTTTCTSTCTTTCTTGCACTCTGAAAGAAAAAGAATTGGCCCAGCCTCTGCTATTCAATGCTCCATTTACTGGGTGTCTTCCTGTGGCAGCTCCCGTGCAAACACAACTGGCTGCCTGCTGAGCACGGCAATGCACGGCCACAAACAGGGAGGTCCCRGGTGAACATCAAGGCAGACACTGGGGAAGTGCAGAGGATAGGGATAACTCTGGGAGGAGAAGCTGTTCTGTGTCTCTGATGATGCTGCCAGCCTCCTGAAGGAGCAGCCAAGACAAATTCTGGAAGCAGCCATGTCCTGCTCTTTTCTGCTGTRAGATGCACACGGGACAGACTTGTTGCCCACAGGTCCACCAGACTTGATCCAGGAACAATGGAAGCTCATGCATTGGTAGGGAATGGGCTCCAGCAAGAGCAAAACTGGATCTTCCAGCAGCAAAGGCTGAGCTTGTGAACCGAGCCATGTCCTCAGCAGACACCAAAGTGCTTCCCTCCAGCCCTGAATGGTGGCCACAAGTGCCTGCCTTTCTTCAGCACCTGCTGCTGCTTCCTCTCACTATTGGACATGAAAGAATGCAAGCACACCACTGTTCTCCAGCTGAAGGAAGAAAGAGTGCGTTTATTTTCCTGACTCCAACATTTATAGTTTTCCAAAAGTGACAGCGGATTGGAGGGTGATAGTGATACCTCTCCAATGACACTGGTTAAACCAACAGTCCATCAATTTTCTCCTCCTCCATAAAAGAAGACAAAACAATCAGTTATTTACAGAAAGTGTCTGAGAAAGTTCACCACTAGAATGTCCATATCAGAAGGCCTAGAAAATCTTAAAAAACCAGGGCGACAGCTTCCTTTGTTCCAAGCCAGTCCAGGATTTAGGTTGGAAGCTCGTGCACATGTTTTTAAGGTGCTTGCATGGAGTAGAGGGATGGCAGCACCAGCACAGGGCTCGTGCTGCCTCTCATGATGGCATCAATGCTGCTGCCTTGGGACGCCTGCCAGTGGAAGGCYAGTCTGCCCTCAAGCACAGTCACTGTAGGCAGTCAGGGGCACAGGCTGCAGTGGCAGCGGCCAAGCGTTGCTGTGAGGCTGGCAGGCCAAGAGAAAGCCATTGTGGCCAAGTGTGCTGAAGACTTTTGCTAAATCACACGCAATAGTGCCCACAGTATGGCCCCTCTGGAATGGCGGCTGGTGCAGACGCCTCCTCGAGCAGGTGCCGGCGTTCGGGGTGCTGCTGTTCCTGTGCGCGCTCTGGGGCTGTTCCTGTGGTGTCCAGAGCCACTTTGGCAGCAGCGACTCAGCAGCTCAGCAGCCCCTGTCAAGGAGACATCTGCCCCTGGCCACGGAGGCAAGAAGCTTCTGTGGGCCCAGAGCTCTGTTCACGGAGGGCCTCATCCTCAGCCCACTGGCCCAGGCAGGCGCGGGGCCCGGCAGCCGGCCGCCAGCCCTTGCTCTGCCGCACTGCCCTGGCCAGCACCCTAGTGTACCGTTTTGCCCCAGCAGGCGCCCCCTGCCCTCCTTTGTCACCCAGCCAGCCCCGTCTGGGGCACCTGTCGCGGGGGGGGTATTGGTCTACCACCCCCCTGCTCTCACCAGCCTGCCAGGGTTCTGCCCCAAGGCGTGGGAAGCTCTCTGAGAACAGCGCCAGGAGCAGCCGCTGTCAGAAGCACCAGTATGACGGCCCGAGCCACGCCATGACACGCGCCCTCCATAGATTCTCTTGACTTCTGGTAGCTTACCATATTAGTCTCTTCTTCAAATGATCTCCCTTCCTTAAGCCACATAATCCGTTCCTGGCTGAAGTAGATTGCTGCTGCAACTCTCTCTCTCTGATGTGAGTGATGCGATGTGCTCCTCCCCAACAGTCAAATTGTTCAATAGAATCGTTTACACATAGTATAAGAATCTCTTAAGAATGTTTTAACTGATACGTTCTTTGACGAAATAGTAATTTTGTTCACAGGCTTTTGCTGCAAAATGTTGATTTGTTTATGTGTTGTCCCTACTCATTTCCAAGTGCAAAATTAGCAAATGCACCTACACCGTATCGATTAGCAGATCGTAAGTATATCAAAACTATTGTGCTCTAGTGCAAAGTGAATAAACCAGCTATTTTAAACCCAGCCCTTGCTTCCCCTCTTCCTGGCTTCTAGCATCCTTTAAGAATACTATCTGTTCGCAAAATTAAAGACACTTTTTATCTTTTTAGTACTTGCCTGACTTATTGTTTTGCGCCAAGGATTTCTATGAATATCTGTGAATATAGCCTGAGACAAACCACGACACTGTCTTCCCCTGTTTCCTGTGGTGAATGGCCGAGTCCCAAGGATAAACTGTAACCCTAACTCAAGTAGGAAGTGAGCTGCAAGAAACTATTATCACTTCACTGCTTTACCATGTACATCCGTCTGAAGTTTTAATTGAGTTATAACTCTTCTTCTCCAGCTTTTGCCAGCAATAGTATCTTTGCCATAAAGATGAACATTAAAAAGTTTTTCAGCGTTCAGCCCTTTTTAGATGTTCCCATGTTTGATTAAAAGAAGATTGGACAGTTGCCTTAAAATTACACATAGTACCTCCAGGTCCGGACAGGCAGCGTTCAAAGGAAAAGCCGGCTAGAAACCGGGAATCTCGGGCCTTCCCAGCGGCCTGGCCCCTCAGGGCCTCCTGTCCCCTTGGAGCCTCCTGCCACCCACTCCCTCCCACACGGCCTCGTTGTCCTTCCCAGCGCCTTGTCCCATCAGGCCTCCGCAGCACCTCATCCCTTCACGGCCTCCCACAGCCCTGTCGTCCCCTCAGGGTCTCCCCCAGCCCGCCAACCTGCGCCGGCAGCGCGCAGCCCCGAGGGAGCTCCAGAGGAGCCAGATTGAGAGGCACCTCAGAGGCCTCAGCAATGCAGCCAGACAACACAGGCAGAGGACACAGATGGCCCTTCCTGGCAGGCAGGAGGGCTTGGGATCAGGCCAGTGCGTCCTGATCGGCTCCACCATGTCCAGCAGCCAGTGGAGCGCGGGAGTCCTGCAGGATGAAGCCATCTGCCATGCCTCTCAGCTCCGGCCCCTGCCCAGCCGCTCTGTTGCCCAGCAACAAGGCTTCAGCAGAACCCAAAGGCCAAGGGGCTTCTGGCCATTTTCCCTTCCCCACTGCACACCTGGGCAGCTTGCTTGGCACGAACCCCGTTTTCCCCTCTTGCCCGTGCCCTGCGGACCCTGGGCACCAAAGAGAGCTCCTGGGAGTCTGGGTATTAGAACACATTCTGTATTTATATTCTAAAGAACAACAAAAGAAGGAATAAAACAATTTAAAGAAAAGAAAAATCCCCCCGCTCAGAAGGCCCCAGCAGACAGAGAGCCTCTCAAATCAGCTCTCCTCAGAGCTCCAGCAGCACAGCCAGCTGTGGCCCCAGAGACAGGCCGTGTCTTGCGTGCCCCTGCGAATGATTTGCAGCTTCTGCAGATGGAGCCCGGAGCTCTCTCCACAGCCCGGAGGACAAAGGCTGTTTCGGAGCCAGCCTTCTGGTGGCAGGGCTGATGTCTTCCTTGTCTTCAATATGAGAGAGAGGAACAGGGCCACGGTCAGATCCCGGATCTCTGGGGACCCAGGAGACTCCCGAGCCAGGCCCATGCCAGCCGGCTCTGGCCATGGCCAGGAGGGAGCAGGGAGCAAGGGATCAGCCGAAGCTGCCGAACACTATTGCCCACTGGGCCTGAAATGGGAGCGTGTGCTGTGGCCACGGCAGCCCTGCTGCGCACAGGGAGCAGAGCCCTGGGCAGCGGGGCAGGGATTGCAGCTGCCCCCGGCAGCCGGGGCTGGCAGCCCTCTGGCCTGACTCACCCTGACAGATGTGGCGGAGCTGTCGCTTGTGGCCCCTGAGGTCCGCCCGGCCATCCCTGAGAAGACAGAGCCTGTCAGGCGCCAGCGGCACAGCTCCCTGCCAGCCCAGCGGCGCTGCCAGCCCTGTGGCCACACGGCCTCCTGGCCCCGGCAGGGCTCGGGCCGGGCCCTTGCCGCACGCTGCCGCCCAAGGGCACGGCTGCGAGAGGGCGCAGCAGCGGCCGGGCTCCACTGCGCCGGGCACGGATGGCGCTGCCGGGGCAGCAGCTGGGGCCGGGGCCGGGGCCGACTGGGCGGGGCAGGGAGGAGAAGGGCAGCCCAGGCTGGTGGCTCACCGATGAACCTGATGGCCGCCTGTCGCAGGGACTCCTGTGGGCTCTCCAGGTACTGCAGGGCGTGGCGCACGTGCTCGCCGCTCGGCTCCTGTCCTCTGCCAGCTGAGGAGAGCGGCAGGAGGGTGCACTTGGGCAGGCTCAGCCCCTGGCCGGGCGCTCCGTGCGGCCAGCACTGGCCTCCCCTGCCCGCAGAGCCCTGCCAGCGGGCAGCAGCGCGCTGGCCGGCCTCTGACGGGGACAGCGGGGCGCTGCTACCCGGGGAGCCGCGGTGCCGCCCCGCAGCCCGCGGGCCGGGGCTCCATGGGCACCCGGCTCGGGGCCACACTCTAGGAGGCAGAGACCCGCGGCGGCCCAGGGAAGGCAGCGGTGTGTGTGGGCGCCAGGCTGGCGGCCCTGGCTGCAGCACTGGGCAGGGGCGCAGCTGCCACCACACTCACTAGCAGCGTGGCCAGGGGGCTTCTCCAGCCTGAGGCTGGGGTTTCAGGCCGTCCTTACCAGGGCCTCGCCGAACCTCCAGGTCTGATCAGCCGCAGCATGTGTTGGAGATCCTTCCTGTGCAGGAATGTGGCTGAACAATGCAGCTTTCCCGGAGGCCTGGAGAGCAGCAGAGACCCCGAGATGGCACCACAGCCCAGGGCACAGGGCCCGCACAGTCCCTGTACCAAGGCCAGGAGGAGGCTGCAGCCCAAGAGCGCCAGAGCAGGAGCAGCCGAGCCCCCTGCCAGGGGCCGCGGCAGCCGCTGAGTCCTCACCTCTGCCACACTGGTTCTCTCATGGCAGTGGAAGGAGGTGGGAGCAGGCTCTGGCGCACGTGTGACTTCAGGGCCTTTTTGTCCCCTTCCGGTAAAAAATACAGCATCTCTCGGAAGATGAACATGGAGCACAACTGCACCTGGCTGTCATCCGTATGAAAGGAAGGGAGACCTCGGCATTGGCTGCTTCACCTGGGCACAGGCTTGAAAATGCACAGGCACAATAGTTGGGCAGCAGCCGGTGGCCGTGGCTGGAGGCCAGAGCCTTACCTTAAAGAGCGGCAGGAGCGCCCAGCCAGCTGCAGGGCGAGGGGCCTGGCTATGGGGCACCATTGCAGAGGAACAAACCGCTGGAGAGGACCATGGTCATCCTAAGCATGTCGCTGTCATTTTCCTCGGAGCTCCACCAGCCTTCTCGCAGGCTCCATATTCTTACGGCTGTGTGGAACACGAGTGTGTGAGACGCCATCCTGCTGCCACAGGGCCCAGAGGCCAAAGGGCTGTGCCAAAGCACTCGGGCAGCTGGAGCGGGAGGCAGGAGAGCTGGGAGCAGCTGCCTCAGCGCCTGAATGCCAGCCAAGGCCAAGCCACGCCTTCCCCAGCCCCAGGCTGGCAGCATTGCTTCAGCTGCTGCCCTCTTCTCACCGAGACACTGTGGCGAGCACCAGGGGCCTCGAGGCGCAAGCGACGCATCTCCCTGCACTCGCTCTGCAGGTTCTTGACATGACCTCCAGGACGCTGTCACGGCATTCACTCAAGTCCAGGCAGTCCAGGATCTGAGAGGCACAAGCCGGTGCCGGGAGCCGCACAGGGCCGGCCCAGGCAGCAGCACAGGGCGCAGGGCACCGTCCGGGCAGCTTGAGGCCACGAAGAGCGCAGAGAGCCGGGAGGCAGCTCAGCCAGGCAGCGCTGGCCTTCAGCTCGACCTGCCACAAGGAACGCCATGGCAGCCAAATCCTGGATGGCATGTCTTTGCTGAGCAGCCCCAGCAGGGTGGATATGCAATTCGCGGAACCACTAGGTTTCGGATGCGGGTCGTGCATTTCTTGCTGGACAGAGAAGATAGGAAGCAAAACCCTGAGGCAGGCAGGGGTAAACCTCTCCAGGACTGACTGACAGAGGTCTGGCCTTACTCCAGCACCCTGCAAGGGGAGCTGGGCCCGTCTGGAGGTGGCTGCTCTTGGGGAAAGCCCGCTCCGTCTCCGCACTTTTGCCAGTCTCCTGTGTGGCCGTCCATCCTTGTTGGTACTATATCAGAGGGCTCTTGCCGGCCCACGAGCCTACGGGGACTGTGTGGGGGCACGCAGGCATCAGGGCACAAATGCCAGGCAGTTTGGGGACAGGGGTCTCAAACCTGAGCCCAGCGACGCCCACGACCAGTGGTGGTTGGTGGTCAGCAGAGAGAGCGGTTGTCCCACGCACGCTTGTTTCCGATTGCCACCTACCACATCACTCATAGTGCGATTGTTAGCAGAGCAGGGCCTCAGGGTGGCTCTGCCAAAGTCTTGGGGTAGAGGATTCAATTTTTTAGCAAGAGACTTCAGGTATCCTGTTACCAAGATGCTTAGTGGCAAGTCAAAGCCGGCG
>NDFG01000246.1:375472-568455 GCA_002167245.1 Sporophila hypoxantha
ATACACATCGTCGATGAAGGGGACCATTCCAAAAGGGACCTTGGCAGGTTTCGGCACAGCTGGGTGCCTTCAACAATCAGCAAAGAATGCCCAGGAGGCTGTTGAGACTTCCAAAGAGCTGTTCCCTGCTGCTCTCTAACCAGAGCTCCTACATCCCGTCCCACACTGTCTCAAGAGTGTGGCTTGGGAAGCAGAAAGGCCTCAAGATGGTCAGCACGGAGCCTCTGCTTCACCCTGAATGCAAGCCTGTACCCCATACTGCCCAAGTAAGAGCTGGAATGCTGAAAGATGAAGCTTCCTGGTCTGAAGATCAGGATTCATGTTCAAGCTACATTGGGACAGGAAACGAGGGGATGTTCAATGCCAGAACGCAGAAGCAAACCAAGAGAAAACGTTGAGATTTTCACCTCAGCAGTCTGCATGGTTTTAACTAGTCCTCAGTTCAGGGCTGGCTGGATGTGCTTTTGGCAATCCACCAAGAGTGTGCCTCCGGGCGGCACAAACAGGAGCCCAAGGCTCACAGAGCTTTGCTGGCTTATGCTGCCAGAAAATAAAAAAAAACTTTCCCCCAACATTGTGCTTTGTTTTATTTTTCTTTGACGCCTCTCTTCGCATTCTGTCATGGAATGTAAAAACCATTCTAAAAGGGCTCAGCTCCCTCCTTTACTGGTCTCCTGCCAGCGCTGGCAAAGGTCTTGTCGGAGCCCCTCGGTGGCTGCCAGCTCGGCCCTCCAAGGTCCAGCCTTCTGGCCCAGCAAGCTCCTCTCTCGCCACACCTGGGCCACTTCCATTGCCCTTGGCCAGAGGATTCCTGGCTCAGCTGCTCCACGAGCCCAGCTCGATGACTCTTGCTCCTGGAACCTGCAAGTGGGACTAGGCACAGCGGAGCCCTTTCCTGGGAGCCGCTGTGAGAGCCAGCTCAGTGCCCACCTCACAGGCAGCCGAGAGACAAAGGAGGCACCTGTGCTCTGGGCTCAAAGTTTTCACAGCATCTGCCCTAATGCAGCTCTGATTAACCTTGGCCTGCCAAAGCTCCTCTGACTTGTTACCTTGGAAGTGCTGTTGTCAGGCCCTGCTTGCCTTGCTGGGCCCAATAACAGCTCCTTCCTAGCCAACATTCCTACTCCAAACTCTGTGTTGTCAGCCAAAACACGTGCATCTTTCAGAACTGCCACTTGGCTATGAAAAATTTCTGGTCTGGATCTGCTCTCTCCAGTGCTTGACATTTTTCAGGAAGGTTAGGGCGAAAACAAATTTGCTTGCTGAATCAAGGAAAAAATCTTCAGGATTTCCCCCTTGAGACAACAAAACGCACATCAAAAGTGTCACCTCCTCACATTATTCCAAGCAAGTCTCTGCAACAAGAGATACTGGAGCGGGAAATGTGCTCTTGTGCTTAGCAGACATTTAGTGACATTTTGGATGTCTGTTTGATGTGGCGCAAGCAAAACCCTCTGCTGTGCAGTTGCCAAAGGCTACCACATTCCCCAGAACTGAGACTGCTGACAGAGACCCTCTAAACATCAGCCTTCCTCTGCACTATCCTGTAACACCCAATCCAAACCTCCCCTGCCACACTTTGGCTGTTCCTGCTTCTTCCGTGTCCCTGTGTTGCGCTGTAGTCCCCCTGACCCTCACCTGGCTGGCAGTTCCTGGTCACAGGGAGTTGTCGAGAGCAAGAAGGTGCCCCCTGAGCCCTCCTTTTCTCCAGGCTGAGCCCTTTCCCAGCCTGCCTCAGCCGCTCCTGGGTCACCCCTGTGCCTCCAAGACCCTTTCCCAGCTCCGTTCCCTCTTGTAGAGGGGCTCTGTGCCTGCCCAAAGCAACACATTTTTGCAAAGCATTGCAACACTTTGCTGATGAACATGCATATCCCTGCTAAGAAATGTGTGTGCCATCTTGAGCAGGTGTGAACAGCAGTGTGCCTGTCTTCTACTGCCAGAAAGAGCATCTGGGCTGATCTGGCTGCCACAACTCCCACTCCCACAGGTGCTGCCTAGCAATAAGGTGTCAGAGCCCTGCTAACATCAACCCTCTCTTGCTCCAGCACATCCCTCTGAAGCTGCAATTCCTCCAATGTCTGCCTCTTGACTTCCAGCTGCCTCTGCAGGGATGGCTCTTCTCCCTCGAGTGCAGCCAAGTCCTCCACTGTACAAGAAGGGGCAAGACGAGTTTTTCAAGGAGAAACCAGTCTCATATTCCAAAACCAACCTTCATCTCATCTCCTGCTGCTCTGCCTCTTTCTGCCTGGGCTGTACACTTCCTTCCACTGCTTGGTGTTTCTTCTGATTCAGACAAAAGGCTCCTGGCTCCGCGGATTCCAGTGCATTGCAGCAGCATTTCCTTTGATTTCTCAAACTTTGCACAGTCCACTGCAGGACACAGGCCCAGTCAGAGAAGCAAGAGGCCTGTGAAGAGTTAGCAATGCCATTTTCAGCACTCCAGGATGGAGCTGGGGGCAGTGGGCTAAGGAAGACCTCGCTCTTTCCCTCCCAAGGAAATCCTCCAGAGGCAAAGGGAAAGGAAGGCAGGATTTTGCCTTCCTTCAGTGACAAGCAGTGTTGGGCAGGGACACCAAAGAATAGAATTCAGGGAAGCAGCACGCGGCAAGAGAAGGAGTCTATTTCGCAACATGGCTCTGCATCTCCCAGACAGCCTTGGAGTCATAGTAAGAGCATGAAAAACCCAGACAGGGCAATGCTCAGAGCCACATTGAGGCCTACAGATGGAGGCAGGTGATTTCTTTATGCAGGACACCTCTGACCTCCACCCAGACCTGGAAAGCAGATTGCCTCTGGAATGAAGAAGGGAGGAGGAGAGGAAATACTCACCTACTGATTTCCTTTAGCAGAGAGTCTATGATCTGGTATTTGGCTTCTGAGCCTCTCGGGTTCTCTCTCTACTTGATCAAAACTGTTTGCCACATGCGCCCACAATTCTCTGTAGCTTCCCGAGCCAATTCAAGAGAGCGTGGTTCTAGTGGAATGTCAGAGTTGAGAGGATGTTCCCAGGATTGTTTGGTGCAGATGATGGAATTGGCCATGGTGTCCCCATTGTCTACCAGACCTGAAAGCCCACATCCAGCTGTTAGTCAGGTATTCTGTTCCTGTTCCAAAGTAGCACTGAGATGCTCTTTGGATCCACAAGAACCAGTGTCCATTCATGGAGAACCAGTTTCAAAAGGCCAGCCAGCTCAGCACAGTTACTCACCTCAGGGGCTCTGGAGGAATGTCCCTGGTGAGAAAGCCCTCGAGCTCCCTGCAAGTGCACAGGGAAGAGCACACTCAGACTGCATGGCTGCCCCTGAGGCAGTTGCCTCTAAGTGCTTCCCAGCCTGTCCCAGAGCACAGCACTTCCAGCTGAGCTCTTCCTCCCTCCATGCCAATATTTCAGCCCAGGAGTTTGACACAGCACAAAAACAAACATGCTGCAAGGGTCTGATCACTTCTAAGAACACCAGAAGGGGAGCTGCCCAGAGCCCAATCCAACCTTACCATGAACACTCCCAGGGATCCAGGGGCAGCCACAGCTTCTCTGGCAAGCTGTGCCAGGGCCTCAGCACCCTCAGAGGGCAGAATTCCCTCCCAGTATCCCATCCATCCTTGCCATGTCTCGCTGGGAAGCCTGCAGGCCCCTGGCTTCAGTCCCTCTCCAGCTCTCTTGCAGCCTTTCATGCATTGGAAGGGACTCTAAGGTCACCTTGGAACCTTCTCCAGCCTGGACAACCCCAACTCTTGCATTCTTTTCCCTTGGCACAGGTGCTCCAGCCCTTGCAGCTTTTCCTATCATCCTTGTGACCTCCTTTGGGCCACTGGGGATCATTTTGGAAATGTCTGGGAGAAACTAATTTTTGACTCTGGGAAGCACTGAGGCTGCGCTGTAGTTTGGTGAGGGGAAGGCAATGAAAAGCTGCTCCCTTGTTTGTCCCCACGGCCTGCAGTGGGACAAGGGCAGTGGAGAGATGTGGCTGCGCTCTGGGATAGCCAGGAGCCCCCCATTCCCTCCCAGGCCTGTCCCCAGGGCAAGCACCACAGCTGCTGCCAGCTCTGGAACAGCCAACTGTTAATCCCTTGCTAATCCCAAAGGGAACTGTTCCCCGAGGCACAGCCCGGGCCCACCCAGCTCCCCACTGGGCTTGGCACAAGGAGAGCAGGGGCTTTGTCACTCACCCTCCGGGTCTCCATCCGCCCTCGCACAAAGAGTGAGATAATATCAGTGACCAAACGCCCTTGGCTATTGCAGGGTCTAAACCCCAGTGCTCAAAGGCCCTTGGCTATTGCAGAGTCTAAACCCTGATATCCAAAGGCCCTTGGCCTTTGCAGGGTGTTGACACCAATATCCAAAGGCCCTTGGCCTTTGCAGGGTCTAAACACCAAAAACCAAAGGCCTTGCCTTTGCAGGGTGTAAACACCAATTTCCAAAGGTTCCTGGCCTTTGCAGGGTCAATAGCACAAAGTGCCTTTGGCCTTTGCAAGGTCCAAGCCCCAAAGTGCATGAGCTGTTGACAGCTCCAGGGTACAAACCCCAGTAGCCAGGAGCTGTTGATTGTTGCCAGGATCCAACCCCCAGCATTCCATGGCCTTTGTGACAGTTGCCAGGGTCATACCCCCAGCATTCCATGACCTTTGTGATGGCTGCCAGGGCCCAAAGCCCAGCATTCCAGGGCTGTTGGAGAGGCCCTCCCTGGCTCTGCCCCCATCCCAGCTCCCTGCTGGTCCTGGAACTGGCCCTGCCTCCCCCATGTCCCCAGAGCCCTCCTGGGCAGCTGGGCAGGGACCTGGCTCAGCAGTCAGTTTTAAGGCTCAGCATTCTCAAGACCTGCAGGCTCTTTAGGGATGCGCTTAACTCCTGAGTCACAGGAATACTTCTGTCTTCCCTGACAAAGGGGACATGAAAGAAAAAGCCTAAAAAGGTTCTTGGTGCCTACAAACATTCATGGAAAGTAAAGCTTTGCCTTTAGAACAGCCGTATCAGAAGGAAGAATGGTGTTTCAAGGGCTTTTCAAATTTCTACAGAGAAATGCCAAGAGCTGCAGTGTTTAAGGCTCATAAAATAGAGTAAGAACACTGAGACAACCACAAGGGCATGTTTTTCTCTGTCTCTCTGTTTTGGCAATAATATCACTAGGTCTTGTAGGCAGAAGAAAAGTCTTGCTGCTTACATCAAAATTTCCTCACTAGGAACAGACCTTCAAGAACGAAATGGGTATGCTTGCAGGAACTTTAGGAGGTATTTCTGCCCTCATCTTCAATTGCATTCATCTGTGTCCTAGGGAGGATTTTTGTGCCCCTGTTGACAGGAATTGGCTTCTGAGCAGGGCACAAATCCTGCGTGGAAGAGAAGAGCTGCACCTGCCTTCTGTAAGGCCTGTCTCTCCAGAGACATACAGCCCAAGGATGTCACTGCCAAGTTAAGGTTCAGAGAGCGATGCAGCTTCAAGTCTCTGCTTCCACAAGAGCAGCTTTGGTCTCCTTGCACAGCTGCAAAGGAAGCAGCACAGCTCCTGGGGAAGGTCTGACAGCTCCTGCCTGGTCCTTGCACAGCTCTCAGTGTAGTTCTGCCCATGCTGTCGGCCTTGGGCCAGCTGTGACTGCAGCAGGGACACCTGAAAGAGGCACAAGGCCCGGCTCAGACAAGCCCACGCTGGCAGGAGCCCCTGCAGCCCCACGGTACCGGCTCTCGGGCAGACACAGCCTCCAACTCCAGCCCTCACCAACACTCTGCCCTTGGCCAAGGGGAAAGGAACAGGCTCCCAGACACAACAGAGCTCAGATCATCAACAAGTCCAGTTCAAGGCTGGCAAACCCTTCCCATGTACATCCCTCAGCCACCACAGTCTATTACAGAGACTTCCAACGGGATTTAGGAACCCAACTCTGATTTCCCAAAGCACACATTCGGGCCACCAACCCCCTTTTCCACGGGCTGTGCCTCAGCACGAGGCTGCTGCTCCCCTGAGCTCCTGGAGGACTCTTCTACTTGAGCTGCTGGACTGCCAGCTCAGCCATGAGGGGGAATGTGGTGCTTGGGGTTTTTTTGGTGCTTTCTTGAGGCACTTGAGCACCCCAAGCCCCATTTTACACATCCTCATTGTGAAAACAAAGGTTCACTCTCCTGTAAAAATTTAAAAGTTGAACAAAGGACAATAAGTCTCAAAGAGAATAAAGCAAAGTTTTTGTGGCCAGGTACTTGGCATTGAGCCAAGGCACACCTGCTATTTCAGAGATGTCCTTTACATACCCTTTCTATTGCATCAGCCTACTGCATAGTCACAAAAATCTATGCATATTTAAACTTTTTCCCAAACTACTTTACATGTTCCAAGAATTGTTTAGCATGGCTCCTCCTTGGGTCCACCTTTTCAGACCATGTGCATTTCGTGGCTGTGGTTTGAGGCCTGCTCTTTTTATCACATCCTGGTTGGGCTTTGGTCCATTTTTTCTATAGATGGTGGGTGCTGATAATTGGCATGTCAGCAGCAGGGTCTCCATCATATGTTCATTGAATGTTATCCCAACCAAGCAGGCAGTTTAACACAAGCATACTATATCAGCTATTTAAATACTATATATAGGTTTAGTTAACAACAGAAAAAAACCCTATATTTTTATTGCAAAGTTACTCTAATATACATATAGAATCCATCTTAATATTTGCAAAAAGTCAATATTTATAATATGTATTTATAACAGTACTTTCCCCAACTGCACCCATATCTGCACCCCTGATAGCTGAGCAGAGGAGCAGGGGTTTGGCTCCACAGGGGTCCAGCAGAAATCTTGGACACAACGTATTACAAATCAGTGCCCCACATGCCAATGCAAAGTGACTCTTGAAAGGCAAAGACATCGTCTGAACAGGACTCAGTGACACTGGTGCTAAGTGTGGCCGTGTGACAGAGACAAGGACGTTGAGCCAGGGCACAAATGCTGCTCTGAGCCCTGGGGCCCAGGGAGCACTGACATCAGCAGGTGTGGCAGAGTCCCTGCCAAAGCAGAGTTCCCCCGAGCCCTGGCAGCGCTGGTGCCCATCTCCTGCCCCAGAGACCTGTGCCTCGAGAGGGCTTCTCTGCCAGGAGGGCAGGCCAAAAGCCGACGTGCACTGGGGGCTGTGCTCCATCCTACAGGGGCTCTTGGGAGGAGCACCTGGAGCAACTGGTGGCAACACCTGGGATGTGTCAGATGATGTTGCTCCTTGCTGGAATGATTTTTTCAAGGAAGGGATTAGTGGTAGCACAGAAAGACCAGCAGCTCCAGAATTRCACAGGAACAAAGAGACTCCACCAAAACACRGTCATGTTTCCTTGTGCTTTTCTGTCTTTCTTGCACTCTGAAAGAATTGGCCCAGCCTCTGCTATTCAACTGTCCACTTACTGGGTGTCTTCCTGTGGCAGCTCCCGTGCAAACACAACTGGCTGCCTGCTGAGCATGGCAATGCACGGCCACAAACAGGGAGGTCCCCAGTGAACATCAAGGCAGACACTGGGGAAGTGCAGAGGATAGGGATAACTCTGGGAGGAGAAGCTGTTCTGTGTCTCTGATGATGCTGCCAGCCTCCTGAAGGAGCAGCCAAGACAAATTCTGGAAGCAGRCATGTCCTGCTCTTTTCTGCTGTCAGATGCACASGGGYCAGACTTGTTGCCCACAGGTCCASCAGACTTGATCTGGYAACGATGGAAGCRCATGCATTGGTAGGGAATGGGCTCCAGCAAGAGCAAAACTGGATCTTCCAGCYGCAAAGGCTGAGCWWGTGAASCGAGCCATGTCCTCAGCAGACACCAAAGTGCTTTCCTCCAGCCCTGAATGGTGGCCACAAGTGCCTGCCTTTCTTCAGCYCCTGCTGCTGCTTCCTTTGTTCCAAGCCAGTCCACGATTTACTTTGGAAGCTCATGCACATGTTTTTAAGGTGCCTGCACAGAGGAGAGGGACGGCAGCATCAGCGTAGCCTCGTGTCCCTCTCACAATGGTATTAATGCCACTGCCTTGGGACGCCTGCCAGTGGAAGGCAAGTCTGCCCTCAAGCACAGTCACTGTAGGCAGTCAGGGGCACAGGCTGCAGTGGCAGCGGCCAAGCGTTGCTGTGAGGCTGGCAGGCCAAGAGAAAGCCATTGTGGCCAAGTGTGCTGAAGCCTTTTGCTAAATCACATGCAATAGTGCCCACAGTATGGCCCCTCTGGAATGGCGGCTGGTGCAGACGCCTCCTCGAGCAGGTGCCGGCGTTCGGGGTGCTGCTGTTCCTGTGTGCGCTCTGGGGCTGTTTCTGTGGAGTCCAGAGCCACTTTGGCAGCAGCGACTCAGCAGCCCTGCTCAAGGAGACATCGGTGCCCTGGCCACGGAGGCAGAAGCTCTGTGGGCCCAGAGCTCTGTGTCAGGAGGGCCTCATCCTCAGCACCATGGCCCAGGCAGGCGCGGGGGCCCAGGCTGGCCGCCAGCCCTGCTCTGCCCACTGCCCTGGCAGCACCCAGTGACCGTGCCCCGGRAGGGCRCCCTTGCCCTCCTTGTCCCCAGCCAGCCCAGTCTGGGCACCTCGGGGGGGTCCCCACCCTCCTGCTGAGGCCCAGCCTCCAGGGCTTCTGCCCCAGGCGTGGGAGCCTCTCTGGGGAAGCGCCAGAGCAGCCGGCTGTCAGGAACAAGGCTGACACCCAATTCCTCAGGGCTTCCCAGCGGCCTGGCCCCTCAGGGGCCTCCTGTCCCCTTGGAGCCTCCTGTCACCCACTCCCTCCCACACGGCCCTTGTGCCTTCCCAGCGCCTTGTCCCATCAGGGCCTCCGCAGCACCTCATCCCTTCACGGCCTCCCACCACCCTGTCGTCCCCTCAGGGTCTCCCCCAGCCCGGCCAACCTGCCCGGCAGCAGCGCAGCCCCGAGGGAGCTCCAGAGGAGCCAGATTGAGAGGCACCTCAGAGGCCTCAGCAATGCAGCCAGGAACACACAGGCAGGAGGACACAGATGGCCCTTCCTGGCAGGGCAGGAGGGCTTGTGGCCATCTCCAGGCACCAGTCCGGCAGGGATCCCTGCAGCTCCGGCCTCTGCCCAGCCGCTCTGTCGCCAGCACAAAGGCTTCAGCAGAACCACCAAAGGCCAAGGGGCTTCTGGCCATTTTCCCTTCCCCACTGCACACCTGGGCAGCTRGCTMYGCASAASSKCCRGTTTTCCCCTCTTGCCCCGTGCCCTGCGGACCCTGGGCACCAAGGAGAGCTCCTGGGAGTTTGGGTATTAGAACATATTCTATATTTATATCCTAAGGAACAACTCAAAAGAAGGAATAAAACAATATTAAAGAAAAGAAAAATCTCCCCCGGCTCAGAAGGCCCCAGCAGACAGAGAGCCTCTCAAATCAGCTCTCCTCAGAGCTCCAGCAGCACAGCCAGCTGTGGCCCCAGAGACAAGGCTGTTTCTTGCCTGCCCTGCGAAACTGATCTTGCAGCTTCTGCAAGATGGAGCCCGGAGCTCTCTCCACAGCCCGGAGGACAAAGGCTGTTTCGAGAGCCAGCCTTCGGGTGGCAGGGCTGATGTCCTCTGCCTTGTCTTCAAGGGCTGTGAGAGAGAGGAACAGGGCCATGGTCAGATCCCGGATCTCTGGGGACCCGAGGAGACCCCTGAGCCAGGCCCATGCCAGCCGGCTCTGGCTATGGCCAGGAGGGAGCAGGGAGCAAGGGGATCAGCCCAAAGCTGCCAGACACTATTGCCCCACATGGGCCTGAAATGGGAGCGTGTGCTGTGGCCACCGCAGCCCTGCTGCGCACAGGGAGCAGAGCCCTGGGCAGCGGGGCAGGGATTGCAGCTGCCCCCGGCAGCCGGGGCTGGCAGCCCTCTGGCCTGACTCACCCTGACAGATGTGGCAGAGCTGTCGCTTGTGGCCCCTGAGGTGCCGCCCGGCCATCCCTGAGAAGACAGAGCCTGTCAGGGCGCCAGCGGCACAGCTCCCTGCCAGCCCAGCGGCGCTGCCAGCCCTGTGGCCACACGGCCTCCTGGCCCCGGRAGGGCTCGGGCCGGGCCCTTGCCGCACGCTGCCGCCCAAGGGCACGGCTGCGAGAGGGCGGCAGCAGCGCCGAGGGCAGGCGGGGCTCCACTGCGCCGGGCACGGATGGCGCTGCCAGGGCAGCAGCCGGGGCCGGGGCCAAGCTGCGGCGGGGCAGGGAGGAGAAGGGCAGCCCAGGCTGGTGGCTCACCGATGAACCTGATGGCCGCCTGTCGCAGGGACTCCTGTGGGCTCTCCAGGTACTGCAGGGCGTGGCGCACGTGCTCCGCCGCTCGGCTCCTGTCCTCTGCCAGCTGAGGAGAGCGGCAGGGAGGTGCATTGGGGCAGGCTCAGCCCCTGGGCCGGGCGCTCCGTGCGGCCAGCACTGGCCTCCCCTGCCCGCAGAGCCCTGCCAGCGGCAGCAGCCGCTGGCGCGGGCTCTGACGGGGACAGCGGGGCGCTGCCCCGGGGAGCCGCGGTGCCGCCCCGCAGCCCGGCCGGGCCGGGGCTCCATGGGCACCCGGCTCGGGGCCACAGGACCCTGGAGCAGAGCCCGCGCGGCCCAGGGAAGGCAGCGGTGTGTGGGGCCCAGGCTGGCGGCCCTGGCTGCAGCACTGGGCAGGGGCGCAGCTGCCAGCCACACTCACTAACAGCGTGGCCAGGGGGCTTCTCCAGCCTGAGGCTGGGGTTTTCAGGCCGTCCTTACCAGGCCCTCGCCGAACCTCCAGGTCTGATTCAGCTGCAGCATGTGTTGGAAATCCTTCCTGGTCAGGAATGTGGCTGAACAATGTAGCATTTCCCAGGAGGCCTGGAGAGCAGCAGAGACCCCGAGATGGCACCACAGCCCAGGGCACAGGACCCGCACAGGTCCCTGTACCAAGGCCAGGAGGAGGCTGCAGCCCAAGAGGCGCCAGAGCAGGAGGCAGCCGAGCCCCCTGCCAGGGGGCCGGCGGCAGCCGCTGAGTCCTCACCTCTGCCACACACTGGTTCTCATCATGGCAGTGGAAGGAGTGTGGGAGCAGGCTCTGGCGCACGTGTGACTTCAGGGCCTTTTTGTCCCCTGCCGGTAAAAAATACAGCATCTCTCGGAAGATGAACATGGAGCACAACTGCACCTGGCTGTCATCCAGTATGAAAGGAAGGGAGACCTCGGCATCGGCTGCTTCACCTGGGCACYGGCTTGAAAATGCACAGGGCACAAWGTTTGRGGCAGCAGCCGGTGGCCGTGGCTGGAGGCYCAGAGCCTTACCTTGTCAAAGAGCGGCAGGAGCGCCCCAGCCAGCTGCAGGGCGAGGGGCCTGGCTATGGGGGCACCATTGCAGAGGAACAAACCGCTGAGGAGAACCATGGTCATCCTAAGCATGTCGCTGTCATTTTCCTGCAGGAGCTCCACCCGCCTTTCATGCAGGCTCCACATTCTTACGGCCTGTGTGGAACACAAGTGTGTGAAACGCCATCCTGCTGCCACAAGGCCCAGTGGCCAAAGGGCTGTGCCAAAGCACTCAGGCAGCTGGAGCGGGAGGTAGGAGAGCTGGGAGCAGCTGCCTCAGCGCCTGAATGCCAGCCAAGGCCAAGCCACTGCCTTCCCCAGCCCCAGGCTGGCAGCATGGCTTCAGCTGCTGCCCTCTTCTCACCGAGACACTGGTGCRGAGCACCAGGAGGCCTCGGAGTGCCAAGCGACACATCTCCCTGCACTCGCTCTGCAGGTTCTTGGACATGACCTCCAGGACGCTGTCACGGCATTCACTCAAGTCCAGGCAGTCCAGGATCTGAGAGGCACAAGGCCGGTGACGGGGGAGCTGCACAGGGCAAAGCCCAGGCAGCAGCACAGGGCGCGGGCAGGAGGACTGGCATGGAGCACCTGTTCAAGTGTGTGGCAAGGCTGTATTGCTGCTGGCATCCCTTCCAGAAGGTATCGGCCGCCTCTGGCATATCCAAAGTGCTGAAGAGCACTTGGAAGAGCAGATGCACAAAGAGGCGGGGGAAATGCACGGTCACTACATGTGGGACACAGGGCATCTGGAGGATCTTCCACATCACCACAGTTGCCTGCAAAGGACAGAGCAGCCCAAGCTCAGTGCCGAGGTGTCAGTGTGGCTGAGCCCGAGCGTGGGAAGGAGAGGCCGGCAGAGACGCAGGGGGAGCACCGGGCCTGGTGGCTCTGAAGCTGCCCCTAGGCCAGGTTTCAGCCCAGTGCCTGAGGCAGGGAGACACRGTGGGGGAGGGAGGATGGAGAGCTGATGGAGAGGTGAGCTTGGGGTGAGCAAAGGCCAGTTGCAGAAACTCACAGCCAGGGCAAGGACAGCCGTGCGGTCCCCATTGGAGGTGCACGTGCTGTGCTCTGGCCAGTTGGCCAGCACGTCAAGGAGMATGAGCATGGCTGGCTCTGCAGTCCTGCACGAGCACATGGTGGGCTGTGGCAACACGGTAGGAGCTGCCGAAACCACTGCCTTCCTGAGAGCGTCTCTCTCAGGAAGGGATAGCTCAGCGTGCACCAGATGCTCATGTCACACGATGCTACTCAATGGTCGATGGAGAACGACAAGCAGGAGGGGTTCTGCATATGGTATTCCAGTGCCGTTTATTAACACACACAAAGGAAACCAGGGACAAAGAAGCAAGAACAAAGGAGTGTCCAGGGTTATGTACAAGACAAGGGAGGCAGAACATCAGGTCTGAGGGCCAATGGGTATAGGAGATAGGGGCAGTACAAAGGCAGGACTAAAGGGCAACAACCAGCTGGTATCCAGGGGAGGAGCTGTAAGGAACAGGGACCAATAGGGAAAGCAGGAGTGAGGAACCTTCCAGAACTGGGGAGGGGAAAAGGGATGACGTAACTTTGATCATTAACATAAAGGTGCGGGGAAGTGTGGGAGAACATCTTGGGTCACCCTAACTGAAAGGGGTGTCCCTTCCCTGGGCATCCTTGCTTCAGCATCCTGTTCTGTGTCTTGGGGATGCAACATCTCCCCCTTGTTTACTTGTTAAAAATGCTTCTCCCACAATTCTCTTGATAAACTTAATAAAACATGAAAACATAATTAAAGTAAGAATAACAAATTTATAACCAACATCATGCCCCTTATGATGGATGATGGCCACCCTGAGATGCCCCAATGTCCAAATAATTTGGCTCCAAACATTGAGGCTGAGGGGCATCGTGGTGTTTTCTGCAGGGTGGCAGGGCTGCAGCCTTGAAAATTGTTAAATAAATGAGCGTGGAACACGTAAAAGCTTAAACAAATCCTCCCTTTCTACCACTTTTTCCAATACCCCTGTTTTTATTAAACTGAAACAGTTTAATAAAACTCTTAGGGAGGAGAGGGATTGAGGAGAGAAAACCGGGGGATGGGTATTAGGGAGAAGGGGTAATAAATAGCAGAAAATGGGAAACTTCATTGTCTCTATTAGTAGTTATTCTGTAATGGAGGTGAATAAAAGTATCATCTTGTGATTAYCATGCCAGTGATGATGTTGGGTTGTTTCTATTTCTTTCTTCTTCATCACCACACTGCTGATGCTTGTTGATTGTCGTTTTACTCATTCTCATGGTCTCAGTGTTTTGGCTGGTCCAGTTCTGAAGATATTATGGGGTCCAGATAAGGCTTCACACATATTCCTGGAATCCACTTGGGGCCTGCACTGTGGAAATGGAAGCATATCCTCTCCCCCAAGTAACTAGTGGAAAAGGGCCTCGGATCTGCTTAGTTTCAGGATCCTTGATCAGCACAGGCAGCTTCTCTTCAAGATGGGCTCTGGTGGAATTAGAGAAGTGCCTGACAGTGGGGGAATTTAGCTGTGTAAAGGAGTTGTTTAAGAGACTGATGACATACAAAGCTTTACAGAGCCTCTAGATGGGAGATGATGTTTTGATCCCCCACGCTGCTGATCAAGGACCCACTTGATGTTTCAGAAGGCCCTTTCCACTATAGACTGTCCAGTTGGGTTGTGAGGGATGCCTGTGCTGTGTTTGATGCCCCATTAGTCCAGGAAGTGCTTAAATTGTTTAGATGTGTAGGCCAAACCGCTGTCTGTCTTAAGTGCTTGTGGCACTCCTAAGGTGGCAAATGCCAGGTAGTAATGTTTAATTACATCTTTAGTCTTCTCACCCACATGGGTGGATGCAAGCACTGCACCTGAAAAGGTGTCACTGGACACATGGGTATATTTCAAATGTCCAAAAGGTGCATAGTCTGTAACGTCTTGTTTGCCAGATGTCTCCCCAAGCCTCGGGGCTTAACCCCAGTCCCCACAGATGGTAAGGCAAATGTCTGGCAATTGGGGCAGGAGGCTACAATTGCTCTAGCCTGGTGTCTCATAATCTTGAATATCTGCACAAGAGCTGGCACATTCTGATGGTAGAATTGGTGGCTTAGTTTGGCCTGATTGAAAATATCTGGTTGTGGAAGAATGGCTGGATGAACAGGGCCATGGGTCCCTGGAAATGTTGTACAAGCAAACCCCATGTTAGCTTAGCATAAGTAGGCTTCACTTGACATAACTAGGCCTTACGCCTTGATAAGGAGATTGTAAAGTATGCTGCATCATGCTGACAACGTTGAAAGGGCAAGGACAGCAGCAAAAATAAGGAAGAAAAGAGGTTTTGCAATATAAAAATAGAGAAGTAAAAGCGACAAGAATAAGGAAGAACCCTGTGTTAGAAACCACAAAGTAGGAGGAGTATGTAAAAATAACCTTTTGCTTTAAACCAATGAACTAACGATGAGGATGAATAATTACTGACGAGTATGAATAATTACTGAAAACATATAAAAGTACRGTTGTACTGAAATAAAGTGAAGCTTGCTTTACCAATCATATTGATTGATTGCATGTCTTCCCTTGCCGCCGTCATCTGGTAGCATGTTGGAATCGCTTATGGCCATGGCCAAGAGGTCTGCCCTCCGCTTTCCCTAGTGATTGGTCCAGGGAGGTCAATGTGTGACCTCACAGGCATAATATGGTAAGGTTGCTCTCAGTGGAAGATGAGATTAATCAGCTTTGAGAGGAAATGGAATAAAGCATGCTCAGCTCTTTCAGCTACTCCAGCAACATAAGCCAAATCAGTGACCAGATTAAAAGGATGTTAGAGCCTCTCAAAGGCTCTAACAACAGCTGCTAATTCAGCAATTTATGGAGACCCCCTCAATGATCTGGACATCAGACTCCCACTTCTGAGTGTCCAGGTTTTTCCAAGTCATAACTGACTTGTGGGACTTCCAGAGCCATCTGTAAAGAGTGTTAGGCCTTTGAGAGGAGTTTTACTTTTTAATGAATTTGGGACCAAATTAAAGCCCTCATTAAACAATTTGTGTTTTGGGTAATGTATTGAAATTTGGCCTGGATGGCAGTCAAGAGCGAACTGGAGGTGCTCACTGGTCTGGAGCAAAGGCTCCAGACTGTGTAGTGTCACTGGAAGATATATACATGTGATATCACACTCCACAAAGGTCCAGAGGCGAGCTCTGGCCTTTGCCATCAGCTGCGCTGTCAGCTCTTGTGGGGTGGTGATTATTTTGGTAGGCTGATGAGAAAGGAACACCCACTCAATAATCAAAAGTTAGTCCTTGAGTGAGGTGTCCCACTGAAACAAAAGACCATGAAATTTGGGTGACTTACCCAAGATGGCAAACTGAAAAGGAAGGGAAGGGTCAGCATGGTGGGCTTGCCAGATGGATAGAGCTTCAGCTGCTCTCTGGATTACTACCTTGGCTTCTGGTGTGATGGTACATGGCAAGTCCAGACCATTGTTGCCTTGCAGGAGGTTGAAGAGAGGGGCGAGGTCTTCCTTTGTGATCCCCAACAGCAAACTAACCCAGTTCATGGAACCACAGGGTTGGTGGAGATCTCTCAGCATCCTGAGATTATCCTTGATGTTGAGCTGCGGGGGTACGATGGTCTGCTTGGCAATGCAAAGACCAGGGTAGTTCCAGGGGCAGGTGTGCTGAACTTTGTCCATTGTAATCTCAGATTCTGCCTCCTTGATGGTACTTATGGTGTTTTGTAATACAGTTTCCAAATAAGTGTCAGTCTGGGTGCAAATTAAAATATCATCTTTATAATTGAAAATAATCCCACCAGGAAACGTCTTTTGGATTGGTGACAAAATCCAGGCAACATACATCTGGCACAGGGCAGGTGAGTTCTTCATGCCCTGGGGAAGGACTTGCCACTGGTATCTCTTTAGGGGRGCCTGCATATTTAATGATGGTACAGAAAAGGCAAATCTGGGAGCATGTCTGGGAAGGAGTGGAATGGTAAAAAAGCAGTTCTTGATGTCAGTGACTGTGAACTGCCAATCTCTGGGGAGCATGGAGGGCAAGGGAAGGCCAGGTTTCAGGGGACCCATATACTCCAGGACCTCACTGATCTTACGGAGGTGCTGTAGGAGCCTCTAGCTGTCTTTGCCTCATTTTTTAATAACAGACKGGGGTGTTCCAAGGGCTTGTAGAAGGTTTTATGTGGCCCTTGGATAACTGTTCCTCAGTGAGGGACTTGAGCGCCTTTAATTTTTGTTCAGGAAGGGGCCACTGATCCACTGATCCACCCACACCGGTTTGTCAGTTTTCCAGGTGAGTGGTGGGGTGGCGTGCTCTATAGTGGCCCCAACTAGAAATCCTAAGATGGTTGTGGGATTTCTAGTCTAGTCCCCCACTGGGACAGTAGATCCCTGCCCCACAATGTCATGTGGCCTTGTACCACAAATGGCCTTACTGCTAGGTTGCCACCTGTRCCTCAATGGTAATAAGGTGTTTGCTCCTCAGAGAGGTGACAGCTCCTCTGATCCCAGAGACTGTGCCACAAGGGGACACCAGCTCCCCGTCACTGGGCCATCAGAGCAAGAAATGAGGATGACATCTGCTCCCATGTCCGCCATACCTGAAAGAGATACTAATTTGTTTTTTTAATTTCATGAGGCKTTTGATTTTTGGTTTGTCCTTCCCCAGCACCTGTGTCAGGTTAATGTCGTAATTGTCCATGTCCATAAAGTCCTGTCCATTTAAGACATACATTTGTGCAAATGGGGTTCCTTTACTTAAAAGGAACAGAGGGGTGGTACATGTAACAGAGACGGTGATCTRCTGTTCTGGGTCAACTAAAACAACCTCGGGGATTACCTGGATGGAATCTGGAGTATGTTTGACATCTCCAACTAATAAAACGTTTACTGATCCTTCCCTTGGTCCAAAGTGTCCTGCTGGAATATAGGCAATGGCATCGTCATCAAATTGAAMGGAAAGTGTACTGGACAGCACCCATCAGGATTTAGTTGGTTGGTCTGTCAGAAGAACCAGAGCAGGCTCTGGAAATCACGGTCCTCTGAAATGTGCCTGCCGGATGTTGGTGCTCCTGGATGGTAGGYAGACTGAGGAGGAACAACCTGCCATTTCCTGTCATTGCATGGGGTTGTGTCTTGCTCTGCAAGCCATTTCCTGACAGATGCTGGTAGCATTGATGACATATTCTGTTTGGCCCAGGGAAAGGGAATGGACACTGTGCCTGCACGTGCCCCACTTGGCTGCAGTTGAAACATATGATGTTGTTTTGGGTGGCCATGGCTTCCACATACCCCTACTCATGGCCAGGGTGACTGTGTGCTCGATGCAGCTGAGCTTCGTACGGGCTTCCACCATCTSTGAGATGGTGGGCTCAGGTTCCAGGGGGAGTGCTCTAATAACCTGTCACCCTGATTTTTTAAGATTTTCTAAGCCTCTGATGTTTACATTCTTGTAGCAAACTTTCTCKCACACTTTCTGTAAATAACTTACTGTTTTGCATTCTTTTATGGAGAAGGAAAAATATGATGGACTGTTGGTTTGTCCGGTGTCATTGGAGAGGTGGCACTTTCACCCTTCAGTCCACTGTCTCTTTTGGAAAACTATAAATGTCGGAGTCAGAAAATAAACTTTCTCTTTTTCTTCACCTTGAGAGCAGTGGTGTGTGCTTGTGTTGTTTCATGTCCTATAGTGACAATAACCTTCTTACACTTGGTGTTGGCATTCACTGCTGCCAACTTTCTCAGCAACTCCTCCCTGGGTTGTTGATCTGCTTCTCCAATGCATTCTTGAGCCTGTCGATAAACTWAAGAAAAGTTTCGTCAGTGCCTTGGCAGATGTCAGAAAAGTTRTGTTGGGATAGGGAGCCATCAGGTGTTTGGAGCAGTGCAGTGCAAACAGTAGCTTTAATGTCCTCTGGAACAAGTATAGGGAGATCCCTGGCCTGGTGTTTGGGCTTTTCAAAATCCCCTTTTCCGCATAATTCCTCCAACATCAATGAGGTTTTCTCATCCTCAGCCTTATGTTTGGATAGTAAAGGTTTCAACTGCTTCCTCCACAAAGACTCCCATAACAGGAGTTCCGTGGGGGACAGCAGGAGTGACATGARATCTTTGATATTATGTGGGGTGAGGATATGGCCTGAAAGAGTCACTTCAAGAATATTTTTAAAGTAGGYTGACTACCTTGGCTGTTTTGCTGTTCAGTTCAGAATATGGCTCCCATTTGGGTTTCCTTCCTCCCCAGAGAATGACTGGAGCCAGTTATGTAGCTTCTCAGCCATCTCCAGGTTACCATCCCTGACAGCCTCTCTCCTGACTCATGCTCAACCTTTCCCAGGCCTGGTGGTAGAGCCTGGGGAGTCATTGTCACTGTTCTCCTCCTCTGAAGAGGATGAGAAAGCATTGATGTGGACATAAGCCTTCCAGCTGACCGGGACCTCTCACAAGGTTGGCACCATCTTGGCCCATAGAACATAGAAAAGGGAGAAAAACTGGGATAAGGGGGTGCAGGTGGACAGGGAGCGAGGTTCGGGCTCAAGCTGGCATGGCCYGTGCCAACTTGAGAAAGGGACAGAGAGGGGTAGGAGGTAGCAGGAGGCAGGTGGCTCTCCTGTGCCYCAGGGCAGGTTCCACCTCCCGACCGACTCTTAGGGGAAGAGGGAATAGGATTAGGGAAGGAAGAAGTTGACAACTGGGCTAAATGGGTCACGAACTTTCCCCTTTTGCCTTGATCAACTTATAAATTGAATTAAACAAAGGATAATATTTCCCCACTTTAAAATCCCCTTTAACCTGTTCAACGTATAAATGTTTCCCCACCTTGTCCCAAAACTTAATTGAAASAACATCCTCCTGGGTAATCCCTGGAAAGTGTTTAAATAAAAAGTGAATTAAAGACTTTAAATCCCCCTTAGAAAACTTAACATCTCCTGCTACAAGGGTCCCCTTAACTTGGGCATGAACCTCCCGCTCCCCAATGGATAATTTAGTTCTCATTATGGTTAAATGAAAGTTTTCCACCCACAAAACAAAGGAAAATGAGAAACTGAAAATTACTTGTGGAGGCACACTCCCTTGGTGCCCTTAACACTCACCAAACCAACAAGTCAAAAGAAAAGGTCTCARGGGGGTCRGTTGACTCCGGCCAATCCTCTGTAGCAAATCCACAAACTGCACCGTTGAGGGTTGCTGGCTCACCCTTTAGAGAACACCTTGAAAAATCAAGGTGAARCCTTCTGGGAGCTGGAGCTCTGAGGTGATTTGTGTCCAGGGACAAAAGTCCACTGGAGACACTCACAGGGCYACTTTAAACAGAGATTGACTGTGGACTATCGTGGCTTGAATGAAGTGACTCCACCGCTGAGCACAGCTGTGCCAGACATGTTGGAACTCCAGMACGAGCTGGAGTCCAAGGCAGCAAAGTGATATGCCACTATAGACATTGCCAATGCATTTTTCTCCATTCCTCTGGCAGCAGAATGCAGGCCTCAGTTTGCTTTCACCTGGAGAGYCGTGCAGTACACCTGGAATCGACTGCCCTAGGGGTGGAAGCACAGCCCCACCATCTGCCATGGACTGATCCAGACTGCACTGGAAAAGGGTGAGGCTCCAGAACATCTGCAATATATTGATGACATCATTGTGTGGGGGAAGACAGCAGCAGAAGTGTTCGAGAAAGGGGAGAAAATCATGCAGATTCTTCTAAAAGCTGGCTTTGCCATCAAGAAGAGTAAAGTCAAGGGACCTGCTCAAGAGATCCAGTTCCTAGGAGTGAAGTGTCAAGACAGCCGGCATCAGATTCCCACTGAGGTCATCAACAAAATCACCGCGATGTATCCACCAACTAGCAAGCTTTCCTGGGTGCCATAGGTTTTTGGAGGATGCACATTCCCGAATACAGTCAGATTGTGAGCCCTCTCTACCTGGTCACCCACAAGAAGAATGACTTCCACTGGGGCCCTGAGTAGCAACAAGCCTTTGCACAGATCAAGCAGGAGATCGCTCGTGCGGTTGCCCTTGGCCCAGTCAGGACAGGACCAGAGGTGAAGAACGTGCTCTACTCTGCAGCTGGGAACCATGGGTTGTCCTGGAGCCTTTGGCAGAAGGTGTCTGGGGAGACTCGAGGCCGACCGCTAGGATTTTGGAGTTGAAGCTACAGAGAGTCCGAAGCCAACTACACTCCAAGAGAGAAAGAAATCTTGGCTGCCTATGAAGGAGTCCAGGCTGCCTCAGAGGTGACTGGCACTGAAGCACAACTCCTCCTGGCACCCTAGACTACCAGAGGTATGGGGTGGATTCAAAGCAAGGTTCCCTCTACGCACCATGCCACAGTGCTACATGGAGCAAATGGATTGCTGTTATCACACAGCGCGCCCATATTGGAAAGCTGAATCCCCTGGATTCTGGAAATAATTACAAACTGGCCGGAAGGTGAAAACTTTGGTATTGCTTGATGAAGAGGAACAAGAAGTGACACGTGCTGAAGAAGCTCCACCATACACTCCAGGCCAGCAGCAAGATACATCTTCTTTTTACTGATGGCTCTTGTCACATTGTGGCATGAACCGGAAGTGGAAAGCAGCCGTATGGAGCCCACACCCGACAGGTCGCCAGAGGCCTACTGAAAGAGAGGTGGATCAAGCAACTTGCTGAACTCAAAGCTGTTCAACTGGCCCTGGACATTGCTGAGAGAGAGAAGTGGCCAAAGCTCTACCTTTATACTGATTCATGGATGCTAGCCAATGCTCTTGTGGGGATGGCTGGAGAGGTGGAAAAAGGCTAACTGGCAGCATAGAGGAAAACCAATTTGGGCCTGCTGATGAATGGAAAACATTGCTACAGGGTAGGGAAGCTGCCTGTGAAGGTCGCCATGTGGATGCTCATGTCCCCAAGAGTAGAGCCAATGAGGAGCACCAAAACAATGAGCAGGTAGACCAGCGCCTGCAAAAATAGAGGTGTCAAAGATAGACTTAGATTGCAACATAAAGGAGAGTTTATTCCTAGCTCGATGGGCCCATGATGCCTCAGGCCATCAGGGCAGAGATGCCACCTCTAAGTGGGCACGAGACCGAGGGTGGATCTAACCATGGGCAGTATTTCTCAGGTTATCCATAACTGTGAGACGTGTGCTGCCATCAAGCAGGCCAAGCCGAGTGAAGCCCCTGTGGTACGGTGGGCGGTGGTCAAGCATACAAGTATGGGAGGCCTGGCAGATTGACTCCATCACACTGCCCGAGACATGCCAGGGCAAGCGCTACGTGCTGACCATGGTGGAAGCCACCACTGGATGGTTGGAAACCTACCTTGTACCTCATGCCACTGCCTGTAACACCATCCTGGGCCTGGAAAAGCAAATCCTGTGGAGACATGGTACTCCCTGAGAGGATTGAGTCAGAAACGGGACTCATTTCAAGAACAGCCTTATCACACCTGGGCTAGGGAACATGGCATTGAGTGGGTGTACCATATTTCCTACATGCACCAGCTGCAGGCAAAGTGGAGTGGTACAACAGACTGTTAAAAACCACATTGAAAGCATTAGGTGGGGGATTCTTTCAAAAACTGGGAGCAGCATCTGGCAAAGGCCACCTGGTTAGTTAATACCCAAGACTCTACTAACCGAGTGGGGCCCTGCCCAATCTGAACCTTTGCATAGAGTAAGATGGAGACAAAGTCCCGTGGTACATGTCAGAGGTTTGTTAGGGAAGACAGTTTGGATTAATTCTGCCTCAAATACAGACAAACCCATTCGTGGGGTTGTTTTTGCTCAGGGACCAGGTTTGCACATGGTGGATAATGCAAAAAGATGGGAGAACAACGAATGTGTACCTCAGGGAGATCTGATTGTTGGGTGAGACCTATGTGTAAATATCACTGTTTGCTGAATGCTGTTACCATTGTCTGTGTATAGCTGTATAATGATGTAATAATGTAATGTTTTGTAGAGTTAGAATTTTATATTAGTTTTAGTAGCAAGCAGACGATATGGGGATAAGGGGTGGAATGTCCTGGTTGACTATATGATGCTTTTATCCCCAAATCGTCTCATTTGTTTATGCTGAATAATAATAAGTTTTGCACCTTTAAGACTTGTTGCAGAGAGTGGAGGGGGGAGGGAAGAAGCACGCAGTTTTTTTCAGAGCAACTGCTCTCACCCGCTACACATTCTCTCCTGGACAGTGTGGTCTGTGATGAACAGACAGTGAGACAGAGCTCTTCTTTGCTTTTAGTAGTTTTAGCTGGCTGAGGCAAAGAAGTTCCCTGGACTGTGGTTTTTTCCCCTTTTCTTTGGACCCTTGGAATCTGCTCTGGACTGAACACCCAAGGGAGCACCGGCAGCTGCACCTGTGGCCACTGGGCCTGGCCTGGCCTGGGACATTTCCAGCACCAGAGGGACTGATCAGAGACTGAGTGAGCCAGGCTCCAACCCGGGGACGGGGAGTTTCTCAGTTTGTCATCTCTTTTAGAGCAGCAAGGGGTTTTATTGTTTAATATTGTTTAGGTTCTATTGTTTAATAAACAGTTTTTTTCCACTTTTCTCCAAGGAGGTATTTTCTCCCGGACCAGTTGGGGGGGAGGGGCRGATTGAATTTACTTTCCTACCAGAGCTCCTTTGGYTACTCTCTCCCAAATTTGCTCTAAACCAGGACATATTGTCTCTGTCCAGGTGTTCTACTGGGATTTCTGTGGTCTGTTCACTGTAGGACAGTCACTGAAGATCAGTTGCTGCTCACCTGAAAAATAATTACCCTCACAATTACCCTTCCAGGGTGGAGTGGGAACTGAGGTCTCAGGATAAAGTCTGCACTGAGATCTATTTCAAACTTTTCAAAAGAATTCAATGAGAATTTCTGTGTAATTACAAGGAAATTCTCACTCTTATGTATTTCATGGGTTAAAGGAGACATGTATAACAGCATGGCTGGAAAGTTCATCCCAGTTCACGACTGAGGRTTATGAAAAACGCATTTCAGATGTTAGAACAGAAGCAGATGTGTGTGTGACCCGCAGGCAAGGCCGAAGCAGGGCTGTGCCTCTTGCGTGCGCAGCAGGCATTGGCTGTGCCTGGGGGCAGGCATTGGCTGTGCCTGGGGGCTGGCAGCCCTGCCCGGCACCTGGCAGAGGGCTGCAGGCTGGGGAGGGGAACTGCCTGCAGCCAAGTCCAAGGTCCAGGGTGATAGAGCTGCTCCCACTTTGGCTCCAGCTCTGCCTGGCATGTCACCAGTTGTATCCTGCCCATTGCTTTTGGCCCTGCYGCAGTGAGGGGTCTGTGTGCCCGAGGGTAACGCTTCACACTGAACACCTCATGGGATCCTCTTTGGYAAGTGAAATAGGGAGTGCTGCCTGCTCAGTGTCCATGTGGCGAGGCCTGGCATCAGGAATCAGGGCTGTTCCTGCCACTGCCCTGAGACCTGCTGTGGTTTCATGTTACAYAATCCCAGAATGGGTGAGGCTGGAAGGGACCACAGTGYGGCTTCTGGTCCCYCATCCTGATTGCAAACAGAGCAATCTCACAGCACGGATCTAGAATATCTCCAGTGAAGGAGACTCCACAGCCTCTCTAGCAATCTGTTCCAGTGAGTGGTCACTTGCAAAATAAATATCTCRKTCATGTTGAGGTGGAACTTCCTTCAGCTTCTGCCCATTGCCTCTTATCCCATCGCTGGGTCCCAGGGAGCAGAGCCTGGTCCATGCTCTGAGCCATCCCTGCAGATATTTATACACCGGCTCCRGTGCTGGCACCAGTAGCTGTGGGTGCAGCGGCCGCCAGAGCCTGCTCGGGCACGGGCTGAAGCTGCGGCAGAGGCCACGCTAGGGGGCAGATTCTGGGGGAGGGGAACAGGTTCTGGGGACGGGCAGGTTCTGTGAGGAGGGACAGCTTCTGGGGACGGGCAGGTTCCGCGGACGGGGCACGTTCAGGGGACAGCCCGCGGACTCCGCACCCTCACTGCTCGCAGAGGAGGCGGGCCCGCAGCCGGCCCGGCCCGGAGGAAGCGCCGGCCGGGCCCAGCGCCCAAGCGCAGCCCAGCCCCGCCTCACGCAAGCGGCACCGCCTCTACTTAAAGCGCGCCCGGACCTGCTSCTGCCTCCTCCTGCCCGCTGGCCACGCAGCTCCACCATGTCGGACCGGCTGCCCTACAAAGTGGGTGAGTGCGAGCCCKGGGCCAGCTCCGCCGTGCTCGGCACCTTCCCCGGGCCGGGGCGAGCGCGATGCGGGGAGCGCGGCCTCGGTGGCTGCGGCGCCGCGCTGGATGCGGCCGCGGGGGGGAGGACGGCGGATCCTGCCCGCGGCGGAGCCGGGCCCGAGCCCCCTGTGCGCTGGGGGAGCCACCGCGGGGGAAGGGGGCTCGGGGGAGCGGCACCGCCGGCTTCCCACTCGTGGTTGTTCCGCTCTCCCGGCCCGGCTGCCCGGTCCCTCCCCCGCCGCTCAGAGCCCTTGGCGGGAACCGGCTTAGCTCCGAAGGTGAAAGTATTTCCCATCTGGGACCTTTGACTCATGTGCCCTGAAGGTTTTGGCGGGTATTTCTGTAGACCTGAAACTTCACAAAGAATCCCAGTTTATATAAAGAGTTGGGTGTTCCTTGGAGGCTTCATTCAAAGAACATTGGTGTGTAAGGCTCAGATTCATAAATAATTTACCCTAGAGGCTCTGAACCTAAAACACTGCAGGATATTTTTAAAGCAGCCCTAGTAAAGCTACCAAGCCCTTAACAGGGGTAAGACTAAATCTCCTTCTCTTGATATATTTGTTTCTATCGTCCTTTCCTGGCCTGTTTTCTGGCAGTTTTCAGTCCCAGTGGTGTTCAGGCTGTGCTCCAGTCAGCTCTAGCACGTGCAATAGCTTCAGTGGCCCCAGGCTTCTTTCTGCAGCAAAATGCAATTAGCGTGTCTGTATTAAACCCAGCAGTCTGACTCGGAGTTCTGGTGTTCTAAACAATCTGTTTTCACGKGGTAGGTGACAAAAAAAGCATGTGACTATGGTCTAAATGGAAGMGTAAACTTCTGAAATCTCTCAAAGGGTCTCAGACCAAGTAAGAAGGACAGTCTGTGTTGGCTGCTGCTGCAGAGTTGATGCAGCTGGGCATTACCTGCTTGACCCTTGTGTTTTTAAGGCTGGGGTTGGACATTGTGATGAATGCAGTAAGCCTGTCAGAAATCTCTCTTGCTCATTTTTTACTGGACTTTTCTGCTGTACATACTTTTTACAAAAGTAGAAGTACACTGGTAACTAAGATAATTACAGTCACTTAAAATAATTTTTGTGGATCCAATGGGGAAGGACCTGCAGCTTTGCTGTGAGGAGCAGGAACTAAGCTGAGTTCAGCTCCTGGTGCACTCATAGGGAGCATTCTCAGTGTGGGAAGCCACTGCCCTACAGCCAGCCCCTCCCCACACACAGGTCAATACTGTGGAAATCAGTCCCTGTAGGAAGTTTTGGGACTTTTGGGGAATGTCTGTAAAAAGTGCTTAAGGCTGTGGCTTACTGAATTCATGGACCTCGGGATGAGATCGTAGTTAATTTATACTCTCTTGCAGTAGCATGAGGGGCTGTTAGGTTTGGTCTAAACTTGTGTACCATAGCAAAGAACCAGGAAGTAACTGGAATAGGGTCTGGTTTTTCTGCAACTCTGTCTCCCAGCTGTTGCTGGGTGTTCAGTTCAGCTGTTGCAGCCAGTGCTTACCCACAAGTGTGTGAACAGATACCAAGGTCTCAGCTATTCAAACTCTGACACCTGTCCTGCTTCTCTTGCAGCTGACATCAGCCTTGCAGACTGGGGTCGCAAGGCCATTGAGATTGCAGAGAATGAGATGCCAGGGCTGATGAAGATGAGGGAGATGTACTCTGCATCCAAGCCCCTGAAAGGCGCCCGCATCGCCGGCTGCCTCCACATGACTGTGCAGACAGCAGTGCTCATAGAGACCCTCATCGTGCTGGGGGCTGAGGTAACGTGGCTCTGAGTTTCTCCCTCTGCTCTTGGGTAACGCTCTGCCAGGTCYCTGCTCCTGCTTATGTAACACCTTACGGAATCCTGGCAAATGTCTGTGCTTTTTGGATGAGCCTGCAATCTCCACGTGGATGGATTGTCTTCTCTCCTCAAGCAAGAAGCTTGTTGCTTGCCCTCAGTACCTCTGGGGTGTGGGGTGCGTGTGTTTCCTGTGGACAAGCTGCAGCTTTGAATGCCTGTTGTGCCCTGTGTGCAGTGCCCTGGGCAGTGCCCACAGCTGCTCCCACGCAGCCATGCTGTGCTCGGGCTTGCAGTGCTGTGGCTGCTCATGCTGCAGCTCTAGGGACTGCTTCCAGCACAGATTAGCCTGTATTAAGAACCCCACTCTGCCCTGCTAAAGTCAGCAAAATCTAATGAAGTTTACTGAGAGCTCGTGCTGGCCCTTCAGCTATGCAGGAAAAGAACAGGGATGCACTGTGGCTTCAGGGACTGAGGGCTGGGATCTCCACTGAATTTTTTGTGTGGCTATGGACCAGTAACTCTCATCCGTATACTGCCTTGTGTCCCATGCCTGACTTGCTGAAYGAAGTCCAGACATCACAGCTGAGTYTTTGCTGTACAGGGCYTGAGGAGAGCCAGGTATCTGAGCACAATCTGCATTGCTTGTGTGCTGAGCAGGGAGCTGACTGGAATTTCGATGGATTGTTAAGTATATAAATGATCTGAAGTTCCTTTTTCCTGCAGTTTGGCTGCCCAGAGGTGCCCTGTGTGGTATCTCTSTCTGGGAACAGTTAAGAATTGAGCAGTGTCATGCTGATTGAAAGGTGCTGGGAGAAGGAGGAGTTTCCTCCGTAGCAGTGAAGGTGTTTCCTCAGAAAGAGAAGGAGGTAGGTATGGACACTGTGCCAGGTCAGCCTGGGCAGGGTACATGCTGCTGTGCAGGTGCTCCCCAGCCTGTTCAGAGCTGTCCTGTGGTTGCAAATGGTGCAGTGCTGAAGGAGAGCTTTGATGTGGACATACAGTCCTGGCTTTGTTCCAGCCACTCCACGTGGAACTCCTGTCCCTCCGCAGGATTTAAAAGGAAGCAGTAGCCATTGAAATTTGAGAAAGCTCCTTGCTGGTCCTGTTGGTTGCTGCATCCCAGTGTGGCTGGCCTAGGAGGCAGCTGTGTGCTTAGTTAAACATTGCCAAGCTGCTTTAAGCTCAGCATAACCCCAGATCAGTGATATATGGGATTCATCCAAGTCATTCAGGGAGGTACCTGCAGAGACTTGGTTTCTTAAGATGTGGTTGTACCTTTAAAGGRGCGTGTTACTGCGTGAACTCCTTGTCCTGATGCCTCTGGATTAGTTTAGGCTTTGAGTTTGAATTCAGCCCTGGTTCACCTGTTCTGTCAGAACTTTGGTGCCAGGGAGGGAGGAATGAAACTGATAAAATCATGGCCCATGTAATGAGGATGTAGCTCACTGCAGCATAGTAACCTTGGTGTCCATTTTTTGGCTGGTTAATAAGAATAGAATAAATACTCTGTYCTTCATAATTTGTAACAAAAAATAATCCTTTCCATACCTAGTYTTGTAAATACTAGGGTCTGAGCCTGTCAGGTGTTCCAGTTATTCTAGGCTCTATGTCACTACCACAAGTCTGTATCAAGTCTGATYTGTAAACAGTATGTAGGTATTCTGTATACTTGGAATGTCATGACACCCCCTGATGTCACCTGCTGGTATGGGGGGAGCTTGCAAAAAAACAGCTGAGGAGGTYCAGCTTTAGGTTATGGATTTTGTTTTCCTGTGCTCCTTCCAGGTGTGTTTTCATGACAAGTGTTGGTAGTGTAGGTGGCTTCCTACTGCACCCTTTCCTTCAAAATGTCACTTTTTGATCAGGTGGGCTGAGTATCTGAAAACAGGCTGGATGTTTGTGCCTTATTGCCCTCTCTACTCAAGCTCTGTAACCAGTGAACATGTGAATAGCTGCCAGTCAGCCCTGTGGGGAGCAGAGGGTATGTGGCTCTGGGATGTGGTGCTGTGAGCTGCAGTAGGTGTACAGATCCTTTTCAGTGCAACTCAGCAACATGCTGTTGCTTTTCTAGGTGCCTGAGCCTAGTTATGAAATCTGAGGAAAACACTTAGCTCAGCTGGAAAAGCTTCCATGACTGGAACACAGAGTGGGAGGTGGGTGAGCATAATCTTAGAGAATGCCTGGATTGAGTGTAATGTTTCAGCTGCATTTCTGACTCTTGTGAGTGCCAGCAGGTGTGTTGCTGCATGTCTATATGCTCAGTGGACACTTGCTGTAGGGCTGTTCTGAAAATCTGACCTTTATRCACCAAAACTTCCCAAACCCACCCTGTGGGCACCCTGTGCCTGTTGGGCACTCCTGAAGATCTGGCATATGCTCTGGCTGTCTGGAAGAAGTGCTTGTGAGCAAGGGTATGGCTGAATATATGGCATAACTAAAGCTCATTCACATTCTCTCCATGTGACGTTATTTTCCCTGACTTAGTCAGACACCCAGTTCTCACCTTATCTTTGTACAGCTACTGAAAGAGGCAGGAATCTGCACTAATTTCCTTCTGCTCTTGCTCCCTTTTTAAGTCCTGTGTTTGATAGAGAGTCCCTGATATCTCAGAACTTTGTTCAGCAAACAAAACTTGGTTGTTTTCCAGGTACAATGGTCAAGCTGCAACATTTTCTCCACTCAGGACCATGCTGCAGCTGCTATTGCAAAAGCTGGTATCCCTGGTAAGTTCTCCATGTTCTGGTTTGGCTGAGTTGGGCTGTACTGCCTGTTCCTGCTAAATCAAACTGTACACACCAAGATCTTCTGAGCAAGCTTGATGATAGAAACAGRGCATCAGAAGCAGTGGTTTTTACAAACCAGGACATTTGATTCAGGCTGTGTTGCATCAGCCTGTGCCCAGGTCTCCCAGCAAAGGCTGCTGTTGGGCTCTTAGATCTCATTAAGATGATGGAATGGGCTGGGTGACGAAATGGCGTGGTGTGTAGGTGTGTGCAGCTGGATGTGTTTGGTGCTTTCCAGCAAGCTCTGTCCTAAATAGGCATTAGGAAAGGTAAGGGAGCTGCCATGTGCCCTGTCACAGTGGCAGGGTCAATACKCAAGATATTTTTAGGCTAGAATTAGCCCAGCTGTGTTCCTGCCTAATATCCCTTAGATGCTGTATCAGGATGCTGCTGTCTTGTTACTGTCAGGTTCCAATAAGGAGCAATTCCTCATGGATCAGTATACATACCTGAAGCTGTCTGCTGTGTAACTCAGTGGAAGGAAATGTAATCCTCAGTGCTGGGAACTGAGCCCAGCTGTTGGCAGAGGCTGAATTTGGTTTCTGGCAGTCTGCTTTGAGAGGGGTCTCTCATTTCTATTATAATTAATTATTGCCACAGGTCTTTCCCTAACTGTGGCACATTCTATGGCAACAAAGTGATCCCTTCATCAGCCCGTTTGGCACTACCAGCTTCAGGCATTGCCTCTGGTGTGGGATGTCAGAGGGCCACATGGGATTCTTTAGACCTTGAGTTGTCTTCTTCACTGTTTTCAACACCCAAAACTCAACTGAAGAGCCATTTATAGGTTGAGTGTTTGTCAAAGTTTGTGACCGTTGCCATTTGTATCCTTYTTTTTGGAACTTGCTCTCTTTGTTAATATTGTGCCTCACATACAGAATTTATGAGACCCTGGAGGAATGCTGTTCCTTTGGCTTCAATATGAGATCCTGACACACATTAKTTCAGAATAGGCAATTGCCTGATTGCCTCTTCATGGCTCAAGCAGTTTTCTGTGTAAACAGTGAAAACACAACAATTTAGCCAAATGTTGGGGTGTGTAAAAAATGTGCCCAATACGTGTTTGAGTGGCTGAGTACTTCTGAGGATTGAGTATAGCATGAAGACAGTACAAATGCCTGGAAAGAAAGAAATCCTAGTGAATGCAACATACCAGTGGTGGCAGCCTGTTGCTGGGGCTGTACTGACATAGAAATAGACCCTGATTAGAGCAGATGAAGCACCTCAGCTTGGATTTTAGTGCTGGGCTAGAGAGACTAGAATTTAAACTCAGAGTTGGTGAAGAGTTTATATTCTGCTGCTTAGCTCATGCTGAAATCTGGTCCCTCTTTTCTGCTGTGCTAGAAAATGCTGTGGTTGTCTATTCATTTATCTGTATCATTCTGTCCAGTGGCTATTTCTAATGAGTGGGGTGCTGTGGATGCGAGTCTGCTTTAGTTTGCTTTGTCTTCTCCTTTCTAACATGGAAGAAGAATAAGGAGAACAATGAAGTCTCAAAATTTTGACCATGTTTGTGGCCTGGAACAGTGATTATTCTGAGGTCTGTTTTTCAGTGCAAATGTCCTTGCTGGCCTGCAGGCACAGATAATCATCTGTCTGTCAGCTGCTGCTGGGAGTTGCTGATGAAATCTTCCTTTGGCTGCTTCACTACATGCTGAGTAAGAAACTGGCTAATGGTTTGTGTTTGTTCCCATGCAGTGTTTGCCTGGAAAGGGGAGACAGATGAGGAATACTTGTGGTGCATTGAGCAGACCCTGTACTTCAAGGATGGGCAGCCCCTCAACATGATTCTGGATGATGGTGGAGATCTTACCAACCTAGTTCATACCAAATACCCACAGCTGCTGAAAGGTGACTTGTGTTTTGTTTTGGCAGGCACAGTTCTGCCTGGGAGGCTGTTTGGGTGGGGGGTGTGTAAAAAGAGGTCGGGAAGAGGGACAGGCATGTGCAAACAGGCTGTGAAAATTCCCTACAGTTCAAGACCAGAATCTCTTATCTGCAGGAGCTGTTCCCACTTCTGCTCTGGAGCTGCAGTGACCTGTCCTGGCCATAGTTCACTGAGCCCATTACCTGAGATTGACCTCTAGGTAGTTCTGCTGTCATGCCAAAAGCTTCCTGGAAGAGGGCTGTGTTCTAGAACAGCTCAACATCTGTTTGCAATTAACAATTTTACATTAATGCATTTCTTACCCATTGTCTTAGTGCAGTTCTGAATGAAGTCATGACCACCTGTAGCCTTCTGTGGAAAATGAACAGTTTTCCACCTTAAATACTCATTCAGTTTGTCAGTGAAGATGCTGATGAAGTCAGGAACTCTTGTTTTGATTTGCCTTCAATGAGAATTAGTAAAACTGATCAGTGTAGGGTTGCTAGCATGTGCTTATGTAAAAGGTTTCTGTGAAGGGAATTTGACATGAGCAGGCTGATCTGTGCCTGGTGAGTATTACAGACTCTGCTTAGCTCTGCCACTGTCCATCAGCTGTGCTGCAGCAAGATGTGTGCCCAGGGTTGTTAAGGGGCACATTTGGTCTGGGATGTGAAGGGAGTTGGGTGGTGATACAGTCGGGTGTGTTGGTGCTTTTGTAGAGAGGAGCTTGCTGTAGAAGCCTGCTGGATCAGCTCTCCTCTGACTCATGCTCTGCTGCAGTAAGAAGATAGGAAAAAATCTGAAGGTGGCAGGCTGTGAATAGGGCCATTTGTGGGGAGTCTGGAGCTTTGCTCCTCATCCATGTGCTGCTGCAGGTAGGGGCACCAGAAAGAGAGAAACTTTCTCTGTGACAAGCCTCACTTTGTCCTTCATCCTCAGCCTGATGTCACCCATAATCCAACACTCAACATCTTTGTGTTATTTAAACTGTGATGGAAGGTTTTCATTGGTCTTTGCTCAGCCTCTCTTCCACCAAAGGTCTGGTACTTCCTGGGTTGCCTCTTTGTGATATACATGACCTCTTGCTTTTCCCATGTTTGATGCCCAGGAGGAATACAATTGGTCATCCCTCTCTGTCTTCCTGGTGCTGTCAGAGGCCAAAGAAAGTATTTCCCATGTTCATTCTCTGTTTTGCAGGGTTGTTTCCCTACCATGTACACCTTGGTTGGTGTCTGTTTCCAGAGGTACTTGAGCTGAGCTCCTTTCACACTTTCAGCCCTCCTGTTGTCTTTCTTTCTCCTCTCCAGCCCTTTTCACCCTCTTGCCAGTCTTGTGCTCCTGGTGGAGAAGGCATCAGTATAATACAGTGCAGTAGGACAATGGCTCTTGAACTGTCTCATGTTTTGACATACATGTGTAGCCTGCCTCTGATAAAAAACATCCCTGTCTGGGTTTGCTTCCTAAATTCATAGAAATGACTCTTCCTCTGGGGTTTTAAAAAGCGTAGGGAGGATGCAATATCAGTCAGTGTTTCCCTTCCCAAAATGTGTGGCTGTCTGCATTGGCTGTAGTTGAAAAGCTTCTTGCAGCAGTTCAGTAAATTAAGACTGATTTCTGTAGAGAATGACAAACTTGATCTGTTTTACCTTCCAGTCCATTCCTTCTTGGAAACAGGAAAAACTTCCAGAATGGGACTCACGGAGTAGAGTCTTGATCTCCTTAATCTGAGATCTGTGCTTAGCCTTTTGCTGCAAAGTCTGTTTAAATGAAAAAGTGTAGCATCCAATTTTGGTATCTTAGAGCTAACAGAGGCTAATATATCTTAAGGGCTTGTGGGGAGATCTGACCACTGTGGAGGTGGCATGAGAGTGACCTTGGCACAGCATGCACAGTGTGTGGATTGTGAGCATGGGACACATTTTGGCATGAGGCAGCTGAAAATGCCATTTGCCATTTAAAGGTTGGATACATTTTCTGGGCTAATTTCAGAGGGAATTGTCTTCCATGCTTCAGCTGCTACTAATTTAAATAGTTTGCTGCTACTAATTTAAATAGTTTGGTCCTAGTGTGCAGCTAACAGTTGAATGTAGTATTCCTTCAACTAAGAGATGAGTTAAATGTGTATGTGGAACTGCTCAGTAAGCTGCCTCTCTCCTGAAGTGTGCCTGCAGTTAGAGGGCAGAATGGCCTTTGTACTGTTGGCTTATTCCATTAAGCCAAATGCCCTTAATACCAAGACAAATAAAGGAAGAAAGGGGGGAAACAAGAACTGACCAATGGGGAAAGTCATCTGTGCAAAAGCCCTGTGTGAGGAAGACTGGCTCATTTGTGATTCATTGATCAGACTTGCTRAGGTGACAAATACAGGTCTGAGCATTTAGCAAGGTTGTGTCAGTTTAATTCAAACTTGTCCTTGCTGCAGGCCCTTCTCTGCTCTCCTGTCACTCAGGCATTGACCATGAGTGGTGTAGGCAGCACTTGGGGCAGCTGCAGAGTGGTTTAGAGCAGCTGTGAATGGCACCTGGGGCAGTGCTGGGGTGCCTCCAGGGAGGGGAAGCTGTTGGCATGTGGGATGTGAGGTCTGCTTAGTGCTGTGGAAAGAGAATCTGCTAAGCTCAGGACTCTCACCTGGGGAGCCTTTGAAGGATGAGGAGTGTGTCTCTTATTTGCCAGATACACAGGAAGAGAGGGCAGGTTTGAACTGGAGGTTCCTGCTGTGACCTCCAAACACTTTTCTTCAAGGGGATGACTGTCCATGATCCAGGCAGTTGTTCTGGAAGCTGATGCTTTTGGGAGAATGTCTACAGATCCTCCATTTCACTGTGCACAGGGCTGCACTGTGAACTTTAAACTCTCCTTTCTCCTCAAAGCAAGCCTAAATATGCCAAAGCCTGAATGCATTCCCTCAGCAGGTGACCATCAGGGCAGTGGGGCTGTCGAGGYCTCTGTGGTGACYTAGAAGTGGTGGGGATCAGTCAGCCTAATCACAGAATGGTTTGGGTTGGGAGGGACCTTTTAAAGGCTCTCTAGTCCAACCTGCCTGCAATGGGCACAACATCTTCAACTCAGGTTGCTCAGAGCCCTTTGAACATTCCCAGGGATGGGACCTAGAGCACTTCTCAGGGCAGCCTATTCCACCCTCATTGTAAAAAAAAGGTATCTTATATCTAGTCTGAATCATCCTCTTTCAATTTAAAACCATTCACCCTTGTCCTGTTGCAACAGGCCATGCTAAACAGTGTGTCCACATCTTGTAAGCCCACTTCAGGTATTAAGAAACTGCAGTGAGCTCTCTGGAGCCTTCTCCAGTTAATCAGCCTTTTCCCTTCTAGTGCTGTTGGTCTCATTTCTTCATGTGCTAGAGTGGTCTGGGGAGCAATGGGAGGGTCTCATGGCTCAGTCTCAGGCTCCACTGGGGAATCTGTCAGAGTTGTGCTGTGAAAACCATYTTGAATTGCTCTCAGTTTCCTGCCTGGGCTTGGACCAGCTCACAGCTGGATTTTTTGAGGAGTAAGAATGGATTTGGACCAGACTTGGCATCTCTGAGTGAGCAGTGCCCTGGAGCCAGGAGGACCAGTTGTGTCATGGGTGGCATCACCTGTTGGTCAAAGGAGGGGGTTGGCCTGCCTGGCTCTGGGTTTGGGCAGCCTCCCCTTGAATATTGTGTGGTTTTGGTCACCGCAATATAAGAAAAATGTTAAACTCTTAGAGAGTGTCCAAAGGAGGGACACATGGATGGTGAAGGACCTTGAGGAGAAGCCATATGAGAAGTGGCTGAGGTGTTCAGCAATAACTGACTGGAACTCCAAAATGAGGATTTTTGCAACAAGATGCATCAGAAAGCAGCAAGAATGGGGCTCCCCCAGGAGGGGGACAAGCCAGAAGCCAAGGGTGGCCCCAGTGCAAGCCATGCCCTCACTAACAAGCTACAGCCCCACAGGGTGCAGAGAGGAGCCATCAGCAGTCCTGGACAAGGAACCAGCTCCAGCATCCATCCAGGGTGCCCTAGAGCTGGTAAAACAGTGGTGAGACATCYTGGTCAAATTTCCYTCATTGGGGATCTGCAGATGCCCTGTGTTCCATTTGTCCATCCCAGGGGAGCTGCTGGGACAGGACAGCCCAGGGTTCCCCATCTCCAGCTGGGGGACCAGGGYTGAGGCTGCCTACATCCCAGACCACAGGCAGACTCTGCAAGCTTAACCAGGACTGSAGTTTGGGGAGGGTTGGTAATGTCTTGGGGAGGCAAGGAAGAAGAGAGCATGGGTTTGTCCACAGGAAAAACATATTTTAAAATAAAATGAGCAGAGAGGGAAAGAAGAGCAAAAAAAAGTCCTGACAATGGCACTGCAGGAGGAAATGTTGAAACCCAGTGACACACAGTGAGGGAAGAATGGAAGCACGATAACAAGGATTTAAATGCTGTTTAGGGTGAAAATCAAAGCTTGGGCATGACCTTGAGGAGCACAATCCTTGCTTTGGTTCTGAGTGTCCCAGGGTGCATCAGGCTGGCTGGGGGAGGTGACTGTCCCACTCTGCTCTGCACTGGGGTGGRCCCARCTCGAGTCSTGGGGCAYGTTTGTGCACCACYATATAAACAAGATCTAAAGCTGTTAGAGAGTCCAAAGGATGAACAGGAGGAGAATGAAGGGCCTTGAGAAGAAGCCCATGAGGAGCAGCTGAGGGCACTTGATCTGTTCAGCTGCAGGAGCCTGAGGTCAGATCCCACCGGGGCTGCAGCTCCTCCCGAGGGCAGCTCTGATCTCTGCTCTGGGACAGGGAATGGCTGGAGCTCAGGGAAAGGCTCTTCCCCAGAGGGTGCTGGCACGGCCCAGGCTCCCCAGGGAATGGGCACGGCCCCGAGGCTGCCAGAGCTCCAGGAGCTGCCAGGGATGCCCAGGGTGGGGCTGCCCTGGCTGATCCTGGGGGTCCCTCCCAGCCCAGGACATTCTGTGCGGGCCGGGCTGAGCGGCGCCCCGGGCTGACAGCAGAGGGCGCTGCGGCGCCGCAGAGCGCGGCCGGGCCGGGGCCGCTGCTGAGGCCGATCCTGGCCCCGATCCCGTCCCCGTTCCCTCCCCGGGCCCCGATCCCGTCCCCGTTCCCTCCCCGGGCTCCGATCTCGCACCCGCCTGCGTTCCCCGGGAGCCGGGCAAGCGCAGCACAGGTGCAGAGGTGTGTGGCTCTGAAGTGCCTCCTCTGGTGTTCCTGCAGTTGTTCGAGGGTTTTCATCTCTTCCCCGCTCTCTGCCAAGGGATTGTTGAACTTAAGCCTCTGGGGGATGCTCCCAGCACCTGGATGGCCTGATTTGCACAGTATTGATTCCAAATAAGGTGAATACTTTTATTCTTCCCACAGGAATTAGAGGTATTTCAGAAGAGACAACCACTGGAGTTCACAACCTGTACAAGATGAAGGCCAATGGGACCCTAAAAGTGCCAGCTATCAATGTGAATGACTCTGTCACCAAGGTAATACAGACAGAGCCCTTCTGCAGTGTTTTGCTCTCTGACCAGCTTGATGCTGGGATGTTGTCATTGCCATGAAAGTATTTTTTCTCTTGCTGAGGTTCTCCTGATCTTGTTCTGAACAGAGATTTCCACCATATCATAAAAGCGAGCCCCTGATGTCATTGTAAATGCCCTGTTGTCAGGATATCAAAGGGTTTTTTTTGTATGTAAGGACATCCATTCTTCTGCTGTTTATAARGTGAACACACTTTTGGCGATCATGACTCCTGGGCACAGTCAGTACCTGTGGCAAGGAATCTGTCCTCACTCTGAGTAGCTTAAAGGCTCCCAGGCAGGTGTCAGATACCATCTGGAAAAGAGAGTGTGACCTTCTTGAGCTTGTGTTGGTAAAGGTTGGTTGGTCAGCCTGTGGCTGATCTCTGTGAGCAGCAGATGCAAAGGAGAGGGCAGGAGGAGAGATTTATCCCTTGCTTAGCTTTAGTACTGCTTCCAAGATAGACCCTGGTGAATTGAGAATGAAGTGGAATGGTTTTTAAAAGGTGATGGTGCTTTTTGGCTGCAGATGAATTATAGTGGGAATTAAAGGTGTACTAAAGGTTTATGCATCTTGATGTTTTTTAAATCTAGTTACTGATTCTATTTCAAGTTCCCAATACAGACATTATCCTGTTGGGTTGGCAGTTCTCATGTTTGGCCTGCCTTCTCTGCAGTTTGCTGTCTCCTTTCTGCTCACTAAGATGCACCTGACTCTTCATAGGAAGTGGGCTGGAGTCCAGTTAATGTTGAAGGAAGTTCTTCACATCCTTTTCACCCAGATTTGTGCTGCTTGCATAATAATTATTAGTACTGTTTAGTAGATTTGGAAATTCAGATGTTTCTAACAAAGCCTCTTAAAGGGATTTGGGATTCTAGTGCCAAGCAAATGCTTGTTTTCAAGTATTGTTTGGTATTTATACAGTACAAGATTTGTASTAACCACAATTACAGATCTCTGGGAAAATGTGCAACTGAGATGACAAATTCTGCTCTCCCAGTTTGATATTTCCAGTTGGTGCCAGGTTCCTGTGCTAACATTTGGAGAGAGAAGGCAGGCACAGCAGCCAGRTCTGTTCTTCCCCTTTGCCACTCAAATGTGTTTTGGGTGGGGCAGATGTCTGCATCCAAAACTCTGCTCTCTTACCTGCATGGGAATGCACAGACACCTGGAAGGCTTTGACTGCAGTTGGGGGATTTGGTGATGAGGAATCAAATCTGACTGACCATGCTCTTTTCCTRCATGCTGCACGGAAAATCTGCAGGACTAGGAAAGAGGGATACCAACTGGCACTAGCTCTAGAATTTGAAGAATTGGTAACACAATTTTCTGATATATTAATGGCAGTTATGCCTCTGCTAATGGTTATAGGCACTGAGTCAGGAACTTCTGGATCTGAGGTATAATTTGTTACACTTTGGCCATGAGCAGTTTATCCCATTTCTGTTCATACTTACAAGAACTGCAGGTGTTGTGGGTGTGCCTTCCACAGACCAGGTCGCTGCCTCTGTAAATTTAATCTTAGGATTGCCTGTAGCAGAACTAGGTAAAAGCAAGWAGGATTGGTGCCCTAAGGCTGTAGAAAGCCAGGACAGGCTTTGAGACCAGAATTTTGCTGTGAATGGAGATTTTTTAGTATTGCTTCCTTGCAATACTAAAGCACAGCACATCATTAGTAGCCAGCTTCTTTAAAAATTCTTGGCCCCTGTAACTCCCCAGATAATCAAATCTGTTWGTACAGCCCCTCCTCCTGGTCAAAACAAAAGGCTGCAGAAGAAGAAGGAGCATTCAACACAACAAGGTGTGTTTGAGTTTAGGAAGGTGTTCAAGGGGTGAGGTAGTATTTGATGTCTGACTTAGCTGGGCACTTTTGATTGGAGGGTCTGGCTGTCAGTGTTACYGTAGGAGGATGTTGTGTGATGGGGCATTAGGACATGAAATCCAGGGGGTCCTGGTTGCAGTGACCATTAGTGTGAATGGCTGCTTGCTGAATCCTTCTAAGTGAGCAATAGTGAGTGACTGTTAGGGTAACTCAACAGTGATAGGGTAACTCTTCATGGGGAAAGATGTAATTTGGATCTTCTGGGGCTGCAAGAACCAGTTGTTCCTGGTTGATGTGGACACCTTGCTGCTCTGCAGGCTGGATGTGTCTTGCAAAAGTAAGATGATATGCTGCTGGTGTGTTTTGCCTTACTGTGGCACTGGGTTCTGTTCATTGTCTAATAAACAGCAGCAGGGAACTGGTGAACATATGGTTTGGGAACTGGTGTGAAAGACACTTGGGTTACCTCTTAAGTTTTTAGCAAGTCCAGGCCCTGGTCAGTAGATACAGCGTATTTATGAAATGTTTCTCACCATAATGAAGTTTGTATCTGATATAACTCCATAGATTGAAACTGGATAAATAAAAACATCTAACCAGGTTATCTTCTTCCTGTCTCTCATGGTGGTTAAAGTATTAAATGACTCTTAGTACTTGCACATAAGTCCCATTTTCTTTCTTTAAGGAAATTTCACTTGAGTGGCTTTCATCTGTTTTGAAACTMCTTGTTTTCTCCCTCAGAGCAAGTTTGATAACCTTTATGGCTGCAGAGAGTCCCTCATTGATGGCATCAAGCGTGCCACAGATGTCATGATTGCTGGGAAGGTGGCAGTGGTGGCAGGATATGGGGACGTGGGCAAGGGCTGTGCCCAGGCCCTGCGGAGCTTCGGAGCCAGAGTCATCATCACGGAAATCGACCCCATCAACGCGCTCCAGGCAGCCATGGAAGGTGGGAGCTGAGCAGAGCAGCAACTGAAATAAATAGGGCAGGAGATCTTTCTCCTTTTTAATGCCTTTATTAAAAATCAGCTCGGGTTGGAAGAACCGATGGGTCGCGCTCACGCCGCCGCTGCTTCCAGGAGTGACTTGGAGGAGCAGGAGAAGTGCAGCTTTGTCCACTAGTCTGTGGGCAGCGTTGGGGCTTCTGTCCTCAGGAGAGCACCAGGAAATTCCCAGTTTTTTGGTTTGACGTTCGAGGTTCTCTTTCTAGACGACATCTTCTTAGGTTAGGGTGAGGGATAAAAAGGGTCTTAGCGGACACTGGATTCTGTTCCTCACGTCTAGACATCACTTCGATCCCTCAATTCCGTGTTGGCTCATTGTTTTTAGGGGTTTTTGCTAGGTTTGGTAGGGGCTTCCTCATTTGCATGCCAACTTCATTGTCCCCTCCTCTTCACCGTTTTGGGTGCCATCCTCCAGGAAGCAGCAGGGTGCCACTCAACAAAAAGGGGAATTCCCAACCATCAACAACAGGTAGTTAACGAAAAACTATTAACAACAGGTAATTACAACATGAAACTATCAACAACAAACAGTTAGAGCTCTACCCGGGCAGCAACTGGCCCAACCTGTGAACTCTGCAACCTTTTTAAAAAATGGGCAGCTTTTCTACTCATAACAGCAACTGGGGCATCTGACAGGGTCTGTGTGTCAGTGGAGAGCAGTAAATGAGAGCTGGCCAAGAAAGATGCAGTGGGTTTCAGCCCTGTCCCTGCTGAGGTACAGCTGAATCCAGTTTAACTGTAGGAATTCTTTCCTTGCAGTTAGGGAAGGAGTTTGTTACTTGAGGCCTTGAAGGTGTGTTTGGAATCAAGGATTCAAGACCATGGTGGGGAGGGGTGTAGGGCTGAGGGATTGTCTGACTTGTGCAGTTCTAATCTCCAGTGTGGGATAAGGCTTGATTGGAATTAAAACATTAATAAACACCAGGCCTTTACCCTCGATAGCTTTTTTTGAAGAGCAGTGCTATGCTCTGTCTTTCCAGGTGAGCTCAGGGCATGCTCTGGTGCTGGGTGCCTCATGTAACTGTGCCTCTTGGTACCAATTTATCCCATTTCTGTTCATACCTGCCAAGAACTGCAGGTGTTGTGGGGACACTTCTTTTGCAAATTTGACCCCCTGAATCCAGTCTGAGTGCTGTGCCAGACTGCACAGATTGAATGCACAGATCCACAGATTTGAAAAGGGTGAGGGATGGATGGTTTTTGTGCCATGTTGCTGTTTAGCAAGACCAATATCCCACTACCTTGCATKATTTCTAGGCCAGGTGTGGGCAGAAACATTTGACTCATTCTTTCTCTGTACTTTTCTACTTCTAGTATTGTGTCCCACTTGTTAATAAATGTTAATGGTTGTMTAGAGAAGTAACTTTATCTCTTTTCAGGTTATGAAGTTACAACCATGGAGGAGGCCTGCAAAGAGGGCAACATCTTTGTCACCACCACTGGCTGCACTGACATTGTACAGGGCAGGTATGGCCAAGCCACTTGCTTTAGTGAAAGCATACCTGTACAGTTAGATTTCCTTTTTAAAATTCAATCATAATCTGTCAGCAGTTAGCACTCAGTCTGACRTGTGGACATCAGAATTTAGCATAAATTTAGTGAGAAATTAAGTCTTTGGTCAGTTTGGTTGGATGTTGCCACATGGCAGTTGTTCCTGGCTTATGGAATATAAAGATGGAGAAACAAAAGCTGCAGTGAGGTAGATTGACTTTTTGAGATGAGGGCATCAGGGCTGAATTCTGTGTTAGGCCAGACAAATGTGAACAGYAGAAGAGGCAGGTAAAGGTTGAAAGTGATTTCATCTGTGGGTGCATATCAGCAGCTGAAACCAGCCTGTTCTCAGTGTACTGCRCTGCAGTGTTTGGTTACTGCTTCTTAGATCTCAGTTTATAGCCCCAGCTCCACACAGACTCCTTCCTTTCTTTGCCATGGTGATTGTACATGTTGTAATGGAAGATCAGATTATGTGTGAGGAGATGTAAAACTCCTGGGAACTTCAAAGTCATGAAGAAAACTATTTCTTCTTTGTAAGAAGGAGAATAACTGCAGGTATTTGTTTTGATCAATCAAACAAAAGGTTATTACTTTCCATACTGGGAAAATACTTTCTCTCCAGTAAGTTTTTGTATCTTTGGGAAATGTCCTTCCCTAGAAGCTTGAAAGGCTTTTCCAGRAGACTTGCCATGCCTGGAGGGGTTACCAGCCCCACACACCTTGTAAGAGTCAATGCAGTTGCTGAGCTGGGCACTTCTCAGGGCTGTGGATTGGAGRATCTGCTGAGGGAGAAAACTGTGTGGATTAACTTTTGATACAACTTTTTTTCTTTTGCAGGCACTTTGAGCAGATGAAGGATGATGCCATAGTGTGCAATATTGGCCATTTTGATGTGGAAGTTGATGCCAAGTGGCTGAATGACAATGCAGTGGAGGCAGTGAATATCAAACCTCAGGTGAGGCAGCCTTTCCACAGGCTCTCCTGCTGGAAAAAAACAGTAGCTACTCAGTGTATTTTTTTTTTCTAGAGAGTATTTCTCTTCAGGTTCTTTGGTGTTTCTAGCTTTGTTGGAAGCCACRGTTGCTCTGGTCAGAATGCAGATTCTGCTAACCTGGAACAAGCTGCACATGATAGTCTTGGGCTGGCATGAGTGAAATTGTTTCCAGCCAGTGCCCAAGCCCTCAGGGTGATCTCTGGGGAGAGGTGCCTGGTATGGGTACATCTTCCTCCATGTGTTCCCACTTCCTTGAGAGACAGGAGCCTACCCTTAGTGCTGGTTGTAGAGACAATTAATTGCATCAAGTCCATTCAGCTTTGATGTCTGGGGCATGGCCAGGGGATATGCAAATGTGCTTGCTTCAATAGCCTTGAGCTGAAACAATGCCATAGCTCAGCTTCCAAGAGCAAGGTAGATGAGAAATACAGAACAGACCATTAGACACCCTATAAAACTTAAGAGCAGAGCCCATAGATTGCCTGGTGCCTTACCTGAATCTCCTCTTGTGGAGCTGTTTGCTCAGGTACTGCTCTGGAGCAGAACAGTCGTGGTCCTAAGGGAAACTCAATGGAATGACTTTTGGGATTCTGTCAAGGTTTGAAAAAACTCACACTTCTTTGTTTTCAAAGTGTGGTGTGTTTTTTTAATCTACTCTGAAATTGAAGCCTCAGGAAAGCCTACCTGGTGCTCTGCCAAACTTGGGTTTCTCTTCCAGACTTGGTGGCTTCATTTTGGAAACCTGTGTGGGCAGAGCAGGCAGGATGTTTTACCCTTGCTCAGCTTGCATGCCTGCCATGGATTTGTGTTAAGCTATGGCTGTAGCTACACAAGGAAAATCAGAATCTGAAAATTTCATCTTTTCAACTGTGTMTCTTAAAGCAGAGGAAACAAAACTGAACTAGATCAAAACTTGTTTTGTCAGACCAGCATTGAGGGAGAACCATAWAGGAAACCAGGTTTTATCTGACTTGGTGAGGGACTTCTGGTTACCTTTTGAAGAGGGAGTGATCTTGCTAATAGRAGGATTTTGGGACAGGTTTTGTACTTTTTAATAACACCACACCCAAACATATCTGAGAGCAGATCTGAGAGCAGATCTCCATCTGCCCTTCATAACTTCATAATTTTCATAACTCCCCTGTGATTTGTTGGCCACCTACATCAAATTCTTTCTAAGCACCTGTGAAAGATATGTTGGGTCACTTTGCATGGCCTTAACCAGGGCTGGAGTTACACCCTCAAGTTCTCACTTGTGTTCAGGTCTGTTCTTGCCTATGGCCTTAGTGGAGCTGACTGTGCTCAGCAGCTCTTCTGGAGGAGCTCACAGGTACCTGCCTGCTTTCTGCTAGCTCAGGTTGTTTTAAAACTAAACCTTGGACTCATTGAAGAATAAAACATTGTTGAAGATTTAAGTGGATGTTAATATGGCACCATACAAACTCCCTGCACAGAGGCAGTAAATCCCTTTTTAAATGCTTTGCTTTGAGGGGCCAGTCTGGCATTGATGACAGAGTGTAGTAAGGTGCAGTGTAGTCCCAGGTATGAAAATTGTAWCAAGTTTTTGGTTAAAAAAAATAAAATTACCTTTTGAAAAAGATGGAATTTGGGTCAGGGTTGTCTATATGGATTAATGCTAAAGAAATCTAACTTCCTAAATATTCAGATTTTTACTAAAACCTGGCAGCTTCTTTTCTGTATCCTGAACCAGAGAGGGGAACATAGTACAAGAGCAAAAAATCCTGACTTTCTATGAGMAGCATCTCTCTTGATGAGAGGATTAATGCCAGGGCTGACAGGGGTTAACTTCAGTTGGAGATACAGAGTAATTGAGACTGGGTCCAGCATGAAAGTTTCAGTACCAGTGCTGGGCTTATTTAAGAGATGTTTAATACTTTAATAAGAGAAACATCTTACTGCGCCATTGTGACTGATGTGTGGCTTTCAGAGGACAGGTAAGGAGGAAGTAGGCTTGTTACTGAAAAGCTGTCAGGTTGGTTTGGCTCTGGGTTTGCACTGCAGCCCTGCTCAGCTGTTTGAGTATCAGAGTCTGACCTGCGGCACAAACTCAACTCGAGAGGGCAAGGAAAGGTCAAGGTCAATGAACTTTGGCTTGTAAGTTATTCCCACATAATGGGAAGGGAAGTGCAAAGCAGCCAGAAAGTCCAGAGCCAAGTAAATTCCAATGGGAAAAAGGYGGAGGTATTTGTCTAAGTGTGGAGAGGAGCTTATTGCTTGGATAATTTGAATTCTACTTCTGGAGCAATTTATTGAGCTTACAAATCAGCCTGTTCTGTCTGCTTGTATATGAGATGGGTTGCCACAGTACTGACTTCAGCCTCTACTGGTACCACTACTATTTTGTATTTATTTTGCATTAATTTTACATTTTCTATGTCCCAAAATCAGCACAGGTTGCTGAAGGTGTGGGGTTCTGTGCACAAGCCAGCAGCTGTCCAGGGGCAAGTTGTGTGGATATTATGTAAGGATATAAGATTTTGACACCTAAACTACCCAATGCAGACTTCAAAACTGAAATGCTACTTTAACTGCTCAGCTGTCTTTCAGTAGTTCAATCTGTAAATGCAGTGTTTGTTATAAGTAACACTGTAGCTGTTCTCAGGATTTTTCATGTTTTGCTTCCCAACTGGTTTCTTTTTTTGTTACTTCCTCCCATAATCTCCTGATGGCCCATATGATGTTTTTTGGGTGGACTGAGCATGGTCACTGCTGGTCCACAATGGAGAATTGGGATCCAAAATAACTGCAGCTGCTCAGGGGGGATCATTCTTATCCCACCTGCTGAGTGTTTTTGGGCAGGAGAAATCAAGGCTGATTTAGGGCTGCTCTTTGAGGTGGTTACTGCCTGCATGTGTTTTGCTGATATCATAATAATCTGTCATGTGAACCTGAGAAGCAGAAAATGGTGCTGTGATTGAAGCATAGCTGGGGCAGGCAGGTGGAGGCACACACCTGCTCTGAAGGCAAAATACCTGTTATGGTTTGTATTGGTTTGCTCTTGGCATCTCTGCTGAAGTCCTGCACAAGGATGATTTTCAGAAGACTYTATTGTTACAATTACAGCTTCATTACATGTGGCTTTTAACTTACAGGCCAAAGCTTTTAAGAACAGAATTGAAAGTTGTGTTTTACTTAATATTAAATGAATTTTAGCTTCTGAAGTTTATAGCTGTGAGTAAGGACCCTTTTAGGTCTGTCACAGTTGCTTTGTTGTGCTAGCAGAAGATAAATGGTCTGAAACATTAGGCTTTGTCAAAGTTGGTTGCTGATTATGTTTTAAGTATTTCCAAAGTGCTCTACTCCCAAATGCTTGGTATGAAGTGAGCAATAAKTACCAGTTAACACTGAATATTCTTGTGACTTACGGGCCATGTTGGTGTTTCATTATTGCTTTAATATTGTAAACTCCTCCAGGYTGAAGGCAGGGCAGAGAGGAGCTAATGAGAGGTGAAAAGGAGAAGCYGAGTTAAGTTTAACATTACAGGAGTCCAGTCTGGCCCAGGCAGCTGGGGCACATGTTAAGTGACATTATCTCCTGAGTTGTGTGGGACAGTCACATTATCTGTCTCCTGAGTTGTGTGGGACTCTCACAGCTGAGGCTCTGTCTCCTTAGCCCATCTGAGCCTGGATTCTGTGTGCAGAGTCCTGCTGTCCCTGGGGTGCATTGGGGAGGATCATGTGGTCCCCCAAGAGCAAAGCAGGGTACACCAGGAGCCAGGTCAGCTGTTTGTTGTATGTACTGGCCTTGCAGAGGTGGGAACAGTTCCAGGGGACCCTCAGCAGGCTGAGGGCTCCAGCTGTTACCTGTGTTAGATGCCAAAGCTCTGGACTGCTGCATGCAGAGGTGTTCCRTCTTCCCTGTCACCACCCACCAGTTGTGACCAGTGGGTGTAGATGAACTGGGATTTACTGCTAGCAGCACATTCCCATCACAGCTGGCTGGGGCTACACTGGCATGTGGAAAAGCCAGGAGTGTGGGGAGAGCTGGTTAAAGGAGTGTGAGTTGGAGAGCTGGTTAAAGGAGTGTGAGTTGGAGAGCTGGTCAAGTGAGTGTGGGGAGAGCTGGTTAAAGGAGTGTGAGTTGGAGAGCTGGTTAAAGGAGTGTGAGTTGGAGAGCTGGTTAAAGGAATTGTGGAGCTGGTGAAGTACGAAGCAGATGCCGAGATGTGTGTTCTGTGAAAGCCAGGGTTGCTGCAGGCTTTGCAAACACCAGGGATGGAGAGAGGGGTGTCTGTGTTACAGCTGAGTTGCTGAGGGGCAGGGAAGCCCCCTGAGCCCCAGGTTTGCTCTGTACCTGACGTGGCCCTGCTGCTCCCACAGGTGGATCGCTACACCCTGCGCAACGGCCGCCACATCATCCTGCTGGCCGAGGGCCGCCTGGTGAACCTGGGCTGTGCCATGGGCCACCCCAGCTTCGTCATGAGCAACTCCTTCACCAACCAGGTCCTGGCACAGATCGAGCTCTGGACTCACAGTGACAGATATGCTGTGGGGGTCCACTTCCTGCCAAAGAAGGTGAGTGACAGCCACACAAGTGCTGGTAAGGAAGGCAGCTTCAGGTGTGGCTTTGTTGGTGCTTGAACTCATTAAAGGTTCTGTCCTTCAGAGGATGTTTGGCTTTGGATGTGCTGGGTGTGAATGGGCTGTTCTCTTGTGTGCAGAACTGGGACTTGCCTGTCCTGTGACGGAACATCCAGGCACTTCTTGCCTTCTCTAAGGTGCTGGGAAGCCCTGTGCTGCCTCAGGGCAGTTGGAGAGCTTCTACCACCCAGCTTGTTCCCTCTACAAACCTGTCTAGCAGCAAAGGGCAGAGTTGAAGCTGGAGTGAAACTGAATCCCTTTTACTGTGGTTGATAGAGTCCAGATCCCATTTGCACCTGACAGAGCTTATTATAATCTGGTCATAATAATTCCACAAAATATTAATGACAGATTTCCTCAGATTTCCCTTTAAAGTTATCTCTGTTTTCTTTGTTCTTGGGAAAAGTCTGGATCATGTCACAGCTTGCATATTCCTTTTAGAAAACTAACATGGTTTTAATTTTCCAAAACAAGCCTGAGAATTTGAGATGGTTCCTGGAAAAAGATGTTGGAGTTAAATCCCACTGCTTTTGGAGCACAACTAGGTGTGAGAGTAAATGTGAAAATACTTTCCATTTGGGAAGTAGAATGTGTATGTTTGGGCTTATTAATGAGGTGTTTCCAGAAGAACCTAAGTTTATAAACTCATCAGTTAAGGATCAAGCAAAGCATACCAGAAATGCAGTGTAGGAGTGGATCAGCAAACTGCCACAATTTTTGTCTTCAAAGGAACAGTCTTGTTGACAGTTCTCTTGAAAATAGATCTCAGTGTTGCTGATAAAATGTGACTTCATCCTCTCACTGAATAACAATTTTTAGTAAGCATATTTGAACTGGAAATACATAGAAATGAGAAGTAATACCCAAAGCAGTTAAATATGAATTTGCCTGTTAAGGGAGCATATGGCAATGATCTCCTCAAGTTCATCCACTGTGACAAAACACTTTTGACCCTCTGTYCCTCACAGAGGGCTTTATTCGAAGAATAAAGCAGTCACCTTGTCAGAACCAACAAAAGAGCTTTCTGTGATAATTTTCTGGGTTAATGCCTTTCCTTGTTCTGTGCAATTGCTTTGAGGTCCAAATGCAAGACTTAACAATTACCAAGTACCTTACCCTGCAGCTTCTTTGACTGCAAGAATATTGCTTTGATTGGCCATTACAGACTTGCACGCATTTCTGCAACATGTGTTCCTGGAAATCCAGGAAAACTCTTGTCTCTATGTTCTTGGCACAAATCTGTCCTGCTTAGCTTTGATTTTTAGGTGAGAATGTCTGCTTACCTTTGTCTAAATATGTGTGTCTCTATGTCTAAGTCTTGAAGTCCCCAAGCTGAAGCAGCTGTGAAACAATTGATCCCTGCTGCTGCTTGAAAACCTCATCTGGCAATTGTCAGGGACTCAGTTCCTTTTCAAGTGGGTGGAATCTGTCTTAAATTCACTGGAAATACACCTGTGAGAGCTTCACATCTCTGTCTAATCAACCAGATGAGAATACAATTTCTGGCCCTCTTTTTTTGTTTCATGACATCCTGACAGGATGTACTAGGCTTAAATACTTGTTTCCCTTCTAAACACAGACCTTCCCCTTAGGTTTCCTTTCTTTCATGGTTTACCTGACTCTTGAGTGGATTTCATGGTTCACTGCCACCATTTCAACCATTTCCCCTTAGGTTTCAGATTTTTTCTTGTCACCTTTGGCTGTCCTGGTTTCCTAGAGGCAAGGGAAAATGTCCACAGTGGTCACTGTGAGCAGGCTGAGCTGCAGTGAGTTACCSTCTGTGCAGATGGAGCTTTTTACCTGGTTCATGGCATGGCATTACTTCAGAGTAGTGGCTTTGTTACCACAGGCTCTTGGAGGGGGAAATCCAGGACTAGTTTTTGAATCATTTAGGCCCTGCTGGTTCACAAGCTGCAGGTTTGGCCCTTGATTGTTTTGTTGATCTACTGCCCTTCAGTTATATTGCAGTCTTTCACATCTACTAAAGTAATATGAGGGAAATATTGCTGGTCTTCTCCGTGCTGCTGGGATTTAGACTTACTTGTATCTGTTTCCTCTGCAATGATTGCCTGGTTTTTGCAGGAATTACAAATGGTCAGACTTGTCCTTGATCCCTGCTTGTACTGTCCTTTCTTCCTCTGAATATCCCCTGTGGCTGTAAATCCCCCCTGACACAGCAGCTTGGTCAGCATCCTCCTGTTTGTTTTCTGATTCTCCTGTACCTGCTCTTGGAGCACTTAACTGCCTTCTAACATTATACATTTTTCAGTTTCTTGAGTTTACGCATCTGCCTGACACCTGGGATAGAGAAATTCTATCAACCTTTCTGTGCTTGTGTCCTACAGCCCACCTTGGTTTTACTCTTCATGAAGACAGTGCCAGTGGATACAAATAGTCTTGCTGAACTGGAGATTCTGGAATGAATTTCATTATTCATGTGCCTCTAAGATGGGATATCTGGAGAGGGCGGGAATTTTTTTCCAGTGTTAGGACCTACATAATATTGTAGGATGACAATGTAGCATGTCCAGGTGTCTTTGTAGTGGAAACTTCATCATTTTACCAAACTGGATACTCTTTTATCTGAAGAGTTTGATCTCTGTTCTTTGCTTGTGTGATGGATGTGAATGTGTAAATGAGATTGAAACTCGTTTGATTATATAAAATTTTGTCTCATTTAACCTGACTCCCTCAAAAGCACAAGGCTCTTCCATGTGAGTGCAGGTCTGTGCTCAGACAGGTGAGGGATGTTGGTGGGAAGAAAGCTGTGTAAGTCCCTCTTGTTGCTGCTGTTGGTTTCCACATATTCATTTTGCCCTCTGGACTGTGACTTCCTGAACTACTAGAACTCTGTTCTGATGTTCTTATCTCAATGTTTTGTTTTCCAGCTGGATGAAGCTGTGGCTGCTGCTCATCTGGACAAGCTGAGTGTGAAGCTGACGAAGCTGAGTGACAAACAGGCCAAATACCTGGGCTTGTCCAGAGATGGGCCCTTCAAGCCAGACCACTACAGATACTGAGCAGGTGGCACTGCCCAAAGACCAAAGTGCAGGGATACAACCTTCCAAAGCTCTTGTGTGTGCTGGGCTTCTGAGGACAAGCCTTTTGCCATTTTCCTCTCAGTGCTGCACAACCCCTCCCCTTARCAGGGAACCTTCAGGGCCCTGTCAGTGGATGAGGATCACTGACTCCTGGAATTAGAATTGGTTACTTAGCTAATGTCACAGTGAAAAGGATCCTGTGCACCTTTTGTTGGTTTGTAATGCTCCAGTGAGAGGAGCAGGACAGAAGGTGGCTAACTGAGAATGTGRAGTCATGCCACACAAGTGGCTGTCAGCTTTGAACAGCTCACCGTGAGGTGGGGAATGGTTTCTGCAGGGAGATGCTTTTGCCATGCCCTGCTCCAATCAGGTACATCCCAGTGGGACACTGGCAGTGTCAGACCCTTTCCACAACCATGCCCTGGTAAAGTGCATATTGTGAAACTGGAGGAAATAGGGAGGATATGGGTTGCTTGGTGTCCTTGCTGTAAAAGCAACTCAGCCTCCTGTTCAGAGAGCAGAGCTGGAGCTTTTTCCTGGGTTTACTTCATTGGTTTTGGTCAGAACCAAGACCATTTTGTGCTTCTGCCATACCTTGAGGAGGGGTGAGGCAAGAGAGACTTTTAGCAGCCTTCAAGAGTGTTGTGAGCAGCTGAGGAGCCACTGAGGGGATCATTGGGTTTAGGGGCCTTGTTCAATCCTCTGCAGACACCAGCAGCACACTGTTACCCCCAACTTGATTTCTCTGAGTTGTCATGTCTGCTGTATCATGTTTGTCACTGACTTCAAGTGCTTTTATTAAAGATCTGACTGTGGCCTGACTTATTTTGTGCAGTGAGATATTTTGGGGTTTGCCATGGGCTTGTTTACCTTTGTGTGATCTTTAAGCTACTGAAAATATTTGATGTACCCACGTGGGGTGTCCTCAAGGCAAAAGCTCTTGCTGTGGCTGCTCTGCATCTTGTGCTGGGGCTGGGAAAAGCTGCTTCTCAGGAAATATGTGAAGGGCTGAATCTTACAGGATGGTCACTCTGTCCACACAGAATTATCTCCATATGCCATGGAAGCTCTTTCTTGCCACTGTCCTCTTCAGTCCAGCATTGCACTGCAGACCACCTCTGTTTCTGGATGTAAGAAGATAAAAGGTTTAGAATGATGTTACAAAGTGCTTGAAATTCTCAGATTCATGCCCAAACCTCAGTGATCAGTTTGAACAGATGGTGAGGGGGGAGTGTGAAGTGTTGGAGGAGGAAACAAAAGAGATGGGTAAACAAGATGTTGCTCAGTGTTCAGCTTTTTTCATGGTTTTGTTTTGCATTGACCTCTAAAAAGCACCAATTTGAACTGAATTGGGTCCCACAGGGCCCCATAGGTGACTCCATAATCATTAATGGTGATTATCCTTCAAGAGGCACACAGCAGTTGAGTACACATCTGAATGTAGGTGATGTGCACCTTGTGCTTGTGGCACAGTGACAATGGAGGAAAATGTCACTGTGGTAYAACAAGTGCAGTAGGAAAATAAGGACTGACTTATTCCTTAGTTTCCACTACTTGGGCTTTGGCTTCTCAACCCATTTCACAGCTGAAATCTGCTATGCTGAAGTGCAAGGCTGTAATTCTGCTCTTGGATCATGGATTCCTCAAATTGGATGAAGAAGGGCCACCTGGAGGTCTCTGGTTCATCCCTGTCCTCATACCAGGGCCATGCTGAGGTGAACTTGCCCAGGAGAGTTTCAGTTGTCTTGGATCACATCTCCTTTGGCTTCTCTCCCAGAATGTGACCACCCTATGGTGAAAGTATTTTTCTGTACATTTAACTGGAATTTCCTGTGTTAAACCTGTGCTGGCTGCTTCATTTTCTCCCTCTGTGCCTCTGGGAAGGGGCTTGTTCCATCGTCACTACATTCATAATTCCATAGACAAATCAGGGAAGTGTCCAGACCAGCTCTAAAGTACCAGGAGTGGCTGAGGGAGCTGGGAAGGGGCTTAGCCTGAGAAAAGGAGGTTCAGGGGGCACCTTGTGGCTCTGCACAGCTCCTGCCAGGAGGAGACAGCCAGGGGAGCTGGGCTCTGCTCCAGGGAACAGGGATGGGACAACAAGAAATGGCCTCGAGTTGTTCCAGGGTTAGGGTTAGGGTTAGGGTGGATATTGGAGGAAATTTCATGGAAAAGGTGGCCAGGCATTGGCACAGCTGCCTGGGGCAGTAGTGGAGTCTCCATCCCTGGAGGGGTTCAAAAGCTGCATGGGTGTGCACTTGGGGACATGGCTTAGTGGTGAACTTGGAGATTCTGGGGGATGGTTGGACTCCATGGTCTTAGATCTTTTCCAACCTCAGTGACCTGGAATCACTCAGCCCTATTGCCTGCTTGCTCTTTATGGGCAAGAACACAGCTGATGGCAGAGTTCTGCTAAATCATTCACAACTGAGTTTTTTCCCACCCTTTCTCTTTGTTTCCAATCCACATGCTATTAATTCAGAGCTCACTCTAGCCTGAGGTGGAGCATCTAGACTGCCTAACTACAGATTGCCAGACCCACTGTGGCTGCTTGACAATGGTTTTAGCAGGAGCTAACGAATGAAGAGTAGCACTGAGGAGAGCCTGACCTCTGTAGGTGCCCGGGCTGGGGAGCGTCCCTTCCCCAGCACCAAAACCCCTCAWATGGGCTCCTCTGGCATCCCACATCTGGCTGGTGAGTCAGAGGACAGTGACAGGCTCCAGCTTTTCTCCCTTCTGGGTCTCTGCACAGCAGATGTCCCAGTGAAACAGAGATTTTTGGAGTTCAATTGAGTTAGCAATATGAATTAAGCATTTAAAGTTTAGCTTGTAGAATTTTTGACCTTTGAATTTTAACCTTTTTACTTAAGAAACATCTGCCATGGTGCAAAGGGCATAGGAAAATGCAAATTTCTGAAACTTCTTGCGTAAAGAACAATACCGGGAGAAGACCGAGGAATGCAAGAAACCTAAATAAAGGGGCTCCTCTGTCTCCAAGCTGATCAAAATCAACAGACATACCCAGATAAGCACCAAGGGACCAAAGCACACGTGCAAAGGACAAAAGTTCAAAAGTTCAGTCATGAGGAAGATCACGGCCTTCAGCCTCAGAGACCACCAAAAGACCCCATGAACAATGCATGCTCAGAAGGGCATGGATCTAATTACCATGTGAGGCAAGGAGAGGTGGGGCCAGGGGTGGAATATGCATGGCAAGGTTGTGCAATGTAATGTATATGGAACACCTTTGTGAATAAAGATGTGGCTCAGGGCACAAGTTTTCACGAGAGCTATTGTGCTTGTGCCAGGCACTGACAATACAAACCCACTTCATAACTACATCGGGGTGTGGAGCTGTCTCTTATACACATCTAGATGTGTATAAGAGACAGCTATTGTGCTTGTGCCAGGCACTGACAATACAAACCCACTTCATAACTACATCGGGGTGTGGAGTCTATTTACTCCGCGTATCGCTTCGCCAGCCCTGGGGGAGATGAGAGCCACGGCCCCCTGGGTCTGCCTGGGCATCCCAGGGAGGGGGAGCTGGGTCACTGCGGGCACAGGGAGGGCTGGCAGGGACAGGAGGGAGCCAAGGGTACAGTCAGCTGTGACCGTGTGCACAGGGGTCTGAGGATGAGGGAAGAGACGAGSATCTGACTCCATGTTTCAGAAGGCTGATTTATTATTTTATGATATYTATTATATTAAAACTATACTAAAAGAATAGAAGAAAGGATTTCATCAGAAGGCTAGCTAAGAATAGAAAAAGAAAGAATGAATAACAAAGGCTTGTGTCTCGGACAGAGATTCCGAGCCAGCTCACTGTGATTGGCCATTAATTAGAAACAACCAAATGAGACCAATCACAGATCCACCTGCTGCATTCCACAGCAGCAGATAACCATTGTTTACATTTTGTTCCTGAGGCTTCTCAGCTTCTCAGGAGAAAAAAATCTTAAGGAAAGGATTTTTCAGAAAATATCATGGCTACAGTCAGCCTCAGTCTTGTGAAGCTCAGCAGGTCTGGTGTCAGGGTGAGCAGGGCATGGATGCACAGAGCAGTGTTTGTCCCAGAGCAGCCCTTGGGCCCCTGTCCCAGCCAGGCTGGGCAAARGGGCAAAGTCCCAAGGCAGCCCTACCTTCAGTTCAGCAGCCTCTTCCCCCAGCCTTGTCTGCAGGCTCATTTGCAGGGGCAAAAATGCCAGAAGTGAAGTTTCCATACATGCCCAAAGGAGGTGCAATTTGGGAAAGTGTGGGCACTGTGTGAGGAATGAGYAGAGCTATGTGTGACTCTTTCACACAACAGCAACTGGCTCAGATTTGCAGCTTCCTCCCACCCCGTATCTCCCCAATACCAGCAGCCACAGGCTGAGAACTGAAATACGAAGTCCACTCTAGTTAATAGCTGTTCCTTAAATTTAGCCATTCCTGGCTAATTTAGCAGGGCTTTTCCTGCTGTTTCTTTCTACTTGATCAGGAAAAAACCCTCAGTAGTAAAGTTGCGCTAAACCAGATTTGTTTCCACACTGGAAAAAGATATTGTTTCATACTATGTCAAATTTCAGGTTGTTATTTAGCACCTTCAAGTGGTTTTCAATGTCCCATTGCCTTCAGTGGGGTTGGGTTGTTCTGGATGGTAACAAGCACTGTCATCCTGGCAAATTGATGGAATCTGGTGATCAAATGAAATTAATTATGAAAGACTGTGCTCATGGTACAATCAGACAGCTCTGATTTGTCCAGAAGTWATCAAGTATTTCCCAAATGTCTGTCAGACTAACATTCTGTTAATGCTTTCCTTATTGTTACCAGAGAAAATACCCTTCTCTTGTAAATAAGGCACTTTCTGCCTCTGTTTTCCCTCCATGGRTGGGCCAGAAGTGATAAGAGAGCACAGGCTGTACATTTGCCTCCATTTATCTCAAGCAGAAATGCCAGACTCTGTGATTTTTAAATTTGCAGTATTGTCTTCCTAGGCCCTGCTCTTTATTTTTCTGTGCGGCTGGAGCTCTATGAAATGAGGTTGATGGAGGTGCAKAGGTTGCCTTGGGAAATACAGATCAGAGCAGAGGGGAACAAGGCATGGRTGAAGGGATGCTGCACTGATGACTCTGAGATTCATGACTGAGCTTGTTTTCATAGCAGTGGTTCTTCCTGCAGATGATATGAAGCTTCTTGGAAGCTAATTGTGGTTTTTTTAGCCACTGTGGGGCTTTTTGCTAAGACAAATCAAATGTAGTAAATGTATTCTGGGAAGCCTCAGCAGGATTTGCAGTAGCACTGTTTGCCACTAGACAGCTTTGCACCATTGTAACATTACAATTATTTTTCTTCTCTTATAAAATCCCCTTCATGCCTGTGGTTTGCATGCCAGCTTAGGGAAAGTAAAAACAAATAATAGACTGACAGAACAATAATAAAAAAACCCAACCCTGTGAAATAATACTTCCAGAAGTGACTGGGATAAAAAAAATGGGTTTAAGGTTCTGCAGCATCTTTTTTATGGAATGGGGACACCCCAACTTCTTGTCTAATTCCCTGAAACTGCACAGCAGAAAGATTAAATTATTTAGGATACTTAGAAAGTTTGTAGTAAAGTTTTTATTTCTTGTTCCATCTGCAAAGCCCAGAGACACTTTTCAGTAAACCTGGTACTTTTCTGTAGCACCCTGGTTTTGGTTTCATTAACTGGAAAATCATTTCTGTAAGGGAATATTTAATGGGCCACAGTCATAGGTATGTGCTCCTTTTCCGTAATGAAGCAGCAGCATTTTGGAAGTAGGCTGAACAGATTGCAGAGGTTCAGGCACCTTAAATGCTTAATAATTGGGCATGAGGTTTTGGGTAGAGCCCGGGCTTACTGTCAGCACCTGCCTGGTGCTGACATTTGGTGGTCCTCTTCTTCCTCCTCTCCAAAACTTATGTCCTATGTGTATTTATTAACAACTGGCTGCAGACTCCTTTGACCCTTTCTGGTGCCTGTCCTTCCCCTGAGGTGTCATTTTGGAGATAAATATCAACATCTCTGGCCACACTCCAGACTTAGAGGAGAGGAGCAGTGATGGAGAACGTTGAAGGGAATACAGGGAAGCAAACCCTCTGCTCTGCTCATTTCATGCTCCAAATATTTGCTTCCCAAACTGAGAAATTAACATGAATTGAATCACAGCTTTATAGGAAGGAAATCTTTGAAATACTAAAACCTTCATGTTTAAAGTGGTCTGGCTCTGTCAGATATTTCTGAGGTCTTTTCAGAGGTGCAGGGATCCCTGGGTGTAGAATTACTATGAATGCTCCTATTTCCACTTTAGAAGACTCTAAGGTTTGATGTCTTTCACCAGAAAGTGAAAGAGCATTCTTTTAATGAATTTATGTATATATTTACAATATATGTATCTTTTAAATGTCACTCTTATTTGTTATGGYACACAGGGAAGAGTGAGGCTGTGTATTCCTGTGGTTCATTTCTGGCTATTGCTGTTGTAAGTCACATAATATTGTTGTTGATCTATTTGAGACAGCTGTGCACAGTGAAGGGGAGCCCATATGAGATCCCAAATGACATTTCAGCTGAGGAAACTGCCCCAAATGGCAATGGTACCACCTGAACACTGCTAGGGAAATCTACTAGATTAGCTAAAATATAGAGAGTGAGTGATGCAGGGGTTATAAAAGTATATTAGAGTGTAATAAAGTCAGCAGATGATTTCCACTGATTCAGAGGGGTCTGCAGTGGATCACTAGGAAATGATGTAGTTTAGTTTTTTCCTGCCTTTTTCTGTATTAAATGAAACCACACGTGAATTGTGTTACGACATAATTATAGCCATTTTAGGGCTCCCATATTTCAGGCAGGGTTTCATCTTTAAGGATTTCCTGGATGGAAAGATATGTGCATATGCCATGCAGCAATTGAAATAGTTTCTCATTTCACTGGAAAAAAAAAAAAAAAACTTGCAGAAATGACTAAAGCCTCCTTTTTCCTCCTGGAGAGTGACTTGACCATATGTTTGCCACCTGCATATCATCTGGGAAGCTTGCCAATAAAARCTTTGTATTACCTCAGAAATCAATCTGCAGGCCCCAGAGGTTTCAGAGGGCACTTGGAGGGTGGGTGGTGGTTGTGCTCTCAGGCAGCCCCACGTGTCCCTGGCCTGGTGCTGCTCCTCCAGGTGGGAATGGTGTCCCCAGGTCCCAGGTCACACCTGCCAGCCTGCCATGGGMGCTCCTGGTGTGCCACAGTGTRGTAGTTGAGATGGTCACAARCCAAAGCAACACTCCATTTTCAGAAGGCTTCAAACCTGGTTTTATTTTAGCATGCATGATTTTTACACATTCCTARGAAACTCATAAGTTTACATTTTACTTATTAGTCAGGAAAGTCAAACAAAATGCTCATTGGAACAGGCAGTTGCAGGTTTCTRTTATTTATCCTTCTTTCTTTCTTGGTTTCTTTGCAACGACCTTGGTAGAAAATTCTTCCAGGGGTAAACATGGATCCTCCTATCAAACTTCTCTCTGMCTCACAGAACTCACTGTAAAACCTCTTCCACAGCACAGGGCCTCTGCTGGAAGTCAGGCAAGGGCCACGATCTCATTTCCCTCTCCCAACCCTCTCTGATGTGACCATGCAAGAGGCAGAAAATGCCCATGTTGATTCTGAAGGACCAGAAAAACTGGAATAGCCCGTCATGCCAGACTGACACTGGGGTGTCTTTGTCCCCAGATCAGGGATAATTTGCTGGTGAAGGGGCAGAATATCCCACCAAAACCTTTTCTAGCTGTGAAACCCCATTGTACAGGTCTGAGAGCTATTATTGTGGGTGGCCACATGCACTGGGCAGCCCAGAGCCCCCTGTGTGCCAGGCAGCGAGGGGACCCTGCCTCTCTGCTCCCCTCTCAGGGGCTGCCTGCAGCTCTGGGGGCTCACACGTGAGAGAAACGACCACTCACTTTTTAACATTTTAAAGATTTATTAAACCTTAACAAAAAATACAACAAAAGGACCAAATAAGGAAAAATTACAGCACTGGGAGCCCACCTCGCCATGACTGCCAGCCATGAGGCTCATCTTCAAAATGCATGCTCTGCCTTTCATACCTCCAGCCTCTCCCAAAGTCCTGCCAGTTGGCTCCTTCCTTGCTGTCCAGGGGTGGAGATCACTGTCTTACACCTTGGTTGGAGGTCAGGTGCTGCCATAGTAACGAGCCAACTTTCCCAAATCCTTGGGTTACTGAGGCCATCCCATGATAACAATACTGGGGGGAACACATTGCAGTAACATAACTGTGCATCTATAAAACTCCTCTCAGCATACATATAATGTTCACCCCTAATTGTGATAGCCAACCATCTCATTACTCATCCATAACAAACAGGAGGAGGACACAGAGCTGTGGGAGCAAGTCCAGAAGAGGCCAGGAAGCTGAGCTGGGAGAGCTGGGGGTGCTCAGCCTAGAGAAGAGAGGGTCTGGGGAGACCAAATTGCAGCCCTTAGTACTGGAGGGGGTCTGAAGGGAAGATGGGGTCAGACTATTTAGCTGGGCCTGTTGTGGTAGGAGAAGGGGTGGTGGTTGTAAACTGAAAGGATGTAGATCTAAACCAGATATAAAAATCTTTGCTTTTTAATCTGAGGGTGSMSAGGCCCTGGCACAGGGTACTCAGAGCAGCTGTGGCTGCCCCTGGATCCCTGGCAGTGCCTAAGGCCAGGCTGGACAGGGCTTGGAGCAGCCTGGGACAGTGGGAGGTGTCCCTGCCATGGCAGGGGGTGGAACTGTGGGGGTTTTAAGGTCCCTTCCAACCCAAACCATTCTGTGATTCTAAGAGCAAGGAAGTGCACTGTGGGACTGGTGTGTGTATTCCTGTTCTTTGTGCTATCCCAGGAGCTGCTGATGCCTTTGAAAAATACCTGTTGGAATCTGGACACTGGCAAAATGGAAGCTGAAACAGCAGAGGTTGTACAAAGAAGGGAAAGAATTGTTCATGGAGTGCCAAGGTTCAGCACTGCTTGTGTGTGTGCCCACCTGTGCTGTCCCCAGTGGTGTTTTCATGACCACACTGTGATCTGCCAACTGTTGCCTTTATAAGGCTGGGGACTTCACTCATTGCCTTTGGCCAGAGCTTGCCAAAAGTGACTGGTGACTCCCTCATCCCCACAGTTAGGAAAGCACATGGTGCTTCAAGTGGTTTGCAGCTGGCCCAGGAAGAAATTATTTCTCTGCAACTATTAAATGTACTACAAAAATGTAAGATTATATTTCTGGTTGGCCATGAATAGCTTCTTGCTGTGCATTCTTGGTTTTGGAAATGAGGTMCCTGTGGCAAATCTTCTACAGGTATTACAGGGGTAACTGGGATTTTGGAGTGCAGTAACCACAGAGGGCCATCTCACGTGTTTCCTGCTGGCTTCTGAGATCACTGACTGTATGGGGAGCACTGTCCAGAAGAGCAGCAAGGTTGGAGCTCAGGAACAGACAGAAAAAAATTGCTGCTGGGTTTGCTAAGGAAATCTGTTGTTAATGATTTTCTTTTCCAGGCCTGAGTGTGCGATTCAGAGGCATGTCTTGGAGTTAAATAGATCACTGGATGTGGACAAGTGTTGAATTGGTCTGTTTAGTATGTTTGTAGAGTCACTTCTGGCCATAGAATGGTCTAATTCATCTTAAAATTCTCAGTTGAAATATATTATGATTTAATGTATTTTGCATTGGCCTTGAGTAGCATTTAATGTCTGCACCCAGGCATGGAGTGAGCTGGAGGCTGCAGCCCCTCACGAGGAGCGCGTCCCGCCATGCTCTGAGAGGCCTCCTCACTGCAGCCCTGCGATGGATGCCATCTGTGCTCTGTAAAATAGAGCTCCCACAGAGTCACAGCTTGGCATGTCACAAGTTCTTCCTTGGCCCCTTGGTTTGGTTTTACAAATCTCCTGCTGCTGCTCCAGTAATTCTTTCCATCATGGGTTTAACGCTGCCCTCATCTCAAAGGGGCCTRGTTCAGTCTTTACCACCTCAGCCAAAGCAGCAWCACAGACACTGCTGACTCTTCTAGAYAACTTGGAAAAGGTCATTTTACCTTTCATTAAATCTTCCCTTCTCTCAGCAATTCCTGAAGGCTTTGGTTGGTTTCCTTTGCTGTCTTCCAGAGAATTTGAGTGATTAGCTTGGAAAACTATGACGTGTTTAGAGGTAGTTTGGTATAGCCATTAAGGTGTTAATTCTACCACTTATTTTATCCACCAGGATAAACTTGGATTTTATGGMCTTTCGGAGGGACATTAAGCAATCAAGTCAGGAAAATACAGTATATGTTTTAAATTTACACAAGGCAGGTGATATGTGGAAAAGCTAYGAGTGATTTATTTGTGTTTCGTCCTACTAACCTGTAATTTATTAATAAAAAGCCTCGGTATGGCCTTAGCTAACATCAGAAGCCCTGTTCCCTAAGGAACAGAGRGCCCAATGTCCTGGCATAGCTCAGGCCTGGCTGCAGGGCTGCTGCTAGCAAGCATGGGTGGTTATCAGCTCRTTAGTGATATTCAGCTCAGGATTTCAGCTGCTTGCCAGCGTGGTCAGCCCAAGGCAGGAGGCATCAGCGGACGAGAGAGAGGAGAATGAGGTGACAGGAGCATTCCGTGAAGATGTCTTTATTGACGCGAAGGGTCCGGTCCGCGCTCGTTCTGAGGCATAGGCTAAAATATGCCCCTTTTATAGGATTTGAAAGGATTCAGTTTTGACCAATGGAAAAGGTAAAGTCCTGGCCTATAGGGTTACAGGGATAGGCTATAGGGTGGGGGTCAAGAAGTCAGGAAGTAAAAATGCTGTCTCATTCTCTCATTCAAATCCTCCAAGGAGCTTTGCTTATGTCCATAGGGACTGCTACAGTAATTGGGTAAATTTTCCATTAGTCTCTAGGAGGACAATGACTCTGCCACAGAGCATTCCTGAAACTGTCTCTACACTTGAATTCCAGTAAGTTTTCAGTGGAGACAATTTGGTGCGTGACAGGTAAAAGTTACACACTCCATCTTTGCCATGTGCATGTTTTATCATCTGTTCTATCATCTGTTTTATCATCTGTGTGCTGATGACATTTCAGATGGGACCCCAAGGGGACTCCTGCACTGACAAACATCCCCTCAGTATAAATAACTGCTCAAACTAATTACATTGAAGCAAATTTTTGGTCTACATATTTTGCTGATTTTTGCATCCTGTGTCAATACCTCATGCAATGTGATCTTTATCCAGAAAAGTCAAGTCACTAAGGCTAGTAACAATTTCAGAATATTTGATTATATGTATTGTCTGGTGTGACAGATGAACAGCAAAGAAAGCAAAGCCTCTTTCTCATCAATTCCAGTTACAAAGAAGGCTTATTAATAAATCAAATGTAAAAATACATTACAGATAGATGCTATATTAAAAGCTGTGTCCATATATGTTGAAAAAGAAATCCCCTTACTGTCATTGACAGCTTTTCTTCCTTTTCCTTCATTGCCTACGAGTGCTGTCCTCTCCTTGTCTGGGTCAGCTGCTGTCTCTGGAGGTTCTTGGGTGGGTTTTGGCACTTTGATTTCCTTGTCTGAGAGCCCCAGGTTGTGCTCCGTCTCCATCACGATGTGGATGGTGGGCCAGAGGGAGCCCTCAGAGGGGGCACAGCCCTGATGTGCCAGAGAGCTGTGCTGCTGTGCAGAGGGACTGAGGCAGGCTAGGCAGCTCAGCAAGAGGAGCACAAAGTCCTGTCCCTGGGGAGGAACAGGCCCCGGACATGCTGGGGGACACCCAGCAGGGAGCCAGGAAAGGCCCRSGTGTCYCGGAKATATTTCATGAAAAATCTTTTCGTTAGGATCTTTTCTCCTGAGAAGCTGAGAAGCTTCAGCTTCTCCATGTTTTGCTGCTTTGGGATGTGATTTGGAGAATTGTTTACCCAGCATGTGAAATTGTTTTTACTTGATGACCAATGACAGCCACCTGTGTCGAGGCTGTGAGCAGCCACAAGATTTTATTATCATTCCTTTSTATTCCTTTCAAGCCTTCTGATGAAATCCTTTCTTCTATTCTTTTAGTATAGTTTTAATATATAATTTTCTTTTAAGATAATATCATAAAATAATAAATCAGCCTTCTGAAACATGGAGTCAGATCCTRYTCTCTTCCCTCATCCTGGGAGCCCTGTGAACACCACCATGCTTGGTGACCCCAGGTGAGGAACATTGCCACACCCTGGGGCACCTGGGGAGCACCAAGGTGACCAAGAGTCACCAGAGGGTGAGCTGTGCCCTGGGCTGTGCTGGGAGCATTGTCAGCACAGGCCAAGGAGGGGATCCCTCCCTGCTCCTCACTTTGGAGCTCATCCCTGGACTGCTGTGTCCCCTTTGGGCTCCCCAGGGTGAGAGAGACAGGGACACACTGCAGAGAGTCAAACATTAGGAAACATTTCTTTTCTTGGTTGCAATGGTGAGTGAGGGTGACCAAGCACCAGGACAGGCTGCCCAGGGAGGGGGTGGAGTTTCCCTCCTTGGAGATGTTCAAAAGCTGCCTGGACATGGTCCTGGACAAGCAGGTCCAGCTGGATGGCTGCCAGAGGTTTCTGCTGACCTCAACCATTCTGAGGTTTTGCAAAGCTGCAGTCCAGAGCAGCTGTTTGTTGGATTTCTGGCTTCCTTCCCTTCCCTTCCCTTCCCTTCCCTTCCCTTCCCTTCCCTTCCCTTCCCTTCCCTTCCTTCCCTTCCTTCCCTTCTTCCCCCTTCCCTTCCCTTCCTTCCCTTTCCCTTCCCTTCCCTTCCCCTTCCCTTCCCTTCCCTTCCCTTCTCCCTTTCCCTTCCCTTCCCTTCTTCCCTTCCCTTCCCTTTCCCTTCCTTCCCTTCCCTTCCCTTCCCTTCCCTTCCCTTCCCTTCCCTTCCCTTCCCTTCCCTTCCCTTCCCTCTGCTCCCACTCCCCTTGACCATGGTAAAATATAATTTTTCTGACCAGCTGGACTTCCTGCTATGAAAATGTTCTTGTTTCCACATAAGAAGTAGTGTGATTATTGGTATGTTTTTAGTATCAATCTGATGCCTTGTGAGGTGATCTGGAACAGAGGCTAGACAGTGTTAAAGGAATAAAGTAGGGATTTATTAAAAGGCCTTCAAAGGATGCACCTTGGGCAGTACAAGAGCCTGGCTGTGGCTCCACCCAAGATGGACACTGGTCACAAGTTTTCACACTTTTATAAGTTTTGGTCCATTTCCATGTTGGGGTTAATTGTCCCATTACAGCTTCAGGTTCTGCAGTCCCATCCTCCCAGATTGCTCTCCTCAACTCGCTGCTCTTTGCACCTTTTGGGCCTTTTTGTTGTTTGCACTTTTTGCACCTAAAGCTGCAACAGTTTCCTTGGTTCTGGGGCTGGAAAAGGATTGTTTTGTGTGACTGAGCTGTGAGGAGAACTTGCTAACACTTTATATGAAGTTCAGAGTTATATACTAATGCAGTACAGAATATGGAAAATATGAAAGCTAAAACTTAAGGCATCAAATCAACACCAGTTTGTTATAGTTATGAGAATTTTGAAAAAATTTGATGGAATCTAAATCTTTACCTAGTAAAAGAAGGAGCGACATTCTGAAATCCATTAGAATGTATTGTTCTTCCTTCTCATTCTCCTTTTTCATAATAACTGAGTGGCTGCAGATTCCTGAGCCAAGAAATTTGACTAGGAGACACACTTACATGTATTTACAAGAATTCAAGCTTATATTCCTTATAAAAGATAAGGAACACAATGACATTCTGTCATCATTAGGACTCTTTCTTAGATTAATCCAACAACTATATCTAGTATGAACAAAAAATTCTGTCAATATCTGACCTTAGTTTTGAGTTCTGGGCTTTAGACTGATTATTAGAATTTTTTTTTAAAACCCCTTTATACAGCTTGAGCCCCTTTGGAGTGTCATCTCTATCATCTTTTCCTGTCTAGAAGATTTTTGTAGCCCTCAGCTGTGTTTAGAGATAAATCAGCAAACAAGTGTCTTCTCAATTAGACCTGCACAGGGGATTAGAAAATTCCATATTTCCTGATTAGAAATTCATGGCCAGAAAAATCTGGTTGTGAAAGCTAAAGAGCACAGGAAGGGACCCTGGTTCAGGCAGGTGGAGAGAACATGGGAGATGTGGGTTGGCCCTGGAGTGCTCCTGTGGTAACAATAGCAGTTGGATAAAGAGAAAACACTAAAAACAAGGCAGTAGCACAGAAGAAAAAAACAGTAAGGGAGCAGGGAACAGACACTGTAATTACAGAGGAGGTAAAAAACAAGAGCTGGGGTCTGGCAAATAAAAAGTCTTCAGTGTCAGGGACATTTTCTGGGTCTGCTCCCTCCTTGCTCTCCTGGGAGTTTAACTAAGAAGGGTTTTCCTTCTGTGCCATCTTGGATACCTCAAATTTAAGACAAAGAGCTTCAAGAACAAGAGAAAGAAATCTTCTGTTGCCTTGAGCTTCAGCCATCTCTTTCTGAGTCTTTAAGTCGTGATACAGCATGTGATGTATTTTTTCCCCTGGTTGCTGCAGCACTTGGACATTCTTGCCTGAATTCAGCCTTGGAGATGGTTCTGGGAGCTCCTGCAGCAAGAAAGGGCAAAGAATTGATTGTTTGGAATGGTTTTCTTCAAGATGTACATGTGGGACATACATTCATCTTTTGCTGATCTTTTCTTTCTTCCTCAAAGTCCCAGATATGTCTTTGTGCTTTTGGGCTCTGTACATGCAGRGTCCTTGGCAGCAGGAGAAGAATGGCTGAAGAGTTGATTCCTACAGATATGTCTGGAGAAAAAATAATCTGATTTTTATATTCTAAGGCATGGATACATTTAGGTTTTAAGTATATATGTATGTCATACACCTGGGGGGTACTGCCTGGTGGCAGAATGACCAAAACCCCTGAAGGTGGATGCTGAGAGAATGACTAAAAAATGTCCTTTTAGTCTTGGGTCCATCTTTGCAGGTGGAATAACCTACCTAAATTCTTGTCCTGATTTTTGTTGAATYTGTGAAAATGGAGTTAAACTCAAACCCTGCATTTTCAGCCTGATCCTTTGGCTGTGCTGAATGCTGGTGATGTCCCTGTGGGCAAAGCCAAGCTCTAGTCCCTCACTGCCCTAACCAGTCCTGTTTTAGTGGCTATTTGGGTGTCATGGGGGCAGGTTTTATGGTGCTGGTTAGACAATTCTGCAGAGTAGCATTAATATGATCCTTCAAATAAAAGCTCAAACCCACAGGAATCCAGAATTCATCATAAAACACAGCTGTTTTGCTAAAAATGCCTTATCAGTGCCAGTATCCCTGGCTGTCTGCTCCCAGAAATGACATCCAGCTTGTGTCAACATTAACCCCATTATAATGACTGCCCATTAAATTTTAAGAGGGGTAAATTCAACCTTCAGAGCTCTCTATTCGGATTATTAGAGACATGGGGCAATTTGAAGTATGCACTTGAGAAGCTAATGAAAGACAGAAGGCTTGCTGTGTTTCTCACTTGGCTTAACACTTGGGGTTTAACATTAGGCACTGGCAGATGGTCTGGAAGATTCTGCATTTGCAAAAAGCACAGTAGTGACAGCAGGAATTCAAGTGTGGCTTGCAGGTTTTGAAGGTTGGCACACAGTTAGCAGCAGGTGGGGGCCTTGGCTTTGGAGATATCTTGCGTTTAGCATTTTTCTGGAAGATAAAAACATGAGAATTCATAGGCAGGTGAAATGAGGGTGGTGAACAGCAGGAGGTTCTGGGGGAATGAGCAGAACTGTGGCAGTGGGAGCTGTGCTAGCAATGCAGAGGWGTGGTGGGGCTGGGGAATGGGAAAGGGTGGCTTGAGAGCAATGTTCTGAGCAAAATGAGAAACCTCATTTTGACCATGACTGGGTGGAGCTTTGGAAAGGGTCTCTAGGAAGGAGAGTGGCAGCAGTGAAGAAAGTGGTGCCAAAATGTACTCAGATGGTGAAGTTATCAATAAAACCAATTCAGGTGTCATGTTTAGATCTCCCAGCTTATCAGATGAGTGAAAACTCCCTGTCAGTCTCGTTTGCTGAGCTGAGAGAGCAGGGCAGTGACTTGGCAATGCTCCCCCTCCTGAGCCCAGTGATCCTCCATCCGTGGGAATCCTCCCCTGCACACACAGTTCAGGGAGGGGGAAAAGCCCTCTCATCCCCCCAGGGATGCAGCTTCTCTGCTGGGGATGTGGAAAAGTGGAAAATTTTGGGTTGCTCAGCACGTGCCTGGGTCCTGGGAGGGACTCTGGAGCCCAGTGGCTGCAGGCACCCTGTGCACTTCTGAAACTCAGAGTTATGGAATTCTTTAGGCAGGAAGGGATTTGAAAGCCCATCTCATCCCACCCCTTGCCACAGAGACACCTTCTGCTATCCCAGGTGGCTACAAGCCCCATCCAACCTGGCCTTGGACACTGCCAGGGATGGGGCAGCCACAGCTTCTAATTTTCTTTCCACCGTTATTGTTTAACATCTATTTTTACAACATTTAGAGCTTTTAKCTGTAATTAATATGTAAATTATTTAAATCAGGAATGACAGTAAAAGCCTTTCAAATGAATGCACCCAGGGAAACTCTAGAAGTAACAAACTGTTCTAAAAATCCAACAAAGTTTTTTGAACAACCACCTACCTTGGAAGATTTCTTGTTCTCTGCCTCTTTCCTGCTGACTTTCTGGGATTTTCTAGTTAAATCTTCAATGAGAATAGCAGAGGAAAATGTGGAATCAGTTTTACAGAATGTTATTTCAATGAGATAATCCTATTTTTGTGTGAGAGGAGGCAGATAACCTGCATTGCCTCCTCACTGCTGCATGTTTTGCAGTGATGTTCATCTCAATTCAGTGTCTGAGCTCTGTTGCTGCTGCTTGTGCAAAGCAGAAGAGCAACTGATATTTGTATTTTAGAAAAGATTTTTTACACATTATTTGGTAGATGCAAACAACGAATTATTTCAGAGAAATAAAAMTAAAGGTCTCTGTAAAAAAGATTGGGGTGCTCATGCACAGTAGTCACATAAACAAAAATAGGAAAAATCTTTAGAATTCCATAACTTCTTCTGTTAGAATATTGTGCTACATGCATAATTTTGGAAGGACTTTACAAGTGTACACTGCTTTCCACAAGCAAAAGCTGATTTGGCATATACTCTGCATCTGTGATGCCACCTTTCATTCTGCAGTTCTMTTTTCCTTCTCCCCCCACAATCTCTTTTTACGTAATGTTACTTGCAAAGGTGTTTCATTCACGTTCCTGTAACTTTGTCCCTCTATATATTTGTCACCATATCTAATTTTAGATATTTATAACTGTGTGATTTCCATTACTTGTTTTGGGGTTTGTTTTGGGCTCTAACACAGCAAGTGTTCAAGTGCGAGATACTTCCCAGCTTACCAAGCTCTTGTGGTATTTTTGATACCTTTATTCTGGGTGTGTGAGTTTCGTAATAAGCACTACCTGTAATGGATGACTGAGATAAAAAACATCCATATCCCCACTGGTGAATGGTGGCTCCTTATCTATTCCAGGATCCTCTATCAATATATTTTTTAATATTTTCTAATTGCTAGGATTTACTGAGTTGTAGAAGGAAGAACAAATATTTTGAGCTTGTTTGGGGGGTTTCATTTATTTTTCTTGTATCATTGTAAGTTAGGGTTATGAATCTCTAAGAAGCAGTGGGGAGAAATGTGTCACAGATCAGCCCATCTGCCGTGTCAAAAGCATGGGTTCACTTCTGTGAGAAGATGGAATAMCAGCTGAAGGGATTGTATTCTATAGCTCTGATTTTAATTGGGACATAAAAAAGTTGTGGGAATTGTGAGAGTGGAGGCATCAAGGATCACAAGGAACAAAAATGGTGCAGCTTGGGAGGCTGCAGAACAGCACAAGCTCTGCTAAACTCTCAGTTAAACAACACTGAGTTAACTCAGGATTCAGAGGTTCAGATTTCTTTGGAAATGCATGTGTGGGGCAACTGTTTCTCCTTAAAGATATGTTGTCCTGAGCAAGAGCATTGAGAAAACACAGCAAACAAGGTAAGAACCAGAATGCTTTAAACTAAAGCCCTAAAAACGTGCAGAAAGGAGCTAAACAAGAGAAGGTTTATTTTTTTAATTGTTAGCATTTTGACACAGTTATGAATGTTCTGTAGCTGACTATCTCCAAACACCTGTGAAGTTCTTGAAAGAAGAAGTTGGTGTAAATAACATGGAAAGAGTTAAGGCAGATATGAGGAAAGGATTTTGTGAAGAAAAGAGTTAAGCATCACCCTAAAGAGGCTCTTTCCAAACAGGACAGGTGGTCACTTGCTAGTAACTGTGGAGACAGAGTTGGCCCTGTCTTGGACAGATAAATTAATGACCCCTGGCTCTCCCTTGCAGTGCTCTTTTCTTCCCCTGTTTAAAGGCCAGGTAAACTGAGGCCTACACCTGCTTTTGTAGCCCCACTGACCCCTAAAACCCTCACATTATGTTTTTTTTTCTCATATGCATAAGGTTTTCTAAGCAAGGTTATTTCCCATATTAGCACAAGACCATTCTCTTCAATATAAAAAGGCTTACAGTGTGATGGGAGCTGAAGTGAAACCTGTAAAACTGAAATAAATTGTGGGTTTTTTTCCTCTAAACTGAGGTTTATCACATTGTCATTCTTGGGTGCTGCAGCCACCACAGTTCTGTTCCCTATGAAAGTTGGGGCAAATAATTCAGAATAATCAATAATTCAAGCAAAGTTATCCAAATAATTCAGAATAATCAAAAGCAGTGTTTCCTGTAAATCTTGTTAATTTGGCCCTGAAGGGCAGGTTTTACTCACCTACTATGGAGATGGGTGGAAGATCTGAGAGGTCCATTTTGCTTCTCCTGGACACGTTGCATTCTGTCTTCTCCTCAATGACCAAGTGGGAATCAGCAGCCCTGAACAGGCTYTAGCAGAGCAGGAGGCTGAGGAAGAGGTTCTTTCTTGCCATCATGGAGAGAAAAAATTCCATTGTCATGAAAACCAAAGTTGGTCAAAACCTGTAGAAGTGATGCAGGGATATGAATCTCTGCAATGGTTTTCTGTCACGTTGTGCAGCTTTAGCAACAAATCTCTGACAAATATTTTATCTCCAGCACTTTGGCTCTGGTCCTGGAATATCTAAGATTGTAGTTGTAAGAGTGGAACAATGCTATCTCAAACACAACTCCCCGAGATATTTTTTTTTTCCTAATTCTTTTCTCAAAAGGTTTATTTCCCATAAGATGTGAAGGTCCTCCCAACTGAGCTTTATAATGGTTATTATATGCRAAGGGCAGAAACTCAACTACATCATCAATTTTTCCAGGAAATCTTGTCTATAAAAATGTGCTAGAAATCATAAAAGAATAAMGACAATTTAAACCCTCCCCCCCCAATTGTGTTTCCTGTAAATTTTCTGGTCTTAAAAATAAATAATGAAGTAATATCTTAATTTACCTCCAAGGGGCTGCTCTAATCCCATATAAATCACAGCCATAACTCATGTGAGTTTTAAAAGGCCYGTGCTGTAAAGTGTTTATGTGCCTTGGGGTTATACACTGAATAAATTCCAAGATGTGCCAAAGTCTGGGATTTGGGGATACTCCTGGAAGCACCTGAGCTGTGGAATGTGGCCATCACCTGAGGTGACAGTCCCTGCAGGGTACACAGAGTGTGTCACCAGCCTGCACTCCTTTTCTCGTACTTTCTTGTATTTCAAAGCTGATTTTCATTTCCATGTGCATCAGTTTTCTGCGGTGTCAGGGTTCTGGGAGCCTTGTTCCCCCAGAGGCACAGKCAGTCTCCAGATTTATGGATGGCTTTGTGTCAGTGAAAAGCTGCTGGATGCAGTTTGAAATAGTGAGTAAAACCAAGTGTTTTGGGCCATTCATCTGGTTGTAATGACTTAATTACTGGGGAGTTAAAAAGTGAAGAATTTCTGCCTTGGGAGGGCTTCAGTCTGGTCACTGCTGCTGCACCAAGTCTGTTCTACACCTGCTTTTGTAGCRSCACTGATCCACTCCTCCCTGGGAGATGGTCACTGTCATGCTTCTAATTCCAAGTGCTTGGGATCATTTCTGGAATTTTCTGTTCTGCACACCATGTTCCTGTGCCAAAGCAGTGCTGGGGACATCAAGGCTGCTTCCACTGGTGGCTGTGGCTGTGCCATGAGGGCACTCACCTCTGCTCTGGGGAGAAGACAAGGCTCCAGGGAGCCATGAGAACCCCTTCAGCCCTTATCAAAAAGAGGGAGAGCAACTTCTTATCCAGACAGAGAGTGARAGGACAAGGCTGAATGGTTTTAAACTAAAAGAGAGAGATTTAGATTGGAGACAGAAGTTCTTTACTCAGAGGGTGCTGAGGCGCTGGCACAGGGTGCCCAGAGAAGCTATGGCTGTCTCTCGATTCCTGACGTGTCCAAGGCCAGCTTGGATGGGGCTTGGAGCACCCTGGGGTAGTGGAAGGTGTCCCTGTCCATGTTGGAACTGGATGGACTTTAAGGTCTCTCCCAACCCAAATCATTCTGACAGTCCATAATGCACTCCTGGATCTGTCTGGGCTCCACTGGGATTTGCAGGGATGCACATGCTGGATCCTTTGTGGTTTATATATCTGCATGAGCTCCAACTGAAAGAGATGTATCTGAGCCTGGAGTTTTACAGGGGAGGATTAACCTCTGGGGAGGCAGTGCTGCTGTGTCTGAAATGCTGCACAGCTGGAGTCATTCAAAGCAGATGTGAAAGTTCAGACCCTGGCTGGATCAGAGTCATGGCTGTGGGTAGGAGTCTCCTTTGAATGAGTTGATTCAAATTTTATCATATSAGATGTGAAGAGCCTTTGATTTGATTTTTATTGATTCTGAATCTGAGAGGAGAAAGTGCATCTTGTTTAGAGGACTCTAAAAAATCCAGTAACCAAAAGGAACAAGTCCTGCCATGAAAATTTTTTGATGTCATGGTAAAATTGAATTTTCAGTTACTGCAGTTTAGTAAACTAACAATATGACACTTCTGTGTTAATTCTTTACCTACTTTGGTCTTACAAACTCTTGTACAGAAGCTCAGCCCCTGCCTGTGGCAGTTGCCCATTTATAATGGGCAAATTGTAATTGTGAGAAGCTGTGACAAGYAATGAGTTCTCCTCAAAAGTGTTGAATATACCAGGGTGTTTCCAAGCAAACCAAATTTCCATGAAGAATTTTAATATGACAAATATTTGTTAGGTCAGGATCCTACTTTTTCTTATCTTCAGAGGAGTTGCCCTTTTATTTGCTCTTCCCCATCTCCTTTCACAAAAGATGTCCAAACCTCACTGAGATTTCTTGATGCTTCCTACAAACTGCTCTAATGCATTACCTATGTGTGTAAAGAACTATTAGGTCAGAACCATTCAGCGCACAACTGGAACTTCTTTTCATCTGACAGATTTTTCTAGCCTGAGTATCCCTGGTGATGTTCATGGTTGAGGCAGAAGTTTGCAATTCATACAAGAACTAAATAATGACTTGTATGCCCAAAGCTTGTCTATGTTTTCCAAATACAGAGTTGGTCAAATATAATATATTGCCTAAAAATCTTTGTCTGCTATACATTTAAGTTTCCTGATAGGCTAAAAGGAAAGAAAGAAATTTTTTACAGTGAGGGTGATAAAACACTGGCACAGATTTTCATGGAAGGTGGCCATGCCCCATACCAGAAAACATTTAAGGTCAGGTTGGAGGGTCTTTGAGCAACCTGATTTAGATGAAGATGTCCCTGCTCATGGCAGGGGAGTTGGACTAAATTACTTTTAAAGGTCACTTCCAACCCAATCCATTCCACAATTCCACAACAGAGGGCTTGTCTGTGGCAGGTGGATGGAGACATTTGGGCTCTAATTCTTTCCCTGCTCTGAGCTGGAATGACAAGAGCAAGCTGTGAGCTGCAAGCTGTTTTGCTTTGCACATGGTGGTGTTCATGCTGCAGATTTRAGTTTTTAAAGCAACTTTTTAGCCTTGTTGCAGGATATGCTCTGTAAGGTACCTGTGGTGTTCAGGTCAGTGTGTGCTGCCCACCTGGAATTTTGGCTGGCACAAAGCTGCCTCATGGACACCACATTGGCCTGCCCCCAAAGTARCATTTAAACAAGGTTCCACCCCAAAATGTTGTTTCTGTTGTATTTCCTTGTCTTTATCTCAGCAAAATTGCCAATGGATGTGATTTTGTCTGAGCAAACAGTAAAATTTTACAGCTGACATCTGTTTACTTCAAACAGCAACATCTGAACCATGGCTGGGGTGGAAATGCAAACCTGGCTTGGTTTGAGCTCTGGTGCACATGGGGGTTTTTAATCACAGGCACTTGGGTGGTAGGGATTGTACAGCCCTGGGGGGAGTGTTTGAACCTGGAAACTGCACATATTTGGGGAATATGTACATTGTTCTGCAAAATTCTATCCATTGGCTGGAAAAGCAACGCTCCCTGGGGCAGCGGAGTCTGTGAAGGCTGAGCTCATGCAGGGATGAAGGAGGAGAAAAGTGGAATCAGAAGTGGAGAAAATAGGTGTCCATGGCCCCAAACCTGCCAGAGCTCCAGCAATTATTGGACAATGTTCTCAGGCACAGGGTGGGACTGTTGGGGTGTCTGTGCAGGGCCAGAAGTTGGACTTGATGCTCCTTGTGAGTCCTTCCAACCTCAGGATATTCCATGATTCTYTGACTAATCTTGGGTTTCCTCTTTTGCATCATATTGCAAAACCCTCCCCTAAGTTTGTTTTCTTTTTCTGGCATTAAAGAGATGTTTACTTTTCCATTTGCCCATTATTTTCCTTCTGGGAATTATCAAAGGCTGATTAAAGCAATCAAACTATTTTCCTTACCTCTAGCTATCTTCACATCTGTTTCTCTCTAAGAACTTACATTTTGAGCCCCTAACAGTTTAGAACAAATAGCTTTAATAGTGGAATCTTGAGAGTAGGGTTCCAATTTCCCTAATGTTACTAAAATGAGCAACCATGATTTTAAATTTTAACATATGATTTTTTATTTTTTGGTCTGGAGGCAGTCTTGCCCAGCAATGAAATTCAGGCAGTGAACTTTAGCTGCAGTTTATCAAATTATGTAAGGAAATAGTTAACATGCTGCAGTGGCCTTGATTGTCAAGGGAATGACAGAATTTTTTTTAAAACCAAAACGAAGGCAGATATTTGAAAGTTTGTTGACTGTCATCAGAGATCACAGTACCCTTTTCTGTGCCATTGCCTCTCTGCTTTGGATTATTATATTCAATATAAATAAAGCATTTTAATCTTTACCCAAATTGTTGTCTTTCACAAACATTTTCCCTGAATGTACATTTGGAAAATGACAGGGAAAATGATGGGAAACAACATTTTTCTCTTCTTAGTAAATTTTTTTGTGGTGTCATATTTAAAGTCTTCATGGAAATTTGGTTTGCTTGGAAACATCTTGGTATATTCAACACTTTTGAGAAGAACTCATTTCTTGTCACAGCTGATTTCACTCTGTTCAGAGATTCATCTTCATCAACAACAGACRGAAGAGTGTGAGACATTAAAGCAAAAAGTCTGCCATGAATGCTGGAAGSGACAAGTTGAAATTTTCTTAGATAGACTTTCTGACAATTTTAGGTTGACTCACAAATTATTCAGTACTGTACTGCAATTCAGCATCTTTATAAATAGCTGAAGACAGCTGCTTGGGAAAATGAGARGGTAAAGTAGGTGAACAAAGACCTATAAAATACAAAAAACCATTTTACAGTGCTCAAAAAATCTTCACTCACACTGGGCTGCTGAGCTTCTGCTTTGAAAAGGATCCTGGAATCATTAAGGCTGGGAAAGAACTCCAAGATCACCAAGTCCAACCTTTGAGCAAACACCACTGTGCCCACTAAACCATAGGAGAGGACAGGAAAAAAAGGGAATGCAAGAAAAAACCCAGGAATTAGTGGCTGCCTTGAAAAGTTCTGAGATTTTTAGAGGGTGAGAGACTGATAKATTTAGGAAATGAAACATGGAAGGTAATGGGATGACTGAGGACCTCCTGAGGGAATTCCATGGTCACCTAGAACCATCCTACCAAGTCTGCAGAGCAATCCTGCCTCAACCATCAGGTTTCAGCAAAGGAATAGCAGTAAAAAGGGAAATGATGTGRTAAGGAGCAGTTGGAGGGAAAGGAATGGATCCTCCTGAGACAAATGGGAATCACCAGTGCCCCAGGCAGAGCTCTGGTTTGGAAGTTTCCTCACAGCTTAGGATTAACTGCACAGAATACACACAGAAAAGACAGGTGTTTTTCCYGGGCTGTAAATATGCGAAAACACATAAGGAAAACCAAAGAAATAGCTGTTACTCCTCCTTAAACTACAAAATAATTTAAATTGAAATTTATGCAAATTGTGCAATTGAAATTGTGTCACTACAGAACTCACTTGGTGGCTCTGTTTGTATTCTGACCTGAATCTCACTGAATTTCAGGTGTTTCACTCAGTGCTGGGGGACTGGGCTGATAATCTCAGTGCCCCTTTTTGGCATGGGCCTGCTGTACACCTCTGAGAGAATAGTGACAGGGCCAAAKCTTGCAGAGAGTTTTTGGTGTTTAGGTGGATACCCAAACTCCTCAATCCCCTCCCCATGTTCTCCCATGCCCCCCTGGACAGCTCTTTGCCATCCTCACCCAGCATATCTGCCTTTTTTTCCCACACAGTTAAAATAAGAGGAAAGTTGAGTGACACCTTAATGTGGAATTGTGACTCTGCAGATTGGAAATACACTCAACACATGCTTGATTCCAGCTGGGTTGGAGGGGGGGTCTGTCCTTTATGTGTTGAAATGGATCCTAGGAAGCATGAGAAAGGAAAAACCAGCATGTTCCTGTTCCCCTGTCATGTTCTGGTCTTAGTTCTTAGACCATTTTCATGCTCTTCAAATCCAATTGCAAAGGCAAATTCTTGAGCACATCCAAAAGAACAAAAATGAAAGGAATTTCTTATTTTGCAGGTACATGGATGCCCCATCCCTGGAAGTGTCCAAGGCCAGGTTGGACACTGGGGCTTGGAGCAACCTGGTCTAGTGGGAAGTGCCCCTGCCCATCACAGGGGGTGGCACTGGATCATCTCTACGGTCCCTTACAACCCAAATAATTCTGTGATTCCATTGTGGAAGAATGGCTGGATGAACAGGGCCATGGATTTCTGGAAATGTTGTACAAGCAAACCCCATGTTAGCTTAGCATAAGTAGGCTGCACTTAGCATAATTAGGCCACACGCCATAATAAGGAGATTGCAAAATATGCTGCATCACGCAGACAAAGTTGAAAGGGCAAAGACAGCAATGAAAATAAAGAAGAAAGGTGATTTTTTTGCAATATAAAAATAAAGAAGTAAATGTAACAAGAATGAAGAAGAACCCTGTGTTAGAAACTACAAAGTAGAAGGAGTATGTAAATGTAACCTTTTGCTTTAAACCAATGAACTAACYACGAGTATGCATAATTGCTAGAAACAATATAAAAGTACCGTTGTACTGAAACAAAGTGAAGCTTGCTTTACCAATCATATTGATTGATTGCTTGTCTTCCCTCGCTGCTGTCAATGGTGACCCCAATGTGATCAATAACCAAGAGACCCTACTTTCTAATCCTGACTTCAACAGCAGCYAGACATCAAAAAAGCACCAGTAAGCAGCAACCAAGGGGCAAAAAATCAGCAAACACTAGCGTAAAATGCCCAATCCGTGCCTAGACTGACCTGAGCAGAGAAGTTCAACGTCCAACTGAGCTACCCAAGAGAAAAGGCTGCACTAATGATGTTGACAAAGACAGTTGCCAGCCAGCTAAAATAGAGAGTGAAGTAGCCCCTAATTTCTTTATGCYTTTTTTAGAAAAGCAAAAAGTAAAAGAATTGACCTTAAGAAAAAATTAGCAGAGTTAATTGCTTTTAGGAAGGRGTGAAGTTGTTTTACTGACCCAGAGACATGATTTGAAATTAATCAATAGCGAGAATATGAAGACATATTATAGAATATAATTATAAATCAGAATAAAACTGCTAAGAAACTTATGAAGCCATGGTGAGCAGTAATTAACTGCTTACAAAAGTATCACGTTAAGAAAAAAATAGCAGCTGTAGCGTCAGCTCATCTAGAAAGCAAACCCGCAGAAGCAGAGAAGTTCCAATTGAGAATCGGTTATGTATCTACTCCCTCAATAAGGTGCTCTGTACCAGTGAAAAACCAGCAAGAAATTGAGTCAGTAGAGCCAACTGCTCCACCACTTCAAGAAGAAACAGTTYAATTAAAAGCAGAAGTAGAATCAAAGACAGTTGCTCCATCACTCAAGGAAGAGAATAAGAGTAGCGAGTAATTGAAAAATAAAGAAGAAGAATTAGACCGAGAAGCAGCTAGRTATCATAATTAGAATTCAAAAGTCTCTTGTAAAAAGAGAAGAAAGAAAAAAGAAAAAATGCAAGATGCAGCTAGAAAGTCTGAGAATAGAGTTTCACAAGTAAATTGGCAAGCAATTTCAAAAGAAGCAATAAATCGTCAAAATTATGACTTTCTGAATACTATGAGTGAAATACTAAGCCTTTCCTGTAGTATATACAACTAATAACCAAGGAAATGTCAATGCCACATATGCTCCAGTTAATTAGAAATTGTTAACCCTATTGCAGAATACTGTCAATTAATCTAGCCTACATAGTGAACCAGCCAAAAAAAGTTAAATTACATTTAGAGAAGTGAAATCTCGTGTCCCGAAGACATTAAAACTATAATTAAAATAATTATGACACAATCGCAGCTAATGCTGTAGCAAGCTCACTAGAATAAATTATGTAATGCATTTGCACATAGCGAAACTAACAAAATCCAGTGTACAGTATTACAATAAAACAACTCATAGAAATAAGACAGTTRGCAACAGTCGAAATGCAAGTGCAATTAAGACCAAACCTATTAATAGACTCAATAAAATTGACTCGACAAGCAGTTAGCATAGTCAAAACTGCCCCGCCTACACCTTCATATATGTCCATGAAACAAAAAAAAAAAGAGACCTTTGCGCAATTCGTGAATAAAATAACAGACACCATCAATCAAGCAAATGTACAAAAATGAATGAAAAAAGCCTTGTTAAGACAGTGTGTTATAGAAAACTGTAATGCTGCCACAAAAGCCATTATAGTCACATTGCCAAGAAATGCTACAGTAGAAGAAATGCTAAACAGAATGAGTCAAGTGCCAGTAGGCCTGCAAGCTATGTTAGTAGAAGCAGTAAAATAAATTTAAAAAAATTTAGTGCAAGCTCAACAGCAAGCCTTTGCCGCCCTTGCCCAACTGCGAGTAGAAAGACCTCAGAAGAAAGCCAATACCCCAGGCGTCAAAAATCCGAAATATTTTCAATGTAGCTGTAAGAGCCATATGCGATGCCAGTGCCAAGTCTGACAAGTGTAGTGCCAGAACTGTAGTARAGCCAACCATAGTACAGAAACATGTCGCCAAAAGCCAAGAAACTGGGGGCCAAGTGCAAAGAACCACAGCACAATGACCCCAACTGCGACTCATGCAGCAGCAACATCACCTCCCAGTCCTGTCTGCAACCCGCTGGTCAACTCCGGCCAGCGACCAAAAAGAGTCTCAGCAGAGACCTAGCAACCACAATAAATGTGACCCTTATTGACAACAAACCACGAAAAATRCCTACTAGAGTTAAGAAACCAGTAATAATAAATAATCAACCCCAAGAAGCATTACTATTAAGACGCTCCTCAAGTGAATTAAAGAGACTTTTTGTTCTCCCTAGCCTTATTGACAGAGACTATGAAAGAAAAATCAGCATAGTAGTGCAAACACACTTTCCACCTATGCACATCCCAAAAGGCAGCAAAATAGCACAACTTGTCCCTATGCAGCAACTCACTAATYCAGCAACAGTGTCCTCCCCATATGACCATAGAAATAAGAAATTTGAATTCACCAGAGAACTCACACTACTTACTGTTCCTATAAGCCATCGCCCCATTGTTACTGCAATACTGCAATARGAGCACGAGTCAATACGACTTCCTGTCCTGCTAAATACCAACACTAATTTAACCATTGTCTCCTCTGCTGTGTAGCCCTCACAATAGCCACTACAACATGCAATAAGAAGCGTAGAAAGAGTAAGAAGCTCTGCTAATGTGCAGCGTAGTAAGACCAAAGTACAAATTACAATCAATCTGTATCCGTCTTTGTTACCATAACGCCACTGCCCTTCAAAGTTAACGCATTAATTAGCAGAAATGTGTTAAGCCAAATCAGAATTGTGCTAACAACTAAAAAACCTTTTTAGCTGCAGTCACTGCATGGACTTTCCCAATTCCCTTGCAATAGTTAACTGAAGAGCCTGTGTAAGTCCAGCAGTAGCTGCTAAAAGAAGAAAGTCTGCAACAAGCACATATGTTAGTACAAGAACTAGAGCAAAGACACTTAAAACCTTCCAGCAGCCCTTAGAACACTCCTATTTTTGTAATCAAGAAGAAATCAAAGAAGTGTCGACTGCTGCATAATTTGCACGCTGTGAATGCACAAAWGCAAGCTATGGAAGCTCTACAGCCTAGCTTACCCAACCCAGCAATGTTGCCAGAGCATTGGCATTTTCTCATAGTAGATCTAAAAGACTACTTTTTAAACATTAGCTTGCATCCCAACAATACCCAGAAATTTGCATTCACAGTTCCATCTATCAATCAAAAAGTACCTGCCAATCAATACGAATGAGCCGTATTGCCACKAAGAATGAAAAACAGTCCCATTTTATGTTAACTTTTTGTTAATGCAGCTTTACAACCAGTCCATAAAGTTTAGTTCAATGTTTTTATTTATGATTACAAAGACAATATTCTGCTAGCACAGAAACACCCATTTACATTTAAACAAGAGAACTTTTWAACTTATCAATTAAAACAACAAGAGTTAATTATTGCCCCTGAAAAAGTACAGCAGTCTCTCACCTAGAAATACTTAGGCTAGAACATCACAAAATTGTACATTCAACCACAGAAAATTATTATTAAAACAGACATAAAAACATTAAACAATACCCAGAAGCTTATAAAAGACTTGCAATAGCTACAACCAGTGACTAACGTGACCAATAATGAAATTGAAATATTGCGACCGCTGTTGAAAAGTACAAATCCTTCACTGCCCGTAACACTCACAAATGCCCAACGCACAATAATCCAGAAACTTAGCACTGTCATCTCACAAAGAATAATGAATCAGAGAAATCCAAAGTTAGACATCAACCTCACTATCCTGAATAGTTCATCACAACTTTTTAATACACTAACACAAAGCAAAAAAAAATCAGAGTCCTTGAGTAAATCTTCACACAACTACAACCCAAAACAACAATTCAACAAAAAGTTGAAAATTTAGCTGAGCTAATTCATAAGAAGCATAACAGAATCGTGCAAATATCAAAGAAAGAGCCAGCAAGAATTAACCTACCTTTGAAACGAAAAGACCTAGACTAGTATCTACAGCATTCTCAACCATTGCAAGTAAGTCTTTTAAGTACAGCTCAGCAAATTAATGTCAACTCTCTAAAAGCCCCTGTGCTCAAGTGAATAACTCAGCGTGAGTGTATCACCATTCCCAAGCGAAGTGAGCAGCCTCTTCAAAAAGCTCTGACAGTATTCACTAATGCTAGAAAAAAGTCGCGACAAGCAGCAGTGACTTAGTATATTAATAGCCAATAGCATCATACTGTCCTAGAAGCTGAGGCGAGGAACTCTTTACAGACACTAGAATTATCCACAGTAGTTTAGACATTTAGGCAGTAGCCCCACAATAAGCTAAATGTAGTAACAAATTCACTAAATGTAGCTGAAATTGTTCAAAGAATTGAAAATACTCGCATTAAAGAAATACAACATTCCCAGCTCTTTAAACTGTTACAAAAATTGCAAGCAGCAATAGCCCAAAAAGTAGAGGTATATGCAGTGTTGCACATCAAGAGCCACAAATAGACTGAAAGACTAAGAGAAAGCAACGCTTGTGCAAATCACTTAGTCTAGTTGACAGTACCAATGAGTGAGTTTGCAAAGACTCAAGAAGCTCATGCCACATTTCATCAAAATGCCCYAAGACTGCACAAACAGTTCAGCATCACTATAAAAGAAGCCAAAGAAATAATAAGAACATGTCCTACCTGCAGCCACCACAAACCAAGCCTCAGCGTCGAAGTTAATCCTCAAAGTTTAAGCCCAAATGAAATTTAGCAAATAGACGTTATGTATGTCCCTGAGTTTAGAAGACTAAAGTGTGTGCATGTCACAGTAGACATCTACAGTCAGTTCGTGTAAGCAACAGKGCAAGCAAGAGAGAAAACCTCTCATGTAACTTGTCATTTGACCAGCTGTTTTGCTGTAATGAGCATTCCAAAGCAAATTAAGACAAACAACAGCCCAGCCTACAGCAGTGAACGAATTAAGAAGTTTTGCCAGCAATGAGAAATCCAACACTCCACAAAAGTTCCCCACTCTCCCACAAAACATGCTATAGTAGAAAAAACMAATCAGACTCTGAAATTATATCTTAAAAAATTTGAAGATATTAAAAATGTGCAACAAGGACTGTACAAAGCATTATTTGTACTAAATTGTCTWTGTATTTTCGCTAATCAAGAAGTGCCGCCAGCCTATATACACAGCAGACTTGAAAAGCTTAGACAGAAGGTTGAGAAACCTTTTTATGTCATGTACAGAAATCCAGCAACAAGTGTTTAGAAAAGTCCMGCAGAAATTCAATATTCTAGCAGAAGTTACATGTGTATCATTTCTCCTGCAAGTCCAGTTTGAGTACCTAGCAAATAGACATGGACAGCCGTAGAGAGCYAAAAAAACTGTACCAGCAGAAAATGACAACAGCAGTACAGACGACAATAGCCCTGAATCCAGAAGCGACTCAGCAAGAGTTTGGATCAACTGAGAAGAGCAGTCACTCCTTATCTGAGRCAAATACAAAGACTTTTAAGCATTGAATGCCACCTTAGAACACCAGAAGACATTGTGCACATCTCGCTTAGACTCAAAGCTTCTAAGCTCGAGCACTGTAAATACCTTAGCTGTAAGAATTGTAAAGTAACTACATGTCGAGCCTAAATTAAAATTTATTGTAAGAGTTCTCATAAGAAAGTATAAGTGCATCAGAATCGCTTTCTCTCACCTTGCTGTCATAGCTGTRAGAAAGATTTAGCTTGTCCACACTAACTCAGTGAATTAAAGAAATTTACAAGACAACCATATCAGCACACTTTCAAACTAATTGAAAATTTAAAGGCGCACCAGCACTTGCTTATAGTAGAGCAAATTTGTCAAAGTATACATAGACTGAGTGTATATAAGAGCCCCACAGTACTAAAGTTGAAGTGTCAAAACGACGTTTTCATACCCATCACATGCAAAGTTCCTGACAATGAATGAGACAAGCAGAATCATAGGTAGAAAGTTCGTATACTGCCTCGCACTGCTCACCGTCATTGCTATTAGTCAAAAGTATGCAAAAATACACACAATCATTCTGAAAGAAAACGTGTAAGTTACATAGGCTAACCAAACAAAGCAAGAATCAATGTGTTTARCACTAGCTACACCTTCTGATCCTTTTCATACTTTAGTTAGAGTTCCATTAAATTCTATAGAAAAATTTAGACCTTAGACTAAAGCCACAGTGTACAAAAATTTGAATGAAGCTTAGTCGAATTAGTGCACAGTCCAATAGTAAAGTATCAAAAGCAAACCAACCACTACTAATTAGTGCAAAGCTTTTGAAATTCCAATGAAGCCCCTAAGAGCACAAAACTTTACAATTGCCCAAGAATTGAATGTCACCAGCCTAGAGCCACAAGAGCTAGACATGCTAGGCTSTATACCAAGCAATTACTGTCTCTTTTTTAAGCATTATTCTACGACCCCAAATTTGCTTTGCATAAAAAAAAGACAACCAAAAACTAATAGCACTTGAGTATCCCCTGCCTCCTCATAGTACTACAATACCACAGCTTATTGCAACAGCTAGACAAAGCCTTTACCAACAAAGCAAAGTGTAGCAAAAATGCTACCTCCTGAAGTTTTCCTCATCTGCAAGAATAGAGCCTAACCTGCAGTGCCTCAGAAAACTCTAAGAAGACCATGTTATTTTAGCAKACTAACATTATTTGCCCCTAGCATRCACCAAATGCTTAACATCAGTCACAATGCTCAAAACGTAGTGTACATCAGTTAAGCCCTGAATGTAGAAATAATGTACAATTATGAGAACCACCATCAATTATATTAGCATCACTTTTTGCACCAAGAGTAGCCTCTGCACGATCCCTCACACTATTGAGGCAACTAGCATGTTAGACAAGAAAAAAAAGTTAACATCACGTCTGCAATGTTAAATGAACGCACTACTAATGTTAATAGCATACGCCATGCAGTGTTACAAAATAAAGCTACCATAAATTTTTTATTGCTAGCYCATAAACACAGTTGTGAAGACTTCAAAAGAATGTGTTGCTTTAATCTATCAGACCATAGTGTTTCAATCCATAAACAGCTCCAATAGCTAAAAAAGCATGCACAGAAAATCACTGTAAATAATAATCCATTTAATAACTAGCTGTCTTCTGTTTTTGAGAGTTTATCTCCCTAACCCATATCCCTTATAAAAGAAAGACTGTGCTAGTTAAGAATATTACTTGCAATCATAATAGTCATTAGAATTGCCTATTCTTGTATTATGAAGAGTGTAACGCAATTAACCAATAAGACTCTGCTTATACAAAAAGGGGAATTGTGGAAGAATGGCTGGATGAACAGGGCTGTATATCCCTGCAAATGTTGTACAAGCAAACTCCACGTTAGCTTAGCATAACTAGGCCTTARGCCATGATAAGGAGATTGCAAAATATGCTGCATCATGCTGACAAGGTCGAAAGGGCAAGGAGAGCAACAAAAATGAAGAKGAAAGGTGGTTTTGCAATATAAAAATAAAGAAGTAAAAGTGACAAGAATGAAGAAGAACCCTGTGTTAGGAAGCACAAAGTAGAAGGAGTATGTAAATGTAACCTTTTGCTTTAAACCAATGAACTAACGACGAGTATGCATAATTACTAGAAACAATATAAAAGTACCGTTGTACTGAAATAAAGTGAAGCTTGCTTTACCAATCATATTGATTGATTGCTTGTCTTCCCTTGCCGCCYTCATTCCATGATTTTATGATTCTACACCAGGGAATATGCTTTCCCCATCATTTGGATCTATTCATGTTTTACTCAAGTTCCACTTGGCAGTTGTGCCACTGTTCATGTTGTTGGAGGAGGACCCAAGGAGATTGTTTTATACATCCTGCCCACAGACTGAGATGAAAGCTTTCTCTGGCATTGCTCAGGAAGCCCAGTTTCCAAATGTTTTCTAATCTTTTCACCTTCAGTGACTTTGCCAGGAGAGGGGAAGGCTATTTCCCAGTAAGGGAGGTCTCTGTGTGCACATCCATCCCTTCCACCTGACCTTCAGTGCAGGTTCAGTATACTTGGCATTTCCCTTTGGGAGATACCCCATGTATCCCCATCTGCTACTGATCGTTACACAGACCCTCAATATACTCCCAATTTTCCTCTTTTCTGCAGCACAGAGAGATGCAGGATAATAAATACCACTACATTGCCTGGAGAGGAGTGTCATGGCCACTGCCAGCCCCAGTGCTTGCATGGACATGTCTCTGCAGGCTTTGTGTTTCATTAGCTCAGATCACTGGGGTTATAATTACCAGTTCTGCCAAACTCAGCTGTTCTGGAAGCCATGAGCAGTTCCATGCTAATCCAACTGGGTTTTGACATTGAATCAGGAATTCAGATTAATTTGTACACATAACTACAGTAATCACAGCAAAAAGGCATTTACACAAACTACAAGAGAGGTTGTGTTTGTTCTGAACATGATTCCTTATTTTTCAGTCAATTATTATTGATTCCACCCCCCAATATCTGTGTTTTGTTATTCAAGAGCCAGGATAAATGTCACTATTGGATTGTCCTATTTGTGTATTTATTTCTGGACATCTTTCATTCTAACTTCTCTTTTCTGATTTGCTCATAAAAGACTGCCTGTGGTTGTGGAAAGCAGGTTCCAAGAGTGTTCCAGTCTCACAATTCATTCATTATTTCATGTCCTTCCTTTGCATTTTGGCTCATTTTTAAAAAATGCAAAGCACTCAGTTGTGGTGCTTGGGTCTAAATATAAACTCAGTGTGGTTAAAACTGATCCATGTAGTGTCTATGGAGACAGCCATGTCTGTAGCTGAAAATCTTTTCAGACTTTCAAACAAAAATAGGTCCAAATCTGTTTTCTTTTAAGGGTAACAGTTGAGGCTATTTTAGTTTTCCTCTAAGAGCCCTACTTTAAGCTACCAGCTAATGTTCTCCTCCATAATTTCCTTTAGGCTCCCCAGGAATGACCCTGGAGGCAGAGCTGCAAGTGAAGCTTGGTTTTTACACCCCCTTGCAGTCAGGAATTTCATCCATGTGCTCAGATGCTGCCAGACAGGGACATTCCTGCCTGTGCAAGACTCTCACTCGGAGCATGGTGGGATGGCAGGACACCAAACTCCTCCCTGCAGTGGCCAGGTCGCTGAAAGAATTCAGTTTCCCCTTTAATAAAATGGGTTTAAATCCTTATTCATCTGTATAAAATGGTGTCATCCTCACTTGCTTTTAAACAGAAAAAAAAAGGACATGAATTTCTAGAATTGGGATTTCTATGGGATGCCAGTGTGTTACATCCAGATTTCTGCTCCTTTTCACCCTTAAATTGAAAAAAAAAAAGGCTTTAACATACTATTGACCAAAGTCAAACTGACTAATGGTATTGGAGGCCTTCTCTCAGCTCATTCCCATTCCTTTGGTTCTTTCTTTCAGACTCTGTCTGGTCTTTGGTGTATTTTTTTGCATATGTACTTGGTTATTTTTTGTGTATTTTTTTGTGTAATTTTTTTGTGTATTTTTTTGTGTATGTACTTGGTCATTCCCAAGAACAGGGTCCTGGTCCAAGAAGTACTGTGTCTTCTCTAGTTCCCCTATACTGACCCCACAATCAGTTCACTAAAATGAATTGTGTTTGTTGTGCAGACAGAAGTGAACCAGAGAGAACTCTGTAGTGTTTGATGCAATATGCTGTTTCTGTGCAATTTTACCTTTAACATTTTTTTAACTTGCTGAACCCAATCGACCCTTCTTGCTCCTTTTATTTCAATTTTTTAGTCCTATTTTCTGTTTTCTTTCATTTTCAGCCATCCGCTGTGCCCTGCTACTTTTGACAGAATTCCCTTTTGGCAGTTTTCTTTTGCTTACCATGTATTTAGTTCTTTTTCCTTTGCACACTTTTATTGCTTCCCTACCTTTGTCTTCAGCATCTCCAGCTGGATAATCCTGAGGAATGAAGCAGTGAAACTGAATGAGATGCAACAGTGCAGAGGTCACATTTAAACACTTTAACTTGGGAACTAAAAACCACCCATTTCTGAATATAACGACTTCTGGATTTCAAATTACAGAAGCAGAACTGGCTGTGTTTTTCACAGCATGACCAAAAGTGAGAATATGATGCAGCTGTGTATAAAAAGGCAATTTATTCTAGGGTGTGTCTAGAGAGGTATTTTGTAACTGAAATACAAAAGTGTTCAAAATTTTATGCACATACTGGTCTTCATTTAGAGAATCATGTCCAATTTTGGTCACCCGTGTGGAGCAAAAATGTGTGCAAGTCAAAATGAATGCCAGAAAATAATATTAATTGCTTGAGATAAAAGGCCATCCAGCAACACCTCCAGTGGTCCTGTGCCTAACACCTAATTTCCTTACATTCCACTGGCAAAAGTTCCCTTTTTCCTGTTGGTATTCCCTTTGAAGCCTCTGTTGTTTTGGGGTTTGTTCTATTTGTACATTCAGAAACAAATCGGCTTTTATGTTACAATCCAGACATCTAAAATGTAAAGTTTTTTTTTAATAGAATATTTGATCTGTGACTGGTGGAGGCTGATGGTGGATTCACCTCTGAAATCCTTTGGGCAGCAACAATCCTTCTGGCCATGGTTTAATGTGATAACTAAGAACAATGGTCAGTTTATAATCTGGTGGTCAAAATAAAATTAATTTGCTGTCTGGRTGTTCCTGATCAGTTTTAAGCATCTTGCTTGACAGTCAGAGGACAGAGCTGGGAGAGGTGCCAAGGTCCATGTGATCCCTGTTTGCTGAGGGAGGGAAGAGTGAGGAAGAGGAGCTGTGCTGCTGGCAGAGGTTCCCACTACKTGCCCAGGAGATGAGGTGCAGCTGTGCTGCTCAGGGTGATCAGTCCAGGATGTTGTATCCCAGACTTGTTGGGGCCCTGGGTGGTTCTTCCCTGCTCCAGGTGATGGGGCTGTCTCTGATACAGCACAGCTGTAGCCTGGGATCAGGATGCTGGGGCAGAGCCCCCCCAAGGGCTCCCTGCTTCCCTTAGATCRGTGGAGAAGGGAGGAATTCCTGCTTAGCTTATGGCAGACACACTTGCTGAAGGGAAACTTGAAGGGGCAATGACTAAGGGGTTAAATTTAAAAGAGAATGCTAAAAGTCTTTAATTTGTGTTTCATGGGTAATGGGGTTTCTAAATATCTTATTTTTATCCCTGCCTGTGTCCTTGATGAGAGAGTCTAACTCAAATTAATCTTGGTTTGTAAACACAATTTCTTCTTGAGGGCACCACTTGCATATTGGTAACACAGGTTGGCCTGTCCCAGCTGAGTGCTGAGTGGCAGGGAGAGGGGAGACCTTCCTGGCTGCTGATGGGGAGAAAAGGAGGATTCTGGACACTCCTTCCACATCCTGGCAGGGTTGTGTTATCCTGACTGTGGCACAGACATTTAAGAACACTCAGAGCCATTGGATTCACATGGAGTAGCTGCAAACTTTATCTGCTGTACTCATGTGCCTCCACTAGAAATGAGGGAAAAGAAAACAAGAATAAGGTAATTTGCATTGCTCTTGTCTGTGTGTGTGGGAAATCCTGGGATCAGGGACTCAGATGTTGTGTCCCATATGGAAGGAGTACATTGGAGCAATCCTGGGTATCTGTGCAAGATCAGTGCGAGATCTGGACTGTCTCTACAAAGCTCTGTGAGGCACAGCTTTCCCACTGAAGGAGGAAAATCKATGTGTAGCCCATAAGTGGGAAGTAAAGATGAAGACAAATTTCTGCAAGGGGCATATTTAATGGATGAACTGCCTACAGGAAAATAACAAACATTCTAAGAACAAAGAAACGATGGACAAACATCCAAGGAAAAAAAATATGTGGTGCATTTGAGAAACGCTGTTCTGGGAAGCAGGAATGCAAAAGGGTTTGGGATTGATGTGGAAATAAGGCAGAGTAGCATTGATGTCAAAAGTACAAATGGAGCTCTCAAATGGGAAAATGGAAGCAACTTCAGTAGGAGGGGGGATTTTTGTTTGAGATTGGTGTGGCTGTGCCTGGAAGGCACTCCAAGAACACCACTCATTTATTGGGAAGAGTTTGGATAAACCAAAGAAATTGAAAAATATGTCTAAAAGAGACTCAAAGCTCAACTCCTGGAATTCCAAAGGGAAAATTGAGAGTGTCTCAGTTCCTGAATGTTCTTGGCACGATTGGAATTATAATGGGGTGAAAAATGAGTTTTCAAGCAAGATGACAAAGATCTAATGGGATGAAGCTGCCAGAAGTAGAAGCCAGGTCCAAAACATTTCGAGGATTTTGACCATTCTGGTTTAGTTACAACTATACTTTAGAACTTCCGCCTTTGGCTTTTCTACTACAGAAAATTGATTTTTAAGATTTTTTTTCTTCCTAAGAAATACAGCTTCTAAGCAAAATTGCTGGATATTAGATCACTCTTTGTGTTATGGGCTAACTAATGGCTAGAACTTCAGTTTTATTTATCATCTTACCAGTCTGAAGCTGTACCCAAGTGTGGATGTTCACTTCACCTCTGGAATTTTGGGGACTCATAAAATCATGAAAACAAATATGTTGCTTTTACACTTATGGCATTCCAGTTTTCCTACCAACTTGACCTACCTCTCTACTTACTTTTTCCCAAGTGTTTTGGGTTTTTGTTTTTGGGTTTTTTTGGTTTTTTTTTTTTTTTTTTTCATTTTCTTTTTTGGTTTGTTTTTGCTTTTTTTTGTTTGGTTTGTGTTTTTTTTCTGGGTTTGGTTTTTGTTGTTGGTGGTTTTGGGTTTTTTATATCTTACATTTTGGTATCTCTAAAACCACTTTAGGTCATGGAAAATAAAAGTTACCTCCAGAATGTTAGGTATTGAATCAGACCTATTGAAGCTGTCCATTTCAAAATCTTAAGAATATACTGAAAGAACAAGCCTTGAAATTCAACATATAAATGTTTAAAAGCTCAGCGTGAATCTTAGATACATAGATATTACTTATATATAAATAATATATATTGTTATTGTTATAGATAAATAATGATATATATTATCACTTATTTATATTATGTGGTAAAATGTGTTACATCTGATGATTCACTATGGGCCACTGGATGGTTCCTTACTGGGAACTGGCCACTTTCTAAATTTTTCTTTTAAGCAAATACATTTCCACCCACAAAAAAGATGAATGTCTCTGCCAGCTGAGCCTTCCCAGAGGGTTCCCCAGAAGAACGTCCCTGCTGCCACCAGCAGCTGGCTCTGGGACCTGCAGCTGCTCCGAGCACAGCTCCCCCTCCCAGGGCTGCTTTCCACTGGCGCAGGAAACGCCTCCGTTATGGGAGCTTTTCYAAAGTTCATGTCAAAATTAATGTAAAATGTTGCTCTGCAAGAAGAGGCTGATGTGCACACCCAGACATTTTTAACTGGGATATTTCTATTGTCAGGACAAAACCCATACTTCATGTTTTGCTATAAAGTTATGTTGAAAGGATTAAAAATGCTTAATTAATACTATTTGGAATGTAATGTCTTTCTCATTATCCCAGGATGTTTTCTTAATGGCATGAGCATTTCAAAATGCAGCGAGAAGCAAATGGAAAAAGTGTTGTGAGTGTTCCCTGCAGAGAGTGCTGTCTTCTGTTTCCTAATCACTCAAAATTCAATATACTTATTGCAAATTAAATAAAAGTTTAACTGCCCGAGTAAAGAAATGTGAAGAGAAATTGTCTGATTTTATTAAAAGAAAAAAATATTACTATTCTACTTACACTGCATTTTTCCATTAAATTTGCTTTTTTTAAGGAATGTTATTAATATTTAAAAAATAAGTTATAATTTCTTCTATCCAAATATCCTCCATGAGCATGCACACTTAATTAACAAGATGTTAATTATTTATTCAAGGGTTTTAGTAGGTGTTCAGTCTGCAAAATACTGGGGACTGATAAATGTGTATCTTTGCTTCTGTGTCTGTGTGTAACATATTGAAGGGATTGCTGAAGAAAACAGAAAATCTGTATTTAAGCTAGCAAAATCCTTCAGTTTTCAGTGAATRGGGTGTTTTTTATGTACAAGAAAAATGAAAGATAATTAGGGAAAATACTCTGCTTTTTGTGTATTTTTGCATTTGGACTAYAATGCTGTGAAAACTTTCTGAGCCTGCTTCCGCAGGGAAAAAAAAATATTCTGTGAAGTGGGAAATGCATCGGGAAGTGAAACTCTGATATTTGTAAAGCAAACATGGGATGTTCTCAGGGAAAAAAAACCCAAACCAGAACAAATAACCAAAGAAAAACCAAACCAAAATAAAAACAACAACAAAAAAAGGCTCCAAGCCACCACGAAAACCAAACGACAAAAAAATCTCCCTCCAGCCCTAATGAGCTGCAAAAGACCTTTCTGAAAGAGATTGATTAAAGTGTATAAAATGAGAGACTTCAGCCTATCCAAATAAAATGCCTGGAATTTTAAAGGGGCAGGCTTGGGGGCAGTCCAGTGATGCCTCTGCAGGACTTTCCTGCCTTGGTCAGAGCTTTTCTCACATTAAGAAGATGCCCAGAAACCCCAAAATCTCCAGGCACTGCACCAAAGGCACTTTAGAATGCAGTGAGCTCTCCTCTGCCTCCGTGGTGTGGCTSACAGGCAGCAGAAAGAGAAAGCTGTAAAGTATAGATGGAGAAATAAAGCAGGGAAAAGTAGACAACAATCTGGACAACCGAAAGAAATGAGTCCTTTTTGGAAAATAACAACTGCAATGAAATTACCAATAAAATTGTTCATTTTCCAGTGAAAATGAAGGGTCTATAAAATTGATAGAATTGAGTAGAAATGGATGTTGAAAAGAAAATTTCTGGTGCAGCAAACAGCAGTCAGAAATTGTCTCTGAATTTTGTATCTTGTTAACTGTGTAAAGAAACCATTGCTTTCTGAACTAGCACAAAATTAAAGAATATTAAGAATATTAATGGAAGACTGGACGATGGGATATGTGAAGTGTAGGATTTGTTTTGTGAGGTGCTACAGCAAAAGCTGACAGAAAAATAATTACAGTCAAAGACAAATATTATCAGTCCTAAAACAGATAAAATCCAATCCCTTATTTTTCTGGAGTTATGAAAGCTTTGAGAAAATAGAGATTTATTTTAACATTAAATCATCATTTTAGTTACTGCACGTAGACAGGGAATAAAGTAACACAGCTAATCGATTGGAACAGTGTAAAAATACAGCTTATGAAATGTACATCGTTAATTTTAAAATCATGTAATAAAAGAGTGAAGAGAGATAATGTAACATCTAAAATAATTTCAGAGGAAAAAATTTAGAAGTGGACTAAACGAAAAAGCAAAATTTGCAACAAAAAAAAAAAAAATTGAAGAGGCAGAAACACCAAACAGAATCGAAACAACAGAATTGAAACAACGTAAATCTCAGGCAGTGCCTGGAAAAGAGGATTTTGGAGCAGAACAGAAAAGTGAAGCAAATAAATGCAGAAGAACAAAATAGTAAAATAACAAAGTTAAGAGAGTTTTAAAACGTTGCTGCTTGCCAGAGCCGTGAGGGAGATCTGCGGGACTGCTCTGAGGTAAAGGCAGGCAAATCTCTGCGGCACTGCGCGGCAGGCACAGGGGATTGGCTCCGTCCGGGGAGCGGAGCGCAGGGAAAACGCCCCGGGAAGGTTCGGGGCACTGGTCCTACCGAAGCTGAAGCGTGTCCTGGTCCCCAGGCCCAGGCCCGGGCAGACGCTGCCTCGTCCCGCGGCTCCGCAGGCAGGGCGGGCCCTGGCAACTCAGCGCGGCCGCCGGCCCGCCGTCCTCCCCGCACCGATGGTCAGCCTGTCTGTCCTGCTCCAATTCCTGCTTTTTATCAGTCCTCCCCTCGACCCCCACCCCCCTTTTTTATTTTTCCCCTCCTTCTCTCTTTGCTGTTTTATGGTAAAAAAATCCAGTGGAAAATTGACCCTTAGCCCCTCCTTTTTCCTCCCGCTTGAAACCCACCAGGACGGACCCGGTCCGGCCGTCTTCAGGCAGCGGCGATTGCAGCTGGGATTTTGCTGTCACTGAGGTAGAAAAGGATGGAGAGCAAGGGGAGGAAAAGGCCTGCTGATAAAACCCCATCCGCTGTGCTCTGCAGCGCTTGTTTCGGGCTCCTTGCTGCAGGGTTCCCTGCCTGGCCCCCGGAAGATCCCTGGGCATCCTCACGATCAGCGCCTCAGCCATTGCCGGGGCTGGAGAACCGGGAGGTTTCCATCAGCTCCACTCCTATGAGATAATTCTGTGGAGTCACTCAAAATCAAAATGCCACGGAGGAAAAGCTTTTTTCCTTAAGCTTGATAAAGGCACGTACAAAGACCCGATGAGTTTACCTGAATGTGGGTGTGATTATTCAAGATCTATCAAATGTCCCTTTATCATTTCAAGGCTTACATTATACATCTCCATAGTATATTAATTCTTTTTGTTGGCCCTTTTGCAGCTATGTGCATGTCATGTGTGCCATGAGGGTTGGGTTTTTGGGCTTTTTATGCCTACTTGGGTGAGTTCTGTATGAGGGGATAGATAGAAACAAGGAATAGTTGAGCTCTTTAGCTGCTGACAACACTGCTCGTGTTTGCAGTCTGGGGCACAAAAATGCTCTGACTGGAGGATATTTCAAAGCAGCAATGGGTTTTTAGGAAGCTGAAGGTTCAAATTTGATTTAACAGCCTCAAGAGTGGTTGTATAATAAAAGTTGATTGAGAGGTAGAAGCTCTGATATGAAATAAAACTGCAGCCCCCTTGCATTTCTCTGTCTTATGAGAAGTCTATTTTTCAGTGCTGAGGATCTCATCAGGACTATTCTGGGGTAGGAAAAATGCCTCTTTAGGAGGTTTTTTTATTACTTTTTTTGTTTCTCTCAGTCAGCCTGCCAAACTGTGGCAGTTTACGTGAGAAAGGTGATAGAAAGGTAACACGAGCTGACTTTACAAAACTTGGAAAATTTGCAAGGAACCACAGGGCTGTGGGAATTGCTGCCTTGGAGTAGGAACCACTCCTTGCAACCCCCAAACTGGAAAATTCTGTYAATATCTAAAGCTGTTCATTTTGTTTTTTACTACTTCTGATTGAAGGTACTAGCAGTTTATGATGTTGCAGTGTTTTAGAATGCAGAATATCTGCTAAAGGAGATATACAGTGCTTAGCCTGTGTTTTTTCCAAAAAGCATCCAGAATGTTAGCTTGGATCCTGGGACACTTGGGGGTTACCCACCAACAGAGTTCCTGCATGAAGGAAAGACATGTCTAGCCACCAGAAATACTGGGGACAAAATAGGACTTCTGTGGGTGCTTTGAGAAGCAACATTTGAGGGACCAGGTGGAGAGGAAGTTGATGAGGAAAAACACCTGAGTGGTGCTCAGAGCAGCTTCTCAGAGGAGCTGTGTGAAGACACCTGGAACAGCAGGGGGGACACAGACCTGCATGAACATATGGAATTTCTGAGGTTCTTGAGAGATGTTTTTCCCTTATTCCTGCTTCACTTTTGTTGGGTGATGGGTTTGAAATGGGGCATACRGGTAGAACTGGGTGAATTTCAGACGGTTGGGATGTTAGTTTCTGAAACTGGCATTTACCACATGAAAACCTTTAACAGCAACCAAATCCTTCATCTGAAAGCATTTCAATTACAGAATTATGTGCTAATGTCTGCAGGGCAATTGACAGTATTAGCAGCCTCCCTTTTGAAAGTGCAATTTCAAAGTTCATGTTGAAAATTTTAATTTTTTTTATCCCTCTTGAAATAAAAGCTTAGTCTAAATTTCCCATCACAACCCCCCTACTTTTCAGACACTGCTGTTACCTAAATTAGGGACAAATTCTGGGTTTAGCTTATCTCCCAGCCTTGAGACCCTGAATTTAAATCTCATTATATTGCAGACAATTATGCATTTAAAAGAGAAAGAAATCCCAGGGATTTGTTGTGTGCTGCTTTGTAAAGAAACTCCACTGTCATGCTGGACTGTGGTTTGGATTGTCAGATGTGATGCAGAACACCTGGTTTGCATACACTGTACCAGTCTCGTAAAAATTTGGTGTGCAAGCACATTTGGGCTTCTTTTCTTGGCTTTATCTTAGTGTTTCATTTTCTCCCTGTTTGGCTCTTTTTATTTTCCATTCTTTTGCATTACAACAAAATCAATGTATTTTGCCTTTTCTTATTCATTCCCCTTGTTCAATAGTTAGCACATCTTGGCTTTTCTTCCTCCTTTTCTGTACATGAATGTTTTCCATTCATCCCCCCATTTTCCAGCCKAGTTTCCTTTCCTCTCTGATGTGTTTTTATGCTGTCATTATCTGTCTTTCCTTAATCCCCCTCATTTTTCTCAATACCCATGCTTTTTGATCTCTCTTAATTCCCCCCATTTTGTCAACCTCTCCATCTCCTCATAATTTCTTGTGGCTCCCTCACCATGCCCTCCATCACTCTTTGTTCTGTGATTCCTTCGTTCCACCTCCTCCCTGCCCCTTCCCCTGAGCATCTCACTGAAGATGCAATTGATGGCATTGGGAATGGGTTGAGACAGAAAGTCCCACAAGGATCTGGGTACATATGGCATCTGTTTGATTCACACCCATCATCTGCAAAGCCCTTTGAATAGTCTGTGGATTGTTATAGATCATGTGTTTTAATGGCCTTATACCYTCTTAGAAAAGGATTTGGTGTGTTTCATGGGTATATGAGGTCTGACTTCTATCAGCAACATCTCTTTGATTTTTGGAGTCATGTTCCTGTGACAGAAAGCAGCTGAACCGTCCTTAGTTTGCTGCAGTTGTACAGTGCAAGAATCTAATTTATTAATAAATTTTAAGCTTTAATCTCAGTTGCAAATGTTTTTATTGGAAAAACATTGCTATTCTGAAAACTTTCCTCTCTTGGCTTAAAGGTATATATTTTCTAATATATAAATAAGAAAGGTAAATTAAAATGCTGTTGTTTACAAGTCTGCCTCAGGTTTCAGTAGGCAGAAGGTTCTCTGCTTCTCTGACATGCCAGTATGAGCAGGTAATCTAAAAGTATTTACTGGAAGGACCATCTGAAGGGACAGTTATAGATTTCACATGATTGTGCCACTCACTCGTAAGAGGAAAAAGAAAGGAAGTCTTTGGGCAGCAGAACAGTACAAGGATGGGAAACTGGCAGAGCAAAGTAAGACTTCAGCATTTTCATGCTTTGAGATTTGGTTTGGTTTGGTTTTTTAAATCCTGGCTGAAATCTTCTGAAAGAACAAGCTTTCAGACCTCTGTACTTTGTAATAACTTTCTTTCATCCTCTAATATTAAATGACAGCTGTAATGATGTGCAATATCAAGTTATGAAGCATCTTGTCCTGGTCATCCAATGAGTCTGCTGTGATGTAAATAAACCCAGCATTAATTCAGATGTGAAAGTCACTGCAGTTGAGATTAGCAAAGCCAAAGAACAAAAGTTCTACTTGATTAGAACTAGAAGAAATTCATARCCAGATTGGTGTAAACTTTGCATAATTGGCTTGAAATATTATCCAAAGAAGGGATGGATAATTTGGTTCAACACCCCCAAAGATCTTCTGTGTTTCTTGAGATCATTGACTGTTTGGACTTTGAAGCTGCTTCCCATTTTCTCAATGAGCCCCATTTGAGAAGAGCTATTCATCTGATAACTTGTCAAAACTCGCTAGGCAAAGCAGGACAGAAGCAACGAGAGCTGTGGGTAATTTAAGAGATGAATTTGTGCTGGTAGCTTTCAAGAATCCCAACCACTGTAATGGAYATCAAACACATCTCTGAAACAGTTCAATCTAAGCCAGGGATCATGTGGTAGAAGAAAATAAGCAGACCAGGAATTATTATCTCATTTTATGTAAGGTTTCTAGAGAAAAAACCTATATATGCACACGTAGAGCACATAGTGCTCCAGACCCAGGTGTGATGCAAGTCCTCTACTTAAAATACTTGTGTACAGAGCCATAGAACAGAATCACAGAATGTCCTGAGCTGGGAGGGACCCCCAGGATCASCCAMGGCAGCCCCAGCCCTGCACAGACACCCCAACAGCCCCACCCTGGGCATCCCTGGCAGCTCCTGGAGCTCTGGCAGCCTCGGGGCCGTGCCCATTCCCTGGGGAGCCTGGGCAGTGCCAGCACCCTCTGGGGAAGAGCCTTTCCCTGGTATCCAGCCTGACCCTCCCTGACACAGCTCCAGCTGTTCCCTGGGTTCTGTCCCTGGTCACAGAGAGCAGAGATCAGACCTGCCCCTCTGCTGCCCCTCATGAGGACCTTGAAAACCCCAATGAGGTCTCCCCTCCAGGATCTTTTTCTCCAGCTGAACAGACCAAGTCCCCTCAGCCTCTTGTCATATGGCTCCTGCAGACCCTTCCCCACCCTTGTGGCCTCCTTTGGATGCTCTCTAAGGGCTTCATGTCTTTTTTTATATTGAGGTGCACAAACTGCCCCCAGGACTGGAGGTGAGGCCTCTGCAGAGCAGAGCAGGACAATCCTGTCCTTTCCCTGGCAAGATGCTGGGCCTGATGCCCTCCAGGACAGGGATGTCTCTCCTGGCTGTCAGGGCACTGCTGACTCACATCCAACTTGCCATCAACCAGGAGCTCTTCCTGCAGCTGCTTTCCAGTATCCCATTTCCAGTCTGCCTACACACCCAGGGTTACCCCATGCCAGYTGCAGAACCCAGCACCTCCCCTTGTTGAGCTCCATGCAATCACTGATGGCCCAGTTCTCTCATTGAGCTCTCCCTGCAGGACCTCCCTTTTCTTTAAGGGAGTCAACAGCTCCTTCCAGTATTGCATCATCTGTGAACTTGCTCAGTTTCCCTTCCAGTCCTGCAGCCAGGTCATTTATGAAGGTGTTGAAGGGCACAGGGATGAGGATTGAGCCCTCTGGAACCTCACTAGTGACCTGTGCCAGTCTGATGTCACCCCAGTCACTGTCACTTTTGTGCCCAACTSATGAGCCAGTTGCTCACCCACCCCATGATGTGTTTYTGCAGTGTTGGGATGGATGTTTTGCCCAGAAGAATCCTGTGAGAGACAGTATAGAAAGCTTTGCTGAAGTCCAAAAGAATTACATCTGCTGGCTTTCCTAGATCGACCAGGTGTTGTTCCATACTTCCACAGAAGTAAATCAGGTTGGACAAGCAGGACTGTCCCCTCATGAAGCCATGCTGGCTGTGACCAATGGCTGCATTGTCCTCCAGCTGTTTTTCAATACTTCCCAGAATAACCTTTTTCCATTATTTTACTGGGCATTGAAGGACACTGACAGGCCTGTAGTTTCCTGGGTCCACCTTCTTGCCCTTCTTGAAAATCAGGACATCTGCCTACTTCCACTTGGCTGGGACCTCTCTGAATTCCCAAAATCACTCAAAAATCATCGAGAGAGGCTTTACAATGACATTAACAGCTCTTTGAAGACTTTTGGACAAATCCCCCATTGATTTTTAGGGATTTAGCTGGGGCATCAGATCCCACACAATTTAAACTGGGATTTGATCAATCTCACAATCATGGTCCTCCAGCAGAGGACCCTGAGACCCCCCTGGTKCATCATCCATTCTTTGCCTCCATCTTCAACAAGAATGACTGACCTAGGGGGTCCCAGTGCCCTGAGAATCAGTTGAAGTCAGTGCCATGTCAAATCAGACATTCAATAGAGACTTGGGCAGGCAAATGTGAAATAGCTGCCAAACAGCAAAAGCATTTCAGTAGAAAGAACATCAGAATAGAAACTTGCAGATTTTACACCTAATATTTCAAAAAGAGAGCAAATTATCACTGTCAAGCAAATCTTTATCCATATGTGTGAAAATGGATAACAACAATCAAAAATAGAGAAATGAAGTGTCTGAAGCATCATGACAGGATGAGGTTTGAACAATACAATGAGTCATGAGAGTTCCTTTGCAGAAGGGCTACCAGCACTCAGTAAGGTCTCCCATTCTCTTACATCTGAGCTCCTGATCCCTCCTGAAAGCAGCCAACTGGGTTAAACAGGTTATACCGGATAAGTTCTTGCTTTTGCATGGGAGTAGATGTAACAAATATCCCAGAAACATCAGGTTATGCACATTTGTCTTTGCAAAGGTCAGTGGAAAGCAGTTTAAGACCTTTGTTATTTCAATGGCACATCTCTTGCTGCTGGTTCTGCAAAGTTGCACTGCTATAATTTATTTTTTTCTGTGATAAGTAATGGAGAAGACAGYCATGTTTGAAAACCATTCAGAGAAAGCTCTGCGTTGGCAGTGGGAGAAGTGGCAGATGAAGTGAAAGGGAAACCAATCCGGTTTATGCTTTTGAGTAAAATACTGTGAATTGAAGCATTGCATTTTGGTGTAATACTGCTACAGTTCAGGAGAGCTACATTATTATGTCTTTAATATTACTATATTATTATGTGTTGCCTTTAGGCTCAAGAGGTCTGGTGTCCAATGGTTGCTCTGAAAGTCTGAAATCAAAGGATGCTGTTTCACTAGAAGCAGTCAAAAGGACTGAAACCCACACGGCTACAGGTTGGTACTGGATTTACTGCTGGGTTTATGTAATATAAGAACCCCCAACCTCCCACTCCCTGTGGATAGGTTTAGCAGCTGGTCTGCAGGCTAAACAACTGAGTTAGCAGAATGAGAAATTGATAAAATATTAGTTTATTCATAGCAAAGCAGAAAGCAAGGCCGTTAGCACGGAAASCAATAAAACAGACACATAAGGGATGTTTGCAGTTAGAGCATACATGCCTTAGTGAGCAGCCTACGTGCCTAAATAATTTGTTGTAAACTCTTACTAATTAATTATTGATGTTAATTGCTTTGCACCAATAAAGTACAATGAGCTATTGCTTTGCCCAATGAATATAATGAGCTGTTTTGATGTAACTAATGACTGAAGATCTCGCTTTGTTAAGGGTATAAAACTTAAGAACAACTTGTAATAGAGAGAAGGCATTGTTGCCTCTGCACAAGTTTGTGTGTGTGTGTCGTGTCCATCTCAACAGTGACAACTCCCAGTTGATATTCTCTGGTTACTCTTTTCCCATCTTCTCTCATCCCTTTTCATTGCTTGGAAATTCATAATYTGTGTTGTCTTTTACTCTTAGGATGATCTAAAATATTTCAGCCAGATTTGACTTAATTTCTTTACCCGTCACCCTCATTTGTAGAACCCTGTGGTCAATATAAGATTTTGTTTTGCAATTTAAATACTTTAAATCCCTGAGAAAAGAAATAGAGTGTATTGATCATGGAAATATTGAAAATGGATTGGAACAATTATAGGTAAAGTATTTATTGGAAAGCTTTATCCATCGTGCTTTTCATTATGTAATTTAATAATGGCAACTGCCCATGAACAGTTAATCCTAAACTTCTCTTTCTCTTTCATACTTAATCAGCAAGAGTTTTAGCCGAAGATTAAATGTTTCAAATTGGTATGATAAACTAGTAACATTTTCAGGACTTTAAACTGCAAATGTTTTTAGGGAAGGATTTTCCATTACTCTGTGAAGTACCTGCTGTATTTCTGATCACTGCAAAACCCGGTGCATCACTATGGCTCAAAATGACAAATATTTTCACTATGTAATATTGTATAGATAGAAAATGAGGTTTGCTAATTGCCCCAGTATTTTACAWGAAATTTTTACATTCTTTCCATTTTAAGTTACAGGCTCTAATGGTTGTCACGACCAACTCAATAAAAGAAAAACAACATTTAATTAAACAGCTAATTTACATCCAGCATTCCTAACTTTGGTAATTCATGTTACATTCATAACATTTTTTCTATCTCAGTGAGTTACTGTGCTGTGAGGGATGTATCTGAACAATAAAACAGGATATACTGTTGAGATCTTGGAAAGTCCTAAATCAAATTTAATTGTTCTGCTACAGCCATATTCTAGCAAATCACAGAAAAGGATTTTAAGGACCCCATAATATTCAGTAAAGATTGCCATTTTTTCAGCATCAGACATTTCTCAGTAGTACTGCTGTATGTTTTGAGATAAAGCACTACATTTTTTTGTTGCAATTGAGTTTGAAATGGAGGGGGGAAAAATCCACTACAAAACCAGCATCACGATACATTTCTAATTTTAAAAATTATTTCGGTTTTTACTTTCCTAGCACTTAAAATTTAAGATACAGGAAACAAAGATCAGTGGTCTAATTACCCTACCAAAAAAAAACAAACTCTGGGCTTGCCATCCTCCCTCACCAAATGGAGAAAAAGGTCTCAGAAATTTGCTAGAATTAATGTGAAAGTGCAGAATGTGTTCAGCGCTTGTGTGGGAGCCGCAGACCGCGCACGTGAAACCCAGCGGCGGATTCAGAGACCGTGGCACCAAATTCATCAAACATTCAGAACTTCTGCCTTCTTATTTTCTATACCAGAAAAGCAGCAGGCATCTGATCCTTGTTAATGCTATCAGTGTGTTTACAGGTTTTGGAGTTCTGCATAGGTCATAAAAACATCTTYTATAAATCTGAACATGCATGATAATGTAGCATATTAATAAATTTATTAAGAGTTGCTGGTACAATAACAAGAACATTTTGGAAGTGGTTTAAAACAACCCAAACTCAACATTCAATGAAATCTCTCCTTAAAAAGAAAATTAAACTCTCCACAGTGAAGAAGCTACTTATTCTTCCCCCATAATATAAGGAATTTGAGGCTGGTGTGTGACAAAACTCTGGAAGAAGTAAAAGTATGTTTCACATGAAAAGATGTTTATAAACCTTAGCTATCCAATTTCTAAAGGCAAGCTTGTAATTAAAAAGCAGAAAGAAAACACCATCTTGCCCATAATGGAGATTCGCAGAAATTACTATATTAATTTAATGAAAATTTGTCTCCTTTTGTCATATATTCAGTTTATATTTCACAAAAAATGGTGAGTAGTTATAATCTTAAAGTTTCAACCAACCTGTTCTGCTATTTTAAAAGTAAAAAATATATATCTATTTATGCCTACATATAAGCAGAACATTTAAACTATAGATTTTTCTGGCCCCTGTATTTTTGTTTTAGCTTGCTAAAATATCCATATCACATCTATAGTTCTCGCTGGAGCTGTATCTTCTGAAAATATTTTGCTGTAATTTAAAACAATAATGAAAAATATAAAATCATAATAACTTATAAATAAAAGCAAAGCATCCCCTTACACCACAAAGAATATACTCACCCCAGGAATGTAGCTGAAGAACTCTACTTCCAGACAGAGTGGAGTGTCATAAAAGTGCTGTACATTGATTGGCAAGTCTGGCTTTTCTCATGGCAAGAAAGTCCACAGCAACTCAGATGAAACTAATTCTACTAAATCCTTTGATTTATCTAGAGCTTCTTTGGGAACTCAGCTTTTAAGGCCTCTATCTAGATTTATTTTCCCTGAAAGGGAGCCACCAGAGCAGAGGAGGGAAGGGAAGAGCTCTGGGAACGCGAGGGCTTCTGGCACTGCAGTGTCAGCCCAGGGGAGAGAGGCACAGCAGCAGCAGCTCAGTACATCTTGTTTGGCTGCATTAGAGATGAACCACCACTCTGCTTTCCTGGTTTTATAAATCAGACATGAAGCGAAGGAGGGATGTGAGCAGACTTGCTTATAATGAATATCCAAAACACGTTGGCAGGGGCTGTGCTTTGGAAGGGTAATCATTTCTTTCCTCCCTCTCCAATCCAATGTCAGCTGGGAATTCTGCTGTCAGTTCACCCCATCCTTTAGTTAAACAACAGAGGATTGTACTCAGGTATGTAGGGTGCAGGAGACTCACCCACAGGCACTTCTGGAGAAGCAAGAAACTTCTGACTTAGTTCTACTTTGTGGGTTGTGTTGTGTGACCGTGTTCACAGGGGTCTTAGGATGAGGGAAGAGACGAGCATCTGACTCCATGTTTCAGAAGGCTGATTTATTATTTTATGATATATATTATATTAAAARGATACTAAAAGAATAGAAGAAAGGATTTCATCAGAAGGCTAGCTAAGAATAGAAAAAGAAAGAATGATAACAAAGGCTTGTGTGTTGGACAGAGAGTCCGAGCCAGCTCACTGTGATTGGCCATTAATTAGAAACAACCACATGAGACCAATCACAGATGCACCTGTTGCATTCCACAGCAGCAGATAACCATTGTTTACATATTGTTCCCGAGGCTTCTCAGCTTCTCAGGAGAAAAAATCCCAAGGAAAGGATTTTTCATAAAAGATGTCTGTGACAGTGTTGCTTGTTTTGTGCCTTTGGTGTTGGCAGCTATCACATGTTGAAGGCAAAGCCCCGTCATAAAAGGAAATCTATTGCTTTGGCACATTCCTTCTATGAATCACAAAGTGATCAGGTGGCCTGGTTTGAAAGAGACATTTACAGTTCCATCCCCTGCCATGGCAGGGACACCTCCCACTGTCCCAGAGTGCTCCAAGCCCTGTCCAGCCTGGCCTTGGGCACTGCCAGGGATCCAGGGGCAGCCACAGCTMCTCTYGGCACCCTGTGCCAGGGCCTGCCCACCCTCACAGGAAGAATTCCTTCCCAATATCCTAGCATTCACCCTGCACCAATCAGTGGGAAGCCCTTCCCTTTGTCCTATCGCTCTAGGCTTGTGTAAATAGTGTCTCTCTCTAAATCTTTCTTGTCAGCTCCTTCAGGTACTGGAAGGCCTGAAGTACCTGAAGGAGTACTTCAGGTACTTCAGGTACCTGAAGGAGTACCTGAAGTCATCCTGAAGTGTCTCTTCTCAAAGAAGGTACCTTCTTCAGAATGGTCTGATGGGATTTTATGAAAAACACCCACTCGCACCCCCAAAAAATAAATTAGGCTTTGCTAACCAGGCACTTCACCCGCTCCATGGGCATGAGGCCTCCAGTCATCTCTCCACCTCACTCATGGTGGGCAACAGCAACCTTTGAGCATCCAGCACTAAAATCAAGCCACTGAGTGCTGGGTTTCTGACTAATTTGTGAGGAATTAAAAAAGGCCACTGAGCTTTGTGACCCATAGAGAAGGCAAATGGCTCTTGTTGGCTTCTTTGTCTTGGTATTTRGTTCATCCTTTGGCAGGAAGTTTTTATTAGACCCTGGCCTCCTTTGCRAAGGAAGATGGTTTGTGGAATAATGTGCAGATTAGGACTTGGAGCTGCTGCTCTTTTGTCCCCTTGTCCAGTGGGAAACCTCTTCCTTCCCCAGCAGAAGAGCCTTTCCTTCCCTCCCACCCTCAGGACACTCACTGATCCCAGGATGCCATGGCACTGCTCCAGCAGCTTGCTCAGGACATGGAGAACAAATGGCCCCCAAGGGGAGGGGGAAGAGCATTGAAGGCTGGCACTGGCTCCTCTTTTCCTGAAGGAGAGAAGGGACACACTATAGGACTGTCATGGCCTGGAGACACAAGATGGGGCAAGGACACAGCAAGCTGGGGTTCAAGTATTGCAGAACGGAGTCTGTCTGACTTGGCCACACAGGGAAGGAGGCTGAGGCACAGAGCTGCCACAATGAACACTGTGGGTGTTTGGGGCCTGGTTGGAGTGCATGGCCAGCATTGCTGCTGCCATGGTGCTGGTGTCATCCATCCTGATACTGGGACAGTGTGAGTCAGATGCTTTCCAGCAGCAGTGACCTGAGTCAAGACTCTGCCAGGGCACTGCTGACTCCAGGGAGGTGGCCAYTGGTGTTGGAAGAGTCCACAGTGTTTTGTACAACCTGACTCATGTACTCCTGGAATGCTTTGTGTTCGAAGGGACRTTAAAGCCCACCCTGTTCCACCCCCTGCCATGGCAGGGACACCTTCCACTGTCCCAGGCTGCTCCAAGCCCTGTCCAGCCTGGCCTGGGACACTTCCAGGGATCCAGGGGCAGCCCCAGCTGCTCTGGGCACCTGTGCCAGGGKCTCAGCACTCTCAGAGGGAAGAATTTCTTCCCAGTATCCCATCTAACCCTGCCCTCTGGCAGTGGGAAGCCATTGCCCCTTGTCCTGGCACTTTAGGCCCTTGTCCAAAATCCCTCTCCATCTCTCTCAGATCAACTTCAGGCACTGGAAGCCTGCAATAAAATCTCCTCAGAGCCTTCTCCAGGTTGAACAATCCCAATTCTCTCAGTTTCCTTACAGGAGAGGTGCTCTAATGATGAAATATTCCACCTGTATGAACCACACTCACAGAAATGAAAGGTGCATATAACACCAGAAGAAAGAACCCTTCTCTACCTTTGTCATGCRCTTGGTCATCACCCTCCACTGTGTGTGTCAAGGACTGGGAAGAGAGGCTGTTCTTCACAGCCACCAAATGGGCCTTGTATTGATAACACTTAAGGGGATGGCACCAGGACAAGGGGAGAGGAAGAAGTCTGGAGCTCCAGCATCCAAACCAGTTCCTGCTTCCCTGATGCCTGGGCAGGGCACTTTGCTGAGGTGAGTCCTGCAAGACCTACTCGACCATCACCTCTGCCACCAGGGCCTTTTCTCAGCCCTGCCTTTCTCAAGTCTAAGGGCATTTACTGGAATGGAAATTTTTATTAAGCAATAATTAAGCATGAATAAGCATTGTGCAGCCCTAAAAACTTCTCCTTCTTTTTACTGTATGCAACTTGTGGATTTTTATTTTTGCTAGCGGCATGACAGCAGTGCTGGGCTGAAAGCATTGCACAAGGAGAGCTGTGCTTTTTCACAGCCTCAGCTGTACCACACACAGGCTGGGAGAGCATGTTGGTCAGTGCTGAGGATGGGCACTGCAGCTACACATGTAAGCAATCTACTGCCTCCAGTTTTCCCAAGAAGGCAACAAGAACACAGAACCCCTAAAAGCATAAAGATTGGAGCCATAGAAAAGATGATTAAATAACATCTCAGGCATTATTTCAGTGAGAYGAAATCTCAAGAGTCTTTTTCACAAGTTTTGGGGCAATGCAGGCCATTGGATAAATGARGGTRTATAGCTGAAAGTCAGGCTTTCAGTAGATTAAAATATTGTTTATTAACTGGTTATGAAATTGTTTTGTAGTGACTTTTGTTGTATGCAGTCAAGATAGAAAACCAAGAACAGTTAATCCTTCATAATCTAAAGAGTACTTCATTTCAAGATGTAACCACAGAAAATCTGTATTTCATTTTTAAGGGGAAACAATATAATTTTATTTCCTTTTCAGTATTTTCACTTGATTTTTCTGTTGTTTAAATTACTTTAATTTGCATCAGGCTGYGCCTGGCCTTATTTATGATTAGCAAATAAACTTGCCAGAACYAGCTGGGGCCTTCCTCTCAAAACTACTGATTCTTTCAGCTTTCTATGACAGTGATTACACAGGGAATTCCCCTCAGGGAATTTGGTTGTATATTCACCAAATTCCTTTTCAGGTGCATAAGAGTTGAAAATTTAGKTGAGAAAGGTAATTACATATTTTTGGCAGTGAAGCTGTTTTAAGAAAAACACCTTTTGCTTTTTCCTGAAAATGTTATAATTTTGACTGAAGATGCAATATAATATAATACAATATTATATAGGATTCAGTCTCTTCTCTCTCAATCTACAAATTTTTCTACCATCCCCTTTCAAGCAACACGATTTCATTATGCAATTTTTCTGTCAGCCAAGAAGTAATAAAATTCAGCACTGGGAAAATATATTTCATAATGAGAACCAAATCTTCAAGTAATTGAAGTCAACAGGTCCAAATGGAGTTTGGTTGGTCATTTTAAACCATCTGTAAATCTTGACTCATGGTTCTGTGTACTGTCATGGACATATTTTCTGAAAAATCCTTTTGCTAGGATTTTTCTCCTGAGAAGCTGAGAGGCCTCAGGAACAAAATGCAAACAATAATTATCTGCTGCTGTGGAATGCAACAGGTGCATCTTTGATTGGTTTCATGTGATTGTTTTTAATTAATGGCCAATCACAGTCCGGCTGTCTCGGACTCTTTGGTCAGTCACAAGATTTTATTATAATTTCATWCCTTTCTATTCCTTGCTAGCCTTCTGATGAAATCCTTTATTCTTTTAGTATAGTTTTAATATAATATACATCATAAAATAATAAATCAGCCTTCTGAAATATGGAATCAAGATTCTCATCTCTTCCCTTGTCCTGAGACCCCTGCGAACACCGCCACAGTGTACCTGGTGCAGAAACTCCCAGTGATACCAGCTTGAGAAGCCTGTGCAAGTGGGCACAAAGAACCAACTTTGCAACAAAAAACTAACTTTGAATTGAGGAGAAACATGTCTTTTCTCAGGATAGCCTAGTTAACTCCACAGCCCCATCAAAATGTGCAAGAGGGCTCTTACCTTTGCACTTACTATAAAACTAAATGGCAAAATCTTAATGGACAGGGAGCTGGAATTATGGCAATAGCCAATATTGGCAATATTGGATGGGAATCTGGAATTGCAATAGCCAATATATAAAGCCCATTCTTTTTGATCAGTTCTTCTTGTAGTATTTATCAAATTTCCTAACTGATCTAATTTCCTTTCTAATTAGAGTGATCGCACTAAGATAAAACATAACATCTGTCAGAATAATTGTGCACCCAGTGAAGGCAGCATATTGCAGAGAAAACTTTGGTGCCTTGCCACCAAACACATTCAGTGGTTTGTTTTGGGACCCAGCACAGCTCCAGGAGCCTCTGTCACAGAGTCCTGGCAGCCCAGGAGTTAATGTGTGTGTAAGGCACAGATCTGCCCTGCAGACACGTGGCTCTCCAAGCCACTGCATATTTGGAAAAATCTAGAAAATTCTTGCAGCAGCATCAGAACAGGGGGCAGGTTAAAAACTGCTTTATTCTAAAATCTGTAATAAGACAAATGAACATGGATTGTTTTCATCAGCTTCAGGAAGGCACAGATTATAGATGAACATGTGGAAAGTTAGAGGATAAATGAGGGACCCACAGCTTTGATCTTTTCCCTAAATGGATGATGTCAAGCAACTGGCAGACAGAACTGCAATTTGTCCATTAGAGCTGGCTGCAGTTGAGTGGTATAGGAATATTTCACCGGAGACTTTCTTTTCTTCATAGTGGAAAATGCCCATTCTTTATTCACATAACTAGTTTTTATACACTTTTACGGACCTCATGTGCAACTCCAATTAGTTAACAGCTTTCTTACCAACTACTTTTAGTTAGTAAAAAGTATTTTACTTATCCATCAAATCTCRCTACTCTTCAATTGTTTACATATTTTCTTCACTAGTTTTCACAAGTTTAATGTTTATACAAGTGCTAGTTGTCTTTCACCCAGGAATAGATTGTTATTTTAACAAACTACTCACAACAAGATTACTTTCACATGACAACTTGCAAAGTACTAACTTGACAAAGCCAACCATCCATTTAACAGAACAGACTTGATTTTATGAAGCCATTCTTTTATAATTTTTCTACCTTACAACAGAATGGGACCYCAACACTGCCAGCCAAAGTAGCTGCATCTTGGACAGGGACAACGTGTGAAGCTTTGCAAAAGAGTTGAGTAATGGTGTAAGTGCTACAGGCAGGGCAGGGTGCCAGCACTGCTCTGCACCTTGCAGCACTCTGCTCCCAGTGCAGCAAAGACTTGCTGTTCACAGCTCCCCTCTCTTTACTTAACATCTTCTCCTTTGCTTTATCCAGGGAGTTAAGAGCTTTCTTTTAAACTTTGCACTCCTGCTTGCATCAATTTTATCTCAATATTAAATATCCCATTCCTCTAGCCCTTCTGGTATTACAGCAAAAGTGGCCAAGAAACTTTTCTTTTTTTTTTTTTGCACAAACCTCCTGTCACGTCATTTTTAAACCCCGTGGTGTCAGAGTGCTGAGGGGTCCCCACCCTCCCAGTGGGGTTCCTTGTTTGCTCCAGCCTGCCTGYAAATGGGGCTGGACTGGGGGTTCCTGTGACAGCTCTGTCCTTTCTGTCCCCCACCCCTGTGTAGGGCTGGAACTGGTGGGACAGTGAAGACAGAAGCAGAAGAGCCACATTTTGGGGAAGCCCCACTCCAGTGTGGCRGTGGGGGTCCAAAAATTACCATGGTGGTGCTTGCAGAGCACGAGAAACTTGGCTGATCCTGCATCACCTGATGGTGCTGACATGCAGAAGGGATCATCCTTTACCTCTGCAGGACCCACCCAGATGTGTGTCCCAGAAAGAGCAGGCACAAAACAAACACCTCTCTGAAGTGTTTCCACACTTACCTCTCTTATTTGCCATCCAACTCCTCTAAGAAGATCTCTAGGAAGTGTGTTGTTTGGCTTTAGCTAAACATGCTCCTCTTCCACTCCTGAGTCAAAGATGTGTTCCCAGAAGTGCTCTGTGAGTGGGATGTGCTACTCCAAAAATCCATATGGCTGCTGGGGTTGTCAGTGTTATTTATAACCAATGTAATCTATAAAGTCAAATGGCATTTAATGAAAGGTTTTACATAAGAGAAATGGATGCTCAGTTTCTTTTGTGCCTATGGAAAAKATGTTAATCATTGCCAAGATGATGCTTATATGGCTGGTGGCAGGTCCCCTCTTGGTGCTTTTTTGGGAACTGGGAAAAACAAAAGCCTCACCTGAGGCTGGGACACATCACTCAGCTGTGGAGCACATGGTTTCCCTTTCTGTGAACGGACAGAAATGCTACAATAATATGATAGATTTCATTGAAGGAAGCTTTCTCCGTTRTGCTTAGTGGATGGACTAAAGCTACTGCTCTCTTTTTGTTTGGGACAGAAATCCTGGACAGAAAACAGAAATCTAGGAGCAACACGGAGGGAGCAGGAGGTTTGAGCAGAGTTGGCGTGGGCAGGGCTCTGCCTGGTTTTGGGCGTCTGAGCCARGACACTGCTCCAGCTCCAGCTGATCTGCTGGTACCTGGGACATTCTCTTCTGCCAGTGCTCCACCACAAACACATTCCTGAGCACAACACCTTCATTTTGCTGTCAGTAGGTGGCACAGGCTCAGCATCTCTCTGGGGGCAGATGGGAGCGCTGAGGGGATTGCAAGCTCTGGGAAATCCATTGTTGGGAAATTGGGAATCCACCCAATTTCTTTAACATCTCTCCCTTTTCTTCCACCTGAACTCAAATTGTAGTGGAAGAATGGGTTGTGTGCAGCCCCACAGACCTGGAAAAAATACATTACTTAGCAGATATTCCACTGGARCTGGTATTTTCACCAGAAGTTTTGTTTTGCCCCAAGTGCAGTTTTAAGGCACAAACTTGGTGTTCTCAGCTGCAATGCTCCATCTGTCACATGGCTAGAGAATGCTGTGGCATTTTCATACTGCACTGTGACACATTTTCATACTGTGACTTAACTGTGCCAGAGATTCAGGTAATTTTAGTTGTCTCATCCTACTCAGAGAATACACATATTTTGCTATGCTTTCAGTTTCAGCAATTATGTTTAGCATTATACTGTATTCAAAGTGTCTGCTAAACACCAAAAAAAAAGTGAAAAAATGCTAAAAATGTATGATTTAGGAATATAACTTGTATGATGGAGTTATTTTTCTGGTGCCCAGAGAAGCTGTYGGTGCTCCATCCTTGGAAGTGTTCAAGGGATGGGGCTTGGACCAACTTGGTCTAATGGAAGGATCCCACTTTTYCTGTCCAAAGACAGAAAATGGTGCATTTAGAGTACCTTTCCTTCAAAGAAACTTGGGAACTTCTAAGACTACTTGCAGTGAGCYATGAAGCAATTAAACAAATGCATGAACTTTAGTTTTGACAGCAAATGTTTTGGGAAGCCTAAGTGAATGTGTGTTCACTAATGAAGCAATTATGAACAAGACTAGGAGGAATTTTCTGTTAGGCAGACATTGAGCAATAAGCAGTTGTGCTATTTATCTGGTTCTCTAGGACAACATCTAGTAAAAGATCCTTTGTTGGGGGAGGCATCTGTGCCTCTGGGCTTTCTGTGAAAAGTATGAAACTTATAATAATAACTCAAATTTTGAGTGCCTGACAATGTAGACAGTGAGTGAATTGAAGAAAAACTTCAAAGGCTGAGTCTCCAGACACAGAATAGTGGGTTAGTTGGAACATATTTAGCAAGCTTGTAATTACCATGCCATTTCTTGATTCTGCAGGTTTTCTAGGATTCCGAATAAGATTTGGCAAATTTTTTTAATCCTTAAAATGAAAACAGCAATATTCATCTCTTTGGATCAGGTTTTGAAAGGCTTGATTTATCAAGGCTGATTTCTTATCAAAATGATTTATCAAGGTTCAAGATCTGAGTGCTTGAAAAGGGCAATGGAAGGAAAACACTATCACCACTTAAGGCTGACTATTCATAGCAGCATCTGGCCTTCATATCCTCTTAAATCTATGATAGATCAATTCTGGTGTTTGAAATCCTGCAGAGGGTAGGTCACATTCCCCTCCAGATGTTCCATAAGGTTTTTCTTTCAGTTGGCTGGATCTCCTTGACAGGGTCCGTTTGAAATAATAGTCTTGGGAGCTGAGGGAAGGTTTAAGGCAAAAGTCTGGTGAGTCCTTGGGAAATAATTCCCACGTTAAGAATGTTCTTTGTTCTTTGTTTTTTTTTGCAGAGGTCAATGCTTTATTGTTGTTCTCTTAATAAATCACACATTTTTTTCTTGTTTCTCCTCCCTTAAGGMCTCAGTTTTGTGCAATGCTGCAGTGCTTTGTGTAGGTTGTGTCTCTWGCTCCACACGGGTGTAGGTTTTCCCAAGGATGGGCAATGGACTGAGGGAAATCCTGGGTCACCATAAAGGGCACGTGGGGCCCAGCACCACCTGTGTGCTCTCAGGTCCTCACCTGGACTCAAGGATGTGGTGGCACTCAGTGTTCTCTGCTCTTCCCTCACCCACGTACATCAACTTRCTGATTCCTATTTCCCAAACCTGAGTCTCTATTAATTATCTGAGCATGGCTACCTGAATGGCATGGCTATTAATTATCTGAGCCTGGCTACCTGAAGTTAATCCAACCAAATTAATAGTACATAATACAATTACCCTGATCTGGTGACCAGCAGGTCAAAATGAGAGTGAGTGGCCAGGTAAGATCCCTTCTGCTCCTGCCAGCTTTGGCTGTTTAAAGGCATCCTCAGTGGAGAATATGGAAGGTGAAATATGAACCTGTGAGGGTGGGCAGGTCCTGGCACAGGGTGCCCAGAGCAGCTGTGGCTGCCCCTGGATCCCTGGCAGTGCCCAAGGCCAGGCTGGGCAGGGCTTGGAGCAGCCTGGGACAGTGGGAGGTGTCCCTGCCATGGCAGGGGGTGGCACTGGATGGGCTCTAATGTCCCTTCCAACCCAAACCTTACCATGATTCTGTGATGTCATGATTCTGTATGTCTCTGCTTTTGCTAGAAATATTGAAGTTTGTGGCTTTTCCTTCTGTCTTTTGTAAAAATTGTATTTAAAGTCTACAGACCAATACCCAAATATGTTTTCAGTGTTCAMCTGGATGAAGAAGCATCACTGACACACAGGCCTTGGTAGGATTTGCTAGGGTGGCCTTCAGGCAGGGAGAGAAAGAGGCTTGCAAATTCCTGTTCCAGCTTAACTGTATTGACCTGGCAAGAACAGATATTGTTCAGCCACAAAAACCTTACTTGAAATGGAAAAGAAAAACAAGAAACATGGCCAGAAATGCCATCCAGTGAGGCTGTCAGCACAGACGTAAGGAAGATCCCTATGCAGTGCAGGCTGAAAAATGCTTCAAAGAGCTTAAAAATTATCAACAAAATAAGAGCAGCAGCTGAGCTAAGTGTGTGTTCCTAAATCAGTGGGTTTGTTTTGCATTTCTCTTTCACTCCTCTCTCTAGATGGAGCTGCTTGTACAATAGTGCAGGAAACTGATTAAAATATGTTTTCAGTTTCTTCTGATTACTGTTATTCTGATTATGGAATCAAATTTACATTCATATTTTCCCAGCCTTTGTGCCTTTGAAGTTGCTGTGGTTCATAACTTTGGTATTGAGGAGATCAACCTGTGCCAAAGACCCCTAGAGGAAATAAGAGGAATAAATCCTCCCTTGCTCAACCCTGCTCAGGGTGAAGCCCACAGGGACCTGACACCTRCTCCTGAGCCTCAGGTGTCCTCTGGCAGCTCCTTTGTGCTAAAATCATGCCCCTGGGACACATCCAAGCAGGACAACTTCTCCAGGGGCTGCCCTGGCTTTGCCCCTGCTTGCTCTCCGTGTTCTCTGCTTCAAGGCAAGCATAATAAAGAAATTGGAAATCAGGAAGAGGAAGTGCAAGTTGTCATGATGGATGTCAGGGAGGAAAACTGATCTCTTGAAACAGCTTTGCTCAGACCACCAGGGAATGAGCAGTACAAGGGGAAGTCTTATAGTGCTCACAGGAGGGAAATCCCAGAATGATGCTTGGAAAGAGGTGGAAGTGTCCCCAGCAAAACAGGCACCAGAGAACACTTGAGGTCTGGCACGGGATTCAACTTGTGTGTCTTTGTGTGGGCTTGAGGGTGGGAAGAGAAAGCTAAAAGCTGGGCTCTGGAATCTTTAAAAGATCCCAGAAATGGGATTTTGAGATCATCTACATAGAAGACAACATTTGTTTTTATGACCTGGTGCAGTCAGTAACATTTCCTTTCCTAAAGGGTCCCCAGATCAGTAATGATTTCCCCAGGCAGCCACTTCTCAACATGGTTCTGGGCGTGTTTAGTGCAACACCTTTCATCTGGTAAATATTTCAATTATTAACTATTTTTGGAGGGAAGTTGTCTTTGACTTCTCTCAGACTGCATGAAATCAACTCTTTTTAGCTCCCAAAGCAAGAGCAGAGACAGCAAAAGTCTAAGAATATCTGGAGGTGTTTGTCCATGTTGGATTGATTCAAAGAGGCTGCCCATGGGACTGTAGTTGTGCATTTCTCCATTGATGCAGGGACTCAGCAGCCACTAGAATTTCTTTCTCCTTGTTTGCATAAATACAACTTTGATTATATGGAATAATGACTTGAGTTTAAGCCTAAATATTCAGAATTATAACTTTTCAAAATGGCAGTTTGAGAGGCTGCAATGCTTCCCTGAATATAGAACAACTGGCTGTACATTTAACTGTTASTGCCATTTAGAAATGACAATAAATTCATTTATTGCACCTGTTCTTTAAGTATTTATTATGCAGATTTGTCTGTGAAGAAATAGTAAAACAATACACAAAAAAGAAAAAATAACAGAAATGTGTAATATATTTATATTTCTGATTAAACAAAATTTATTGTTTTCTGTAGAAAATTCTGTCTGAATCCAAGAAATTGAACTCCAGAAATAAAAAGAATGGCAGGGGGGAAATAAATATAATTCTAATAAGTTAAACTCACTGGAAGTATACTTAGTAAATTTTGTATTTGGTTTATTTATTTACCCCCTGATATTCCTATTCTTTTTAACAACAGCTAATAATACTAATAACTTTTGAGAAGTTTAATAACTTATTGGAAATTTAATAGGTTATTAAGCTTCTAAAAATTTATTAGAAGGGTTTTTAAATAAAAAAAGAAATAAAAATCTTCTGAAGCAAGTTTAATGAACTTCAGGAAAAAAATAGCAGGGTAAATAAAATTCTAATTAGTTTAATAACATCTGTCTTCTAATATCTTTATTAAAAACCTGTTTTTAATCAAATTGCAAAAGAAATTCCTTCTCATAGAGATGGGAAAACCTCCTAAAGGAGTTGTGAGATGCAGATAGTAGCATCAAAGAATACTCCTGTATTATTTCTCTGAGCTTGTGTTCAAGTAAGCGCTTTCTGCTGTTTTGTGTGCTCTGTCAGTGAGAGAGAAGTTCAAAGGGTTTAAAATATGCATTTTGAAAATTGATCATTGATTGCAATTTCAGAAAATGTAACCTCTCAAAAGTCAGTTTTGTAGCAAACCCCAGGATGAGCTGAGAGATAAACAGAGGCTTGATGGTGATACATGAACTAAAAGAGAAAGAAATTGCAGTTATTTGCTTCTCCTTGCAGATAGAAACACACGCAGGACTGAAACACAAATCAAGCAGTTCTTTGAACTTCAAAAATACTGCCTAAATAGATTACTGCTGAAGGCAAAATGTTTACAGAGTGTAGCATGAAGAGAAACATCTGCTGGTGGATGGCGGCTGAGAACTGAACATGGACCACAGTAGGACAACATCTGGAAGTGACACAGTGCTGAGTCTGCCTGTGAAAAATGAGATTTTTTGGTATCTGTGCAGGGAATGTATCATTGGGATGCTGCTCAGTACTGTGCCTGGTTTTGTTGCCCTTTTTCCATTGACACATTTTTGTGTGAATGAGCAAACCCCGAAACCTTTTGGTCTTTTCCAGCAGATTTTCAGCTGCTGAGGATGAGTGAAGTTCATATAACTTTTGCAGCCTTCTGTCTTCAAAACACAATGGAAAGGCTTTCTGGTGTGTTTGAGAAGCTGCCCTTGAGTGAGGCTGGGCAGAGGGGTTGKAATGAAATACAGGGAGGTGAAATGTGTGGGACTTGCCCAGCCACCAGAGCTGTGCTGCAGCAAAGGGACACTGCCCAAGCCTGACAAATAASTGCTGCAAACCTGCTGCTGGGGACATGTTCCCCTTCCCAAAATCAGGTTGTGCAGGTACAAAGTGCCTCCTTTACTTCTGCCTGACTTTACTTGGTGTTTCCATCCTCTTGAAAGCTTAGGGCCTCTCAGCATCACCCATGGGACAAGTTCTTAGTCTGAATTTTCATTTTCCTTTGACTCCAGCAGTGCAGAAGGAAAGAGTCTTGACCAAATATCTATACAATTATAAATTATAAATATACATTATAAATATGTGGATATTTCATCCCCTAGTCCAGGGAGAGGTATGGGAGCAGAGATGCCCTTCCTGGCCTTCTCACCCCAGCGCATGGTCAAAACTCTCATAGAATTCAAACTTTGATCCAAAAAGAGCCACCAGCCTTTGCTGATTGTTACTCACTCCCAGCCTCACAGTCGCCCTACTGCCACCAGCTCAGTTTTCAATCCAGGTATTTGTGCAGTATCACAAAAATTTTTCTGTTTGTRAGGACAAAGTGCTTTAAGCTACCAAGGGAACAGCTGGAGCTGTGCCAGGGAGGGTCAGGCTGGAGCRCAGGGAAAGGCTCTTCCCTGAGGGTGCTGGCACTGCCCGGGCTCCCCAGGGAATGGGCACGGCCCCGAGGCTGCCAGGAAACCTTGTGGTCGTCTTCTGAAATTACAGTGTGATGGGAATTGTTGGTTTGCTTATTTTTTTGGTTCCCCCCTCCATCTTAAATTGAACTTTSGTGTGAATTTTGCTAGAATTAAGAGCAGTCATTTACAAAAATAGGCCTGTCTGGAGGAAATAGCTCTCTGCTCCACAGAGACACCCTTCTGGTGCTGACCAGCATGTGCTGAAATGCTCACAGTCAGGAGAACTGGGAATTAAGTCATGAGTGTCCCAAGGGAGCCCCTTTCACCAATTTGGCTGATTTTCAGGTAATAACACAGTATATCTCAGAAACCCCAACTGACTGATACAGCCAGRTCATCTCTCATCCATACAAACCCCACAGTTCAATATCCTGAATTAGACACAAAACAGGGATTCTATTCCAGCTTACTGATCTGAACTTTATCTGATTTCCTGGAACTTGAGAGCCCTGAATGGATTTTGTGTGACCTGGAGGTTTTTGTGGCAGTAGCTGGGCAGAAAGTGGAATTCAGAATGAAGGTTATAACACAGCCTGCAGACTGTGATTCCACGTAGCCCAACTGATGGTACCTCCTCCAYTACAAAGAGAACAAGAGAAGAAAAMAAGAAAAAAAAGAAAGAAAACTTCATTTCCATGAAGAAAACTTCCTTTCCAAGGAATGACTGCCTGGCAGAAATGCTTTTCATGAGCTGGGACTGGCATTTCTGGCACCCTGTGCCTTCAGGAACAGCCTGATCTCTGTAGAGAAAAATGGGTCTTGGTCACTTGTAGGCAGAGCTCTGATGATAAATGAGAAGAGCTTTGAGGCAGGGGGAGTGACTTTATCACAAAGTGCTACAGACAAAGTTAATTGMTGCTGAGAGAAGTTACTGGGTATGGCCAGTGAAGAAAGCTGGACTAATTTTGAGACATACTTGCAGGAAAAGAAAAGGTATCTGGGATCACCATGGCTTTTGAGCCTTCTGTAAGGGCCACAGCACCATGTGGGGACAGGAAATTTGGCATTTGGAGCTGGCAGCAGGGGCAAGCCTGGCAGGAATAGAACAGGGCAATCACTGGCTCCACGTGTGCAACACCAATTCTTGGCCTCATCAGGTGATTGRAATAACACTGCTTTGCTCCACTGTTGGAACCCTGGTCACWGAGAATTTCAGACTTTGTGTGATGCCAGGCACTGACCCCTAAGAGAACACTGCATTTAACCTGAGGCTGTGGAGAAAGCTTCCAAAATGGAAAGATAGAACTGAGATTGTGGGTGTGGAGTTTGAATAGAAGTGTGTGATATCCCACTGTGGAAAACTCAGAGTTTGAGGGTTTAGAATACAGTAATATATATATATATAAAGCAAGATGGAGGTTTTGGGGGGGTGTGCCTTCTCCTTCACCTTCTTCTTCTCCATGGGTTTGGGTGGTTTTGTGTAATAGGATAAAAAAGTTCACATTGCAGGTGGTTGGTTATTGGGTTAAAAGTAAAAATAATTTAGGTGTCATTTCTTAATTGGACAGTTTGTTCTTAAAAGACCTTGTAGAGATAGKGAGACATGGCTCCATTTTTAGTTTGTTAGAGTGAAGTGCTGTAGAACTCAGTATTTGTGATACTGTGACACAGATAAGAACTAATAAACATCTGAGTCCCAACAAGAAAAACCATCTCACAATTTAATCTCAACCTTGGCAAAAAGAAGTTAAGACTTGACATTCCACCTTATTGTATTTCTCCCCTTACTAATATCCAATTAACTTCTGTTCAGGACTGCTGGGCACAAGGCAAAGCCAGCTGTGTGCCCCCAGGTGTCCCTCAAACCCCTGCAGAGCCTGGATGCCTCTCTCACCTGCATTAACGTATCACCTATTACCACAAACCGGTTGTGTATTTAACTTCTATATTCCTATCAAAGCAATTCCAGCAGTTTAATGCCTGTCTCTTATACACATCTAGATGTGTATAAGAGACAGCCTCAAACCCCTGCAGAGCCTGGATGCCTCTCTCACCTGCATTAACGTATCACCTATTACCACAAACCGGTTGTGTATTTAACTTCTATATTCCTATCAAAGCAATTCCAGCAGTTTAATGCCTTMCCCTTGCTTCTTGCACTGACTCACAGGGGTCCAGCTCTGGAGTGAAGCTTTATCACAAATTCCACGTATTTTCCATGGAGAGAATTTGGAGCTCGATCAACTCTCTGTGTTCTCTTGTAACTCTGTGTCTTGGTTTGGAAAGACAGGAGTCTGCTAAGGAAGGCAGGAGCCTCTCCTGAAATGGAAAACACAAACCTCCTCTCTCCAAATTGCTATAAATTTTAAATTAAGGGGCTCTCAGGCAAAAATATGGGAGCAGGGATAACAGTTCTTTACTAGGGATGAAAATGAAAAGATAAATTAAACAAWGCAGTAAACTAAACCAYCASTGCCAGAGTCAGAACKCAYCCTGACACCCTGTGGGTCAGGGTGCTGGCAGCAGTCCCATTGGAATTGTGGCTCAGCCCTCCTGCAGTGTCAGGGGTGGCTCTGCTGGAGCAGGGATCCTGGAGAAAGGTGCAGTCTCTGCTCTGGAGAATCCCGTGGCAGAGGCAGCTGCTGTTCCTCTGGGAATCCAGTGCAGAAGCTGTGCTGGTGTTCCAGAATCTCCAGATTATATCCAGGCAGGAATGCTTGGCTCCTCCCTCTGGGCTCACATCTCCCAATGGGATGCTGTATTTTATCAGCCATGCAGGGACATTCAATAGCTGTTATCAGCAGGGTGGTCTCCCCTTGAGAGGACTGGGTGTGGAGGAGATAAGGAGAACTGCCCACTGAACAGAAGACAGCTGCCATACAGATGGCAAAGAGAACACAATTTGCTTGGCAATCCAACACACTGAGTAAATCAGCTGCACCCAACAGCATTTGAGGCTTACAAGCTCCTTCCTGAGGGAATATTTGACAAGAAACCCAGAAGAAACAATATTAGTTGACTCTGAAGCYGTGGTTTTGTGCAGAAATTTGGGAACTTGAAAAATACTGGATTATTTTCTTTTATATTTTGAGGTTTTAGTGTACTATTAGTGTATTATTAAATGTTGGGMTTTTTTTGTTGAAGTTAAGATTGAAAGTATTTGAGATAATAGTTTGTGTTTAGATTTAAATGTTTATTTTTTTAAATTTATGTTATAGTTTTATAAGTAGCGAGTTTTGTAGTATTTTATTAATAAAGTATAAAATAGTTAACTATTTTTATTATAAAGTTTTTTAAAGTTAAACTATCTAATTAAAATAATAAATTATTTTTAATTTTGACTTAATAAGTAATAACTTGAAGTGTTAAGTTATTTATCTGTAACTTATATTTTGGTTTCAGGTTTCTCTGCCCCACTGATGGTGGAGAAGTTTTGGGTGGTTTGCTGGTTTGGGGTTTTTGTTGACTTGTGGGGATTTTTTAAGAGAAAGAAAACAGAGTGTCTGCATTACCTGAACCCCACTTCTTCCTGTAAATCAAGCAAATGAAAGAATACACCTTGCTCTTGCAGATGTGGATACAAAACCAGTTGTTCATTGCCACCCACAGGTTGTTCTCTTGGTCGTCTTTGCATTGCCAAAAATAAAGAAGTTTGCCTGTCAATCATTTGAGTGCCTAGATATGTTAAAAGGTGATTAAGAGTCTGTTGCATGTCTAAAAGTGGCTCTGGTGGCTCCTTTCTAAAGACAGATGCTTTTTTGTGTGTTTTTGTTTTGTTTTTTTTTTAATTTTCTTTTTCCTCTTGGTAGTCCAACTTCAGCTTGTAATCAAATACCATCCTCCTCCTGTGAAACTAAAACTGTTCTTTACTGTAAACATGTGTTTCTTAAATTGTTCCTGTTGATACTGGGAAAGTTGTGTCTTGGTTTTTGCAGCCCAGTTTATGACTGGAGTGATGTTACCGAGGGCTGGCTCATAACTGCACACGTTGGTGGGCAGGGTGAGGCTCCTCTGCATCTGTGGGGGATGCAGCTAGTTAGGAARGCTGGGTCCATGGTCACTTATCTTAAATAACCTCACAGAAACATCTTTTTACATTGCTTGAACACATCATTAGGGAAAAAGGAAATCTGTGGTAAGAATCAAATCATGCAGTTAAAAATTACAGAGAAAACTTCATGTCTGAAAACAGAACAGGTTAGAAATATTTTCTGTGCCTCTCACTGTAAAGTGAGATGGGAGCTGTGGATGTGGTTTATTTACCTCCCAGTGAACCCCTTTCCAAAAACACCAATCTCATGGGTGCAGGGAGGAGGAAGCTGGATATTGTCTTCATTACTGAGGAGGGCTTTTGGCAGGAGCAGAGCTGGCATCCAGCTGTACAGATATCAGGCCCTGACTGCTGTGGTTCAGCTGTATTTATGACCTGATCTTTTCTCTTTTGTCTCCTCTCTTAGCTGGGCTAATACAAAGGGACAAGAAAATCTTTCCARATACCTGACTGTGGGCATTGAAACAACTCCAGTTTCAAGATCAAAGTCAGACAACTCGGGGTAAGGGAGGGGTAAAAGCTGCAGTTACTGCTATGGAGAGACAGGGTAATGGGAATAAAACCAGACATCTGCAGTGCTGGTCTTACTGCAATTATCCATCTGCAATGGATATTGCTTCAAGGGAAAAACAGCTCAAAATTCACAGTGAAACCATAGGCTGTTTGAACAGCATTTAAGCAGCAAGGAGATGCCTTTGAAACAGCCTCCTGAAGTCTGTGCCATTGTTACAGCAATGGGAAAGCAAAGGGGCAGCTTAACAACAATCAATAATGGAGGTAAAACCTCTCTCTTGAGGTAAAACCTCTTGTCATTGATGTAAAACCTCTGTCTTGGGGTAAAAGCTCTGTTTTGAGGTAAAACCTCCTGTCATTTATGCAAAAACTCTGTCCTGATTGCCAGGAGTGTAAAAGCAGACAGGGCAGGGCAGGGGTGAAGCTTTGGGCTCTGCAGAGTATTTTGTGACAGAGACAGACAGGACCTGGAGCCCTGTGGGATGTAATTATGGGATGTGATGCTGGAAGTCGTTGGCTTTTACAGTGGTGCCCTTTAATGAGGTTAATGACTCTTTTAAATGCCCCAGAGGCAGAGTGACACTGCTGTGCAAATCCCAGAAGATCCCACCCCTCACCCCCAAGCTTGTGATGCTCACAGCAAGCAGATTTGGGGATGTAAAGTCTCTGAGTGAAATATTCTGTTTGGAGACATGTGTCAGATTTTCTCCAGTAGATCTGCATTGATGTAAATTAGTTCATATGGTGATATCCATTGGATTTGGGAAATTAAAGTCTGTGACTATGACATAGCTCTTATTTTTCTTTTACTTCCCTCCTGCCTAGGAAGGTAGATTATTTTAATTTTTTTCAWTAGTTTGTATTATTTTTATTTATTTACTGAAAAAATGGGTCTTGGGAAAAGAAATACACTAAGTTTAGCTCTTCCTCATGAATATAGAAAATGTGGAATAGTATCATTGAACTCATGTTAATGATGTTTTATTTCAAGTACTGTGTGAAAAGCAAAGGAAGGAAAATAAAACTTCTTCTTTGGCTTCATGAGGCAGGCATAGAAGGAGGGAGGGATGGTGATTGCACCCACCCTCATCCAAGCAGGCAGCCTGCATGGAATTTTGTCACTGTAAGGCAAATTTTTTAAAAAGTGCTGTCCAGGTCAGGTCACCTCAGAAGCACTTGTTAGCCAGATTTAAAGAGAAATAGGTATTCTGTTTAATGCACATTTCCAACAAGGATTTGGAGTCTCTTCTGAAAAGAGAACCTGTAAGAAAGCCAACACTGAGGCTGTTCCTGTGCTTGTTGTTACCTTGCCAAAAAATCACTTTTACGCATTATTGCAGGCACTTCAAAAGCACTMTTTGGCTACTCCCTTACRAATATGATGACACTGCTAGAGAACRATTATTTCCAAGTCCCCCAGATTAAAATGTCTTTGGTTTTTTTGTAAATCTTCTGCTACTACTTCTGCCACCAGTTCTGGTGTTTATGACTCTCTGGACTTGCAAAAATAATCTGGAATTGTTATTACTTTCCACTCCCAATCTTAAGACACTTTTCCTTTGCATGTTTGCCATCCCATCTCTTTGTCTTCTGGTGTAATTTTATGCTCTGCTATTCTTTTCTAAGTTCTGTTTTAAAATCAACATGGGTGGAATTATTGAATCAAGCAGTAATCACTTAAAGAGATTTATTTTATGCTTTTTTCAATGAAGAACTTGGAAGCAGAGAGGTTTCAAGAACTTGACTTTTTGGATGAACTGAACACAAGGGCAAGGAAATATTGTGTCAGTTAAGCATAAATCAGAAAATGCATCTTCATAAAATCAAAAAGTTTTACAGAAATATATGAATTTCAGTAAACTTTCTCCAAGGCCTGTCCAGGTTTTAATGAACTCTGGCCTGCTTTTTCTGATGCCTTCTTGCCTTGGCTTTGTGCTTTTTTTAGAATGGTGACCTGAAATGCTTGACTCGTTGTTTGGTGGTGCTGCTTTTGGGGGTTTTTTTCTTCCCTTTTCATTAAGAAGCTTTTAGTGAAAATATCTTTTTTTCTAGGATCCATCCTTACCTCTGTGCAGAAGCAATCCAATCCACAGCTGTTGCAGCTCCTGTCAATGCTCTGTCAGCTGCTCTTGCTCTGTTCCAGTAATGCCCAGGTGATAAATTATCATCCCTGGGAGCCTGGGCAGGCTTTTGGCAGAGTCCCATCTCTGCCTGTTGTGCATCTGAATGGTTCATTTCCTAGGTCCAAGGCAGTTTTGTTGTTGTTTGTCTCCTGGAAACAATTGTAATTAAATCTGAAAGCCCCTTATAAAAACTGCCCTTATTTCTGTTAAAACTTTTTTTACAAGCTCTGCTAACTGCTTCCATCTGTCCCCAAGCTCTCAGAAGGGCCCTGTGTGTTATTCTGCCTATTTCTATGTTGTTTTTAGTTTATGTGATTTTCCCATGTTATTTTTATTTGGTTTAGAATAATGGAACCACTGAGGTTGGAAAAGACCTTTAAGATCGAGTCCAAACATAAACCTGACCCTGCCAAGGCCACCCCTGAACCATGTCCCTCAGTGCCATCTTCCTGTCTGGCAAGTGCTGAGGTTTTCTGAGAGGCTTTTCTGTGTCCTGCACTGACAGGACCTGCTGATCACGCTGGTGATTTGTGCACAGCTCTCTAAAACCACCTTGGGTGGATCTTTCTCAGCTCCATCTTGTCTTGCACCAATTATTTCTCCTCTGTCCCCCTCCCTCCATCCCCATTTATACTTTCCCAGTTTACATACTTAAAAGAAAATAAACATATGGCCAGATTACAACTCTCCATTTCCAGCTGTGCTTGATTCTAATTTCATGACTGCTAATTTTAAAGCTATTTAATGTGCCACTGTTGGTTTTTATGGTTGCAGTTTCTCAATCCCTGTTTTGCACCACACTGCATCCCTCTCTGAATGTGTGACACTTGGCACTAATGCTCTAAGAATACTCTGTACCTATTTCATCTGCCCTTGGACTGCCAAAGGCTTTGCACAGAGGAATCAGCTTCAGCACAAACAGGGAGTGTTTATGTGACCTTTGTGTGGAAATGCAGAGGTGGCAGCAGGCAGGATCTGCTGATTCCCAGCCACTTCCCAGTTACAGGTTGGAACTCTGAGTCCCATGAACAGMAACTCAGTGAAAACAAATGTAACTAATTATTATGAAACTCAGAGTTGCCTGTATGTTCTGGTTTTCCTCTAGAAAACAAAGCAGTTTGAATGTTTAACARTGGTTAATTCAGTCCCCTCTTGAGCTCTTTGATGCAAGGGCTGGCTTCAATCTGGTTACATCTGATAGAAGGGGCTGAGGACAATGATAGAAAACAATTAATTCTTACTCATTGAATCTTGGGGTCCAGTGGGATTAGGAGTTTTTGTTTTCAAGTGGCCTGGTTGCTGTGCAGGATGACAGAGTAACAATGCCACAGTCTGAACACAGGAATATAAATCCATTAATGGATCTACAGAGGYGCTACAATGTGCTGCTGTGCAGCCCCTTCTGCTGGCCAGTTTAGAATTCAAAGATTTAAAATCTCTGTATGGCACAGTCCCCTCCATGCAGGTACAAAACTGAGTGAATTCTTCTGCTCCTGGGAGATCTTCAGCTCCAACACAGAATCCAGAGGGAGCAGGGGATGCGCCAGTTGCTGAGGTTTGGCTGAGAGCAAACAGGATCAAAGAAATCATCTGGAACAAGGATGGAAATGTGGAACATTGCTATAATTTTAGATACTTGTTCTTATTTTAACCACTTAATTTTTTCCCCTCTTTGTTTTGGTTTGGTTTGTGGGGTTTTTTTTGMTTTTTTTTGGGGGGGGGMTTTTAGGGTTTTTTGGMTTTTTTTTTTTTAATCGGGAAAAATTGTCTCATTTCTTTCTCTCTTTTCCCTTGGGCAAGAAGAAATACAGAGAAATGCAGTGAATGTCAATGCCTCCCTCTGATCTCTCCAGGGCCAGCAGTCAGAAATACCACGGGAAAAACATAATTAATTAACTTAGTGTTGCCTTTTGCCCAARCTGGAAATGAAACTCGAGATCATTTTAGTAAGGAGGTAATATAAAAGTGGATTTTTATTTGAAGGATTTCAGGGGCATTTATGGAAAGCTGTCCACAAAAGCCCACCCTCACAGGGGTGAGTACATTTTTATAGGTTTTAGGAAATTAGCATAACTGATAAAAAGCACCAATTAAATTAGCATAACTGATAAAAAGCACCAAGGGGTGAGGAAATTCCCCCCCAGGTGCAGCCCCTTCTCTGGAGRCCCCCCTTGGCACTGGCTGTGCTCTGTCCATGGAATGGATCTCCAAGAGTTGTTCTCAGCCTTGGTTCCCAGGAAGAACCAAGACAGCACTGGGGTCCTGTACCCCCCAGGGCTTGGAGCTCTGGAGTTTGTTGTGGTTTTCTGTCTAGGAAAAGGCCATGGAAAATTACTGGGAAAATGAGCCATTAATACAYTAGGTGACAGAGTTACAAATACATGTGCAAGGAATACAGAGAACATATCAAAGAACAAAAAAGGCAAAACCCAAGCAGCATCACATAGGTGTATTTAGTAGCAGTCACTGACTGAAACTCCATGTGTCACTCACAGAACAGAACAGCTCCTTTCAACCACCAGTGGAGGCCCAGCTTCTATTAAAATAAAAAAATAAAGATTTTATTCCACTCACATTGTCAGATTTGGCAACAGATATTTTTGGCAGTTACAGGGAAACACCCCTAAAATTTACTCAGTGGATTTTCCCCCAAGTATTAAAGTCAGCTGTGATTATGGGGATGATTTTATCTTCCTAGAGACACCTGCAATACTCAAGCAAGCAAGGTCACCAAGGCACGCCTAAGAGGAATTTCTGAAGAGCTTCACAAATGCACAGAARATCATTCCTGAAATTCTCAGGAAAAGCACAGCTTTTATTAGCAGGGAATTTGAAGGAAGTTCAGCAGGTAAAACATGGTCACTTCTAAAACTGAGCTGTATTATCTCATATTTTGTCACATTCTAAATGAATTCTAAGTGAGAAAACTAAGGGAAAAAAGAAATCTGAAACAAAACCTGCAAAACACATTGTTTTTATTAGAGCTTTAGAAAGGTGCTTTTTGTGTTTCATGTTTGCTTTGACACATTGAGTYTGGATTGTTGGTTTGCATTAGGGCTTGACTTTATGACAAATAGGTTTGGTCTATTTGCATATTGGGGATTAATCTTCCAGTTACAGCTTAGGGTAATGAAGTCATTTACCCCAGGTTTGCTCCCCCAACTCACTTTTGTTTCCATCTCTGGGCCCTGAGGCAGTGAGGTGTCCTTGATTGCCAGGCCTGGAGAGGAATTGCTGTGTCTGCCCAAACTGGGAAAGCAGCAGCTCACKCMGTGWGTGGGGTTTGGAGTTARACACTAAAGAACTGCAGGGTTACAAATARATGYAAAATAYAKAAGKTKAAATCCTAAGYCATCAACATGAAATGAATGGAATGGATGATCCATAGGTGTTGCAATWTTGGAAACACTCCACTCTCACTAAGTAAAAGAGTGTAAGTTGATTTTGCCAAATTGCCAAGGGGAGCTGGGGCTGGTGCCACAGGGGGTCACCAATCCCTGCAGCTCTTCCCCCCAGCTCATGGCCAGGGTGGCTTTGCCATTTCCCAGCCATTTGTCCCCCCTGCACACCCAGACTGTGTCCAGCTGGTGCCACTTAGAGCTTGGCCTAAACTAAAGCCGGCCCTAATGCTTGAACAAAGGGAAATGTTATGGTTTCAGGCTCTTTCTGTCCATTTACAAAATACAATCTCCGTTTCAAGCAAGAAGAAAACCAARCCTTCAGCCAGTATTTCTCACTGATGGATGAAAAATCTCCCAGAAACTGGATGGGCTCAGTTTTCTCCTCCTMGGCTTGAATCACAAAGCTCTTGATTGAAATGTTACATATTAACATTTCTTTGGCATATCAGGATTTTTTTTCCTGGCTGAGGTTGTGTGATTTCAGGCACRCTGGAAATTTCTAGTTCCTTCTGCCCCGCCTTATCTTAGGGAACACTCTGCAAATTCTAATTTACATGATACTGGACAGGTATGATCTAAGGGGAGGGATACAGGTAAATAATGTCAGAGCAATAATAGGCTAATTCTATTTTAAAAGAGAATTCATCTTTTGAGCATAGGCCACATATAAATGTCATCTACAAGTTTTTTCATTAACCAGCTCACTCAATCTGCTAATTCAGACTATTTTACAAAGGAATCCCTATTTTCTCTATTTTTTATGATTCCAGCAGTGCTGGGAAACACAATTCAGCTTAAACACAACAATAATGGGGGAAGCACGCCATGGACAAGGCCTGTGGAAATGGAATTGTGAAATGTCATCTTGGGAGATTTTCTAGGATCAGCGGAAATAGATGCTTTATTAACTGGCATACAGAAAAAGAAGAATTAGCTTGCTTAAACCCATAAGGATGCAGTTATCAACCTTTTTCCTCTTCCRTCATCACTGCTTCCTTCAGGTTTGTAAAGGACACTGTGGATTTCCCTTTATCCATTGAACTCGTTTGCTATGGCTGATGCACAATTAATGGCTGATGACAGTTAATGCAATGCATATTCCCAGATAATTTGCACATTTGCAAGGAACTAATTTTGACTCAAAACAAACAATTTCTTCCATGGATGTCAACAGCAAGAAGTAGAGTTGTTCCAGTCTTTCTTTTGAATGATGGGGAGCTCAGGATTAAGAACTGTGATGGGAAGGCTGTGAGTGGAGGAGCTGTGGGTTATTCTGGTACCATCCCCAGCACCCTCACTCAGAAATTACAGGCAGTTCAAAAATAAAATAAAAAAAAAAGAACATAAATGTTAGCTTTGAATGTTAAAGAGTGCTGAGCATGAGCTAAGCAGAGCACTTAGAACCATGGAATCACAGAATGTCCTGGGCTGGGAGGGACCCCCAGGATCAGCCAGGGCAGCCCCAGCCCTGCCCAGACACCCCAACAGCCCCACCCTGGGCATCCCTGGCAGCTCCTGGAGCTCTGGCAGCCTCGGGGCCGTGCCCATTCCCTGGGGAGCCTGGGCCGTGCCAGCATCTCTGGGGAAGAGCCTTTCCTGAGCTCCAGCCATTCCCTGTCCAGAGCAGAGACAGAGATGCCCTCGGGAGGAGCTGCAGCCCCGGTGGGATCTGACCTCAGGCTCCTGCAGCTGAACAGATCAAGTGCCCTCAGCTGCTCCTCATGGGCTTCTTCTCAAGGCCCTTCATTCTCCTCCTGTTCATCCTTTGGACTCTCTAACAGCTTTAGATCTTGTTTATATRGTGGTGCACAAACRTGCCCCASGACTCGAGYTGGGGCCACCCCAGTGCAGAGCAGAGTGGGACAGTCACCTCCCCCAGCCAGCCTGATGCACCCTGGGACACTCAGAACCAAAGCAAGGATTGTGCTCCTCAAGGTCATGCCCAAGCTTTGATTTTCACCCTAAACAGCATTTAAATCCTTGTTATCGTGCTTCCATTCTTCCCTCACTGTGTGTCACCGGGTTTCAACATTTCCTCCTGCAGTGCCATTGTCAGGACTTTATTTTGCTCTTCTTTCCCTCTCTGCTCATTTTATTTTAAAATATGTTTTTCCTGTGGACAAACCCATGCTCTCTTCTTCCTTGCCTCCCCAAGACATTACSAACCCTCCCCAAACTCCAGTCCTGGTTAAGCTTGCAGAGTCTGCCTGTGGTCTGGGATGTAGGCAGCCTCACCCCTGGTCCCCCAGCTGGAGATGGGGAACCCTGGGCTGTCCTGTCCCAGCAGCTCCCCTGGGATGGACAAATGGAACACAGGGCATCTGCAGATCCCCAATGARGGAAATTTGACCATGATGTCTCACCACTGTTTTACCAGCTCTYGGGCACCCTGGATGGATGCTGGAGCTGGTTCCTTGTCCAGGACTGCTGATGGCTCCTCTCTGCACCCTGTGGGGCTGTAGCTTGTTAGTGAGGGCATGGCTTGCACTGGGGCCACCCTTGGCTTCTGGCTTGTCCCCCTCCTGGGGGAGCCCCATTCTTGCTGCTTTCTGATGCATCTTGTTGCAAAATCCTCATTTTGGAGTTCCAGTCAATTATTGCTGCCTTCCTGTGGTGTTACAAGCTGCCTGCTGGCTTGTGCTTGCATGGAGCATGACCCCACAGCAGCTGCTTTGGGATGGAAACCAGAAGGGCCAGGAGGGCCAGGACAAAGCAGGTGTTGTGTGAGCAGTCCCTCCCTCTGGCCTRGGTGGTAGCTGTTCCATGGTTCAGCTGCTCTGAGCTCATTTTCTCTCAAGCCTTCTTGGGTCACCTTCAGGCCATGCTGCTGCTGCAAGGGGAGCAAGGATGCAAAGGGAGCATCCCCCGGGGGTGACAGCAATGCTCACAGGTGCCACCTGCTCACACTGTCACTGAAYAGGGCTCTGAGGCCCCTGGCACTGAGCCTGGGCTGGGTGAGCAGTGCTCCCAGAGCTGAGCTTGCACAAGTGGCACTCAGCCCCTGAGGAGAGGCTGGGTTAGCCCAGAGCAGCCCCACAGCAGCTCCCAGCATTGCCTGCCTGATGCAGCGTGCTGGGAGAGGCACAGAACCCCTGCCTGCACAGGGAGGAAGAGGAGGAGGCCTGGGAGGAACAGACCTCAAGCTCTGCATGTCTGCACTGAGTGTGRAGATGAAGCATTTTCCTGAGGCTGATGAAGTAAAACTTACAAAGAATATTTTACCAGTTGGTGAAAGATTATTTGATTACATGATGAAAAAAAAAGGGAAAAGGGAAAAGAGAAAAAAGAGAAAAAAGAGAAAAAAGAGAAAAAAAGGGAAAAGGGAAAAGAGAAAAAAGGGAAAAGTGAAAAAAGGGAAAAGGGAAGGAAAGAAAAAGAAGAAAAAAGAAAAGAAAAGAGAGAAGAGAAGAGAAGAGAAGAGAAGAGAAGAGAAGAGAAGAGAAGAGAAGAGAAGAGAAGAGAAGAGAAGAGAAGAGCTTTGAATTTTCAGTGTTACTAAAGGCATTTATGATAAAGTGTTTAAAGTATGGAAAAGGCTTTAAAAAGCCACAAGAGGAAAAAAAACCCAAACCCAACAAGATGAAAWCAAAGCTGACTGCCAAGAGAAGAATACTCAGCCCTAGACCATAAAGAACAATTGCWGTCCAGACAGAAAGCACCCTAAATACAGAGACAGTCTGACTTAGAAATCATAGATGGAAACAACTGTCAAAATAAAGTTCAGTAGGATAAAGAACACTCTAAATCTTTGAAAAATAATGTCTTTTCATAAAGTGGCTCATAACAGTACAATGATTGATTAAGCTCAGCTCTGCCCAAGGTGACTTRTTTACTGTGGTATTTTGGATTTGTTTGCCATGGAATTAGGAACATACACATTTTTCTGCTCAGCTTTTAAAAGTGGATATGTTCTAGCCCAATGTCTCTACTTTCAGCAGTCATTGATCCTGATGCTCTGAGTGTGGCTCTGGGCTCCCTGGAGCCCCTCACACAGCCTTGGAAACCACTGAGTTCCTCTGCCCCACATGCCAGGAGCTCAAAACCAGGCCAGGACTGCTGTCCTCATGAAACCTCACGTTCCTACAGCAGTGCAAGGGAGGAAAATACCAAGTCTCTTTGGTAGGCTTCTTATTTCCATCATTTTGGGCAAATTTTAAAGGCCACAGAGGTTTTCTGTGAGAAAGRCAATGAGAACCTCTCTCCACTTAACTCAATACAAATGTTATTTTAAATGGCTTCACTGAACACAAACAATTCCCTTTTGTGCAATGCAAATCCCAGAATTGAATTTTTTTTTGTTTGTTTTGTATTTTGGAGATGATGAACATGTCAGAACTAATTTTTAAAGTTGCTTTGGCTGTACCCAGTTCATCTGGGGCAATTTATTCTTGCTTCTATTATGGGGTGCATGAGAAGAATTTAGAAATTCAGTTAAGGAAAAGACTTGCAGGACCTGCAGTTGCCTTTGGATGCTTGTACCTGATGCAGGAGTGAGGACCTGAGAGACACCTGGGCAAGCTGCAGCAGATGAATCTGTTAACACAGAAATGTAACTCTATCCACAATACAAGAGTTAAGGTAACTTTTAGAAAATACATATTTTTCAAGGTTACYTGACCAAATCCCATTCTAAAATTATCAAAAAAGAGATCATGAGTACTGAAAAAMAGATACTTTGTAGGATGAGCTAAACATCTTAGCACTGAGGAAGAATAGTGCAAAAAGTATGAAAGCATTTAATAAAAGAAAGTTTTCTTTTGGTTCCTATTTAGTGTCTGTTCCTGCTGATTTGTTTTTGTAAATCAGAGTACTGATGGAGGGAAAAGCACTCCTAAGGGATTGTATTGGATTGTTCACAGCATTAACAAATAATAGAAATTGCTAACTGCAAAAATTGTAAGAGCAGTCTATAGACCTGATGGGAATCAGGTTTTACCCTTCCAGATGAGGTGATGATAAACCCTAATCCTGCAGTAAAGGTTTMCAATATGTTATCCAAGCTGTTGATCAGTCCTACATAAAGACACCTGGAGCCTGGAGGCCTCAGTGGGTGTAACCTCCCACCAGCTTCCCTCCTGGTCTCCAAAGTGCTGCTGTGTTCCCATCTCCTGTCTCCAAGTGGGCTGACTGCAGTCCTGACGGAGGAAAGCACCAAATCCTTGGGGTTTAGCCCAGGGGTTTCCCCCTGTTTAGGAGAATTTTCAGGATTTTGTGTCCATATTATTTCTGGGATGCAGGGTGTACTGCCTGGGGAAATATTCCTGCAAATACAAGACTGATGGTATTTTTTTATATCACAGAGAACCAGAGAAATCGGATGCAAGAGTAGTTGTGGTCAAAGCAGGCCTCTGTGCAGCACCCAGATTTTAACTGAAGCAGCTCCTAATTGTGTGCAACTTCTGTCAAGGGCTCCTTGTCAAAAGGAAGGAGGCATGGAGGGTGTTTGATGTGCAGCAGGGATAATAATTTCCTTATGCATGGACCAGGGTGATGCCAAGATGAGTTTTTGCCTTTTTTTTAGATGCCTTTTCTATARCTTTTATGTATCCTCAGTATTCTTAGCATGCATTCTTGTAATTCCTCAAGTCTAACAACTTAGCACAGTCCTGGTATCCTGTTAGGCCAGGAGACCAAAATCCTAAAGGCCTCGTGGTAGGAGACCATAAAACCCTTCACAGTCTTGGGAAACCAAGGTCCCCTCTACAATATATCCTGTGAACTGGAGATCTGGCCCATCCAGGGGGGAATTCCACAGATGGGGGAATATCATGCCATCCATCCAGGCCTCCCATTGGGGCATCCTTGTTAGATATGCTAATTTGCAAGGTCTGTAAATTGTACACGCCATCTATTGTGTGTGTGCATTGCAGCTGTCTTGGTTTGATCAGACAGGTGTAGGGGATACAGTATGAGGGTGGTGTAGAATGTAATCTTATCSCCCAAAGAGTTGCAGCTGAACCAATTACTAAAGATTAGGAGCAGGCCTGATGTTAACAGGCCACACCTGTAGCCAACAAGTATTATAAAGAGTGGATTGGTGGGATCAGGAGTCAGATGGTACTGCAAGGACCAGGAACAGTCAGTGCTTAGAGGAGKTGCCTGCGAGAAAACATTGAGGAGGCACGAAACTCTGGRGGTATYGAATCCTTGCACTATAATGATAAGAGAACTCTTAATATATAAGATAACACACAGGTGTCTGCTAAGGAAGGCAGGAGCCTCCCTTGAAATGGAAAATGTAAATCCCCTCACTCTGAATTATTGTAATTTTGAAATTAAGGGGCTCTCAGGGCCAAAGTATGGGGGTAGAATAACAGTTCTTTATTAGAAAAACTAAAAATACAAATGCAATAGTACAAACCAACGCTGCCAGAGTGAGAGCAGGCCCTGCCCCTGTGTGTCAGGGGTGGCACAGCCCCATCCCATGGGGGCTCAGCCCTCTGCAGTGCCAGCTGTGCTGCTGCTGCAGCAGGGATCCTGCACAAGGGGGGAGTTTTCCTCTGCAGCTCCAGGGCTGCTGGAGATGGGCCTGGGCTCCCTCTGGCAATGCAGGGCAGCAGAAAGCTGCTCCTCTGGCAATGCAGGGGGCAAAGGCTGCTGTGCTGTTGCCAGGCTCAGATTGGATCCAGGTAGGAATGCTTGGCTCCTCCCCTGGGCGCAGCATCTCCCCATGGGATGCTGGAATTGGATCAGCCCTGCAGGGACACTCAGTGGCCATGGACAGCAGAGATCTCCTGCAGGGAGGGTTGGCTGTGGGAGAGAGAAAGAAAAAACTGCCCCATGGACAGCAGAGAGCTGCCCCAGCTCTGACAGATGGGGATAGAACACGCAGCCCCAGCCACATTTTGCATTTCCAGCCTAAGGCAGCAGCACATCCCACCTTGGCCAAGGTGCATCAAGAGGATCCTCATTAAACACTGAGGTAAAATCTCCTTATCCCTTGACTGTGTCTGGCTCTCAATTTTTTAAGACCAGGAAAAGGCATCAAGGGGACCAGTGGCTCGTGAGCCATCCTAGCCCCTGTGCCCACAGCATCACAGCCCAGTGGAAAGGCAGGAATTGCACTGGGAAGAGGGAGCAGCTGGAAGGTTGTGAAACAAATGTGGGATAGACCTGGCCCTCCACACAGTGCTCAGGCCTTGGTGCAGGGAGAGAGCCAGTGCTGGACACTGGAAGAAGAAAATGGGGGGCTGTGTAAGGGTGCAGGAGAGACTGGTAAGGGATCTTTCAATAAGGAGACTGGGACCTAAAGAACTGCACTCCTGGTTTAGGGCAGCTAGAAGTATTCCAGTGAATGAACCCTGGGGTCCTGGTTACTATTTGGCTTCTGTACAAGTAGAAAGAGTTGAGCAACAGGCAAAAATGTGCAAATACCATATTATTTGCAACACTTTCAAGGTATTTCTGAATCTATAAAAATGTCAATTTTTCAGACTTTCAGGCAAGAGACAATTTCCTGCTGYTCTAATCCCAAAATAATTAAAAGCTTCAGCCCAGCAGTTAAGCCCTTGAGGCAGAACCAGATGTGTTGTGTGCTGTTGGTTGAGGAGGGAGCAGGGCCAGCCCTGCCAAGGAAGTGCTAAAGCTTCTGACCCAGCAGCTGTAAAAACTCAATTAAATGCAGCTCCTGCAGTAGCAGATGATCACAGTGCCATGTGAGRTTCAAAAGCAAGAGCAGAAGTAGAAAAGAAAGAGGAAAAAAGTTATCTAAAGGAGCACAATTCCAATGAAAGCAGAGAAATATATTTGTGATTGAAGGTTGCTGTTTGTGGTCTTTTAAATAAGAGCTGGACAAGGCTTCAAATTATAACCAGGTGGTTATAATTGCATAATTGCATATAATGGAATCTGAAATAATTTTAGTAGATGGCCTGACCCCAGGAATGTGTCCATGTGTCTATCCTTAGGGTGTGTAGATGTGGGAACAGCATGGGATGTATTAGAAAGTCTGGGGCAGGCAGGAATAGATTGAAATAATGAATATAGTTAAAAAAAAAAAAAAGTGAGGAAAAGGAATAGCCTTTGCAGCTGTAACTCCCTGGCGTGTTCCCTTGGGGAGGGACAGAAAAGGAGGGTGACTGGGTAGAAAGAAAAATGGAAGACTTTGGGGAGCTTTAGCTAAATAATGCAGGAATGGATCTGCAACAGGAGAAACATCAGCTCAGTATGGAAATGGCCTTGAGGGATGGGGGAGGATATAAGACAAGGCTTCAGGATGTGCCCTTGATCCCCAGGCAGAGACCAGGATGGAAGAAGGGATGGTGAGCCCAGGGCCTCCATCTCATCAGGTGCGGCTGACACAGGAGCTCAAAAAGCAGGTGAGGGATGGGATCCTGCAGGTGCAGGGACTTCCCAAGGTGTCAGGGCAATAAAGGGATGCTGCTGGGAACTGGGGTGTCCACACCTCCAGCACTTGGGGCCACAACAGCCATGAATCTGCTATGGGATGCACAGCAAAATCCAAAGCAATTTGACCTACTGAACTGCACACACTGGCTTCAGAAGAGGAATGAKATAATCTTGTGCACAGCTAATGCTACTGCCAGAAGAGTAGGAGCAAGACCTTCTGCCTCCAGCCTTTTTGTGGTAAATGGAATTAATACTGGGTTTAACAATGCAGCATTTTCTGTCATAGAGAAAGTTGAAATACCCTTGGCCACAGTGGAAGCAGGGAGCCAACCCAGAGGTAGAGCAAGGACTGGTGGTACAGTGCCACGTCCCTATAGGGATCCTGTTAAGCATAGCCTGAAAGCAGCTGCCAGGGCTCCTCAGCAAATCTCTTTCTGTTTATTAACAATTCCAGTTTAGCTTTTCATGTGGGAATTTGTATCAAGAAGATTTTTATTACTGATTTTTGGGATTCAGTGCTGTTARGTACCAAACACCTGTTGCAGCTCACACCTGTGCTGGCAGCCCTGATGTGAGGGGCTGGGACAAAGTGTAGCAAACTTAGCAGGTGCTTTACTCACCCTGCTACTAAGGGGTGTTGCTACAAGCTTGTCTTGGCAAAGGACAGCAGCAGGGCTTGGGTTAAGCAAGGGTTTCACAGTGCCCAGTTCTGTTATCCTTGCATCATCTGGATGCAGGAAAAACTATCCGGAGTTTACCTGGAAAGCCTGTGCTCTGTATGTGGCTGTGGTGTTTCATGGTCACTCAAATACAAGATAAAAAATGAATTACCCAAGCATTAATTATAGTTATGGAAACAGGATTCAAAATAAATTGGGAAGAGACCTGCCTGGTACAGAACAAATTGAAATGCCTGGAAGTAGATTTGGGTGAAAAAGCTGACTTTGCAGGATCTCTTCTGGAAACACACTCATTTCAGACCAGCCAGGCTGTGRGAGCCAGGTTGGTGAGACCTGAACAAAGCTCTGAACCCCCAGTCTGGAACTGTCTGCAGAGAATTGTGCAGCCTGGCAAGTGTGGCTTAAGGGCCTTGTGCCAGCAAGGAGGCTGTGAARGAGGGCAGGGTTTGGGGTGCTGTTAGCAGCTCTGCAGCCACACCCYTGGGCAAGAGCTGCAGTAGAGATAAATTCATTTGGATGTGCTTTGCATTCTCAGATAACCCAATGCCCTCAGAGAAGAATGAAATTCAAGACCATTGCCCTGACCCATGCAGCCCAAATAAAAATAATAGGGGAGTATCTACTCATACGTTGTGCCATACCTTAGGGTTATGATATTTGTTTCTCCTTGCCTTGGTTCTCAATTTKTTCTTTTTWTATTTTTTTTTCCCAAAAAAAGAAAAAACTTCAAGCACAAACAGAAGTCCCATGCTGGCAAATAGTGAAGTCCTACCTGTTTCTGGGCACAGTCCAAGTCATTGTCATTTGTCCCTGTTTCAGAATTCCCCCCTTGGGTAACTGATCCTTGGGGTTTTTTCAGCTGGCTGCAAAATCAGGAATTGGAAATATGAAATGCAAGAATTTGCATTTCAAACTGCACAATAAGGTCCCCAAAAGAGCAAATAATCCTGTCAGTCTCAGGAGTCACCAGAGTAAAAACAAAGGTCATAGTTTGAAAGAGGGTGGCTAAATTATTAGAGCCTGTATAGGTATTAACTTCAATGGCTTAAATTCAGTTTCCCTTGATGAATTCTCACAGTATGAACTAGAAAGCTATGTACATAATTTTCTTGTTCTCTCCTTCTTCTCAATTTCAAATATGTCTAATTCAAGGTACATCTGCTAGATCTGAAATAATTTATTTTGTTGTTTCTGTCCTGCACCTCAGGCAAGAAATTCTCAGCTAAAATCTCAACAAAAGCTGGCAAAAATATACCCAGCTCATATCTTATTTCTAACCTAAATGGAACTGTTAAAGATAGGCCCCAGAAGCCATATGGGGCAGAGCCTCAGCTAGCTAAACTGACTAAAACGAAGGAGAGCTCTGTCCRMCTGTCTGTCTGTCTGCAGGCAACACATAGTTCAGGAGAAGGAATGTGGAGGAGCAAAGAGCTCCCTAGTCCACTTCTGGATGTTGATTTTTCAGACTTGTAATAGGACCACAAATCAATCYGGGAGCATGTCCTGGGGTMACTTTATGATGCTTGTATCCCTGCTCATCTGTTTAGCCCAGAAATGAGTTTTGCACCCTTAAGGCTGGTTCTGAGAGCCAAGGGGGGGAAGAAGCAGCACAGGGTTTGTTTTCAGAAGCTGCCCTTGTGTGGTGGTGTTTGCAGGCATCTTAGGGTGAGGGAAGAGATGAGAATCTTGACTCTYTGTTTTAGAAGGTTGATTTATTATTTTATGATATATATTATATTAAAAGAAAATGATATATTAAAACTATACTAAAAGAATAGAAGAAAGGATTTAATCAGAAAGCTAGAAAAGGAAAGGAATGATAATAAAATCTTGTGACTGACTAGAGTTTGAGATAGCTGGACTGTGATTTGCTATTAATTAAAAATAACTATATGAGATTAATCAAAGATACACTTGTTGCTTTCCACAGCAGCAGATTATTGTTTACATTTTATTCCTGAGGCTTCGCAGTGTCTCAGGAGAAAAGGATTCTGGCAAGAGGATTTTTCATATGTCTGTGACATGCACTCACTCCACATTCCTGCTCCTGGACTGTTTTGTGGGAAGGTCCCATTGCTGTGCTTGAGCAAGGAGTGGCTTCTTCRAAAGACACCTCTGGTWAACTGTCTCTTTCGGGAGCACCCTCAAAGCATGATCTGCCTGGATCATTCTCATCACCTTCCTTAAGCCACTCTAAATCACTTGTTACCTGTTCCCTATCCTGCCATTCACCCTCTACCATCCAGTGCTGAGCTACTGATCAGGAAAAGCCAAAATGCCTCTCTTCACCTCCTGGTTGGTACTTGGTGTTTACAGGTGAGGGSAGGAAGGAGAAAAGATTCCTGGGAGGAAGCTTTTTGGAATATCCTGCAGAACACCCTGAGATGTGATGAGGGCAATCCATTTACTCCATGTGGCATTGGTGGCATGGTGGATGAGGGAACATTTCCTTTAAACKTRCACRCCAGCACTGGCAGTCAGGATGCCAGGAGAAGTTGTACCTCTATGCCAGTCACCTCTGGGGCAGCTTGAACTCCTTCAGAGGCTGCTAACACTAGAAATTGGGAACAGAAATGTCACTTCCATTCACATCTCTTGCTTGCCAAGGGGCTGAGCCACTGGAGGTACCAGGTTTTGGAAATGAGGAGTGGAGATGTGGAGAGCAACAAGTTCAGGGTTTCTGAAAGGGGGGAAAGACAAACCTTTGCAGCTGGGTTTCTTTTTCCCATCTTTGTTTCTAAGGACCCAGAAATTTTCTTTCTTTTCCTTCCTAGGGATTCAATAGATTCTCTAATCTGCTGGGATTTACATTAAATACAAAAAAAAAAATGTGTCTGGTCTTTCCTTCTTTGTTTCTTCCTTTCTTTCCCTTACACACCATCCATTTCTTGCTCTCTTTTTTAAAATTTTCTTTCCTGTAGAGACTTGGATTTCAAAAATCTGCACTCACCTGTGGCAGTACAGCTGTGCAGAGGTAATATATCAGTACATCCAGTTCTAGGTTCTTTGCTTTCTCGTGAGGGAGACAATGGTCCTAATGATCGGGGGCATTTCCACTGGGTGATTAACCAGGGTTCATTAGTTTTCATCTGTAATTATTCTGATTCCATGAGGTTTTGCTGCTGACAAATCCATCCTACATACAAAGGTGTAAGAAATCCTTCCCTGTGAGGGAGCTGAGGCCCTGGCACAGGGTGCCCAGAGCAGCTGTGGCTGCCCCTGGATCCCTGGCAGTGCCCAAGGCCAGGCTGGACAGGGCTGGGAGCACCTGGGACAGTGGGAGGTGTCCCTGCCATGGCAGGGGGTGGAACAGGATGATGTTTAATCTCTCTTCCAACCCAAACCATTCCATGTGCTCCCAGGTGCTAAATCCCAGTGAATAGGGATGAACTCTACTGCAGATTTATTCAGTTAACATTGATGTTTTGATCTCCTCTTGCGTTTTTTTCTTCACACATTGCAAGAATCAAAATGTGTTTTGCTGCAGCCGTACTCAAGCCATGCCAACTGCATTAAAACCAAAAAGTCAACTAAGAGAAATATTACATCATAAAATATCTAATAAACACAGAGGTAAGGCTGATACATCCTTTGTAGATAATATCTAATGTATATAAGATGTTGATTTTGTTCTTTCCTAAGCTATAAATACCACTATTTTATTCTTTTGAAATATAAGATTTAAAGGTCGTGGTGTGGGCAAACATGTACTTTTAAGAATGATTGGGCAATTGTCTTGGTTTGGAAAGACAGGAGTCTGCTAAGGAAGGCAGGAGCCTCCCCTGAAATGGAAAATGCAAACCCTCCCCACCCCTCCCAATTGCTATAATTTTAAATTAAGGGGCGCTCAGGCAAAGATATGGGAGCAGGAATAACAGTTCTTTAATAGGGAAGGAAAAAAATAATAAAATAAACAATGCAGTCCACTAGAACAACAGTGACAGAGTCAGAACCCAACCTGACACCCTGTCGGCCAGGGTGTTGGTGGCAGTCCCATTGAAAATGTGGCTGCAGCCCTCTGAAATATCAGGTGTGGTTCTGTTGGAGCAAGGGGAATCTGTAGAGAAGAATGTATTCTTCCTCTGAAGATCCAGTGTAGGAAGAGACAGCTTCTGTTCCTCTGGGGAATCCCGTGCAGAAAGCCATGCTGGTGTTCCAGAATCTCATATTATATTAGGGTAGCAATGCTTGGCTCCTCCCTCTGGGCTCACATCTCACAATGGGATGCTGTAGTTCTTATCAGACATGCAGTGACATTCAATAGTCTGTTATCAGCAGAGGTCCCCTTCCGAGGGAGGAGTGATTGTGGTCACTCAGAGAGATAAAGCAAACTGCCCACTTGACAAAGGTAATCTGCCATACAGATGGTAATGGAAAACATCTTGCATTGCAATCTTCAACAGCAATGAAGAGAAAACCATTTCCATGTTATGTTTGGGGTAGCCTGAGGTGGTACACAGGTCTTAACTTCTTTTATTCAACATGTCATTTTTATTACATACTTCTGTTCTGAATTTTCTGACTTCTGCATCAGGAACAGAAAATTAATTATTTTATCTGAATTACAGGAACAAATTTACAGGAGTTTCTTTTACATCCCCCATTTTGCTCTAAATAATCTGACTGGACCTGAGTGCATCCAATGGAGCACAACCCACCTGATTTATAGGATTTCTTCTAAAAAAGAAATCCAGACTATACCTTAGTACTACTGCTACTGCAAAATCAGTGACCCAGGAGATGACACACATAGAGAGGGAATGCCTTTTCCTTATCTGAAGAAATGCAAAAGTGCAGAAGGGTCAGCTGGCACATAACTTGTATACCCATAAAATGGGCTGCTGTGCCCTAGGCCAGGGACTGAGCCAGCCCAGGTGTTGTCACCAGGTCTGAGGAGCTTCACGCTGAAACCTGGAGAGMGCTCAGCTCAGCGGCCAGAATTTCTCAGTCAGCTTCTCAATGTCTGTCCTCTTCTTGGTAAATACAACTATTCCTGTTAGTCTTATGACTCTCTAGCCCTTTTTTGGATGCTCTTCAGTTCTTAACTAGTTTTATTCCATGTCTATGACTTTCCATCTATATCACTGGGGTAAGAAAACATCTGTTTGCAYCCTGCTGCCTTTCACTTTGTTGTGTCTTCCCTTGATCTTCCATTAAGTAGAATAGATCCTGAACCACTGGAGCTGGAAAAGACATCCAAGATCATCAATCCAGCTGTTAACCCAGCACCACGGTTCACCCAGTGCCACATCCATGTTTTTTAAAGCCTGCACTGTTTCCCTGGGCAGCTGTTCCAATGCCTTACCACCCTTCCTATTGTCTTAGGTTACAAACGAAGATGATACCAAAACTGTGTAATCTGTCACCATCTTCACAAGCTGTTAAAAACAGCTGGGGCAGTGTTCTTTATCTCCTCCATGACTCATCCCTGATAACTCCCTGCAGGAGATCTCTGCTGTCCATGGCCACTGAGTGTCCCTGCAGGGCTGATCCAATTCCAGCATCCCATGGGGAGATGCTGCGCCCAGGGCAAGGAGCCAGCATTCCTAACCTGGATCCAATCTGAGCCTGCACAGCACAGCAGCCTTTGCCCCCTGCATTGCCAGAGGAGCAGCTTTCTGCTGCCCTGCATTGCCAGAGGGAGCCCAGGCCATCTCCAGCAGCCCTGGAGCTGCAGAGGAAACTCCCCCTTGTGCAGGATCCCTGCTGCAGCAGCAGCACAGCTGGCACTGCAGGAGGGCTGAGCCCCCATGGGATGGGGCTGTGCCACCCCTGACACACAGGGCCAGGGCCTGCTCTCACTCTGGCAGTTTAAGCAGTGTTTTCTGCCTTTATTCTAATTTCCTATTAAATTGTTCTGACTTGGAATTTCCTGCTGGTTTGTTTTCACACCTAGTACACCCACGATGAAGCTTCCCCGGTATCCAACTCAAACCTTCCCTGGCACAATTTTAGCTGTCCCTGTTCCCTGGGAGCAGAGCCACCCTCCACCCCAGCTGTCCCCTCCTGTCAGGAGTTGTGCAGAGCCACAAGGTCCCCCTGAGCCTCCTTTTCTCCAGGTTGAGCCCCTTTCCCAGCTCCCTCAGCCCCTTCCCCAGCTCTGTTCCCTTCAGACATTCTTCCAGACAATTTGATTTTCCCCCAGTAATAAGCACAAATTTGTGGAAGTCTATTTCCACCTGTTCTTTTCTTTAATTTCTCACTGGAATGAAGAAACTAATTAGCATATGTCATGGTTTGAACCTGGCACAATGCCAATGCCGCATGAAAAAATACTTCCTGGTGTTTGCTGTGAGATGTGACCAGGAAATAAGCAAAGCAGGCTTCTACTTAGGAATAGAGGGAAAAAAAGGTTTACTAACTAAACTACAAAAACACGACACATACAACACACACAGAGGAACAATGAAAACTCACAAAAAAGCATTCCCTCCTCCCCTACCGATTCTCCAATACATCTCTCAAATTTCAACTCTCAGTCCATTATCACTTTGTAAATACTCATTCTCAGTCCATCAAAAGAAAAAGTCCTTCTTGGCCATGGTGACCACTTCCTTTCATGTCCAGTGCTCTCACCACATGAAACATGGACCAGAGCTGCTTCGAGGGTTGTCCTTTTAAGGATGCTTTGTCTCCTTCCCAAAAAGGGCACAGTCTCACTTTCGGGACGTCCTTGTCCCCCCATACTTGTCTACCCCCTGGGGCCGGGGGTCTCCAACACTGAACCCTCTTGGTCCCGAGCCAACGCCTCCCCTGGATGCAGCCTCTGTGTCACAAGGAAGCATGGTTCTGTCCATGGCTGACAAAAAGCGTCCAGCATCAAGCCACTCCTTATCTCTTGCCATCTGGGGGTTCTCTCACAACCCCACATCACAACACACTTGCTCATTTCTGCTCCAGAAAAGGTCAATGCTCTGCGAAATTTTCATTGTCCAAACAGGGGTTAAAAAAAACTTCTACAAGCGGCCAGGCTTCTCCGTGCCCCCCCATTCTCCAAAGCCGGCATGCTGCCAACTCAAGGCCTCAATGTAGGGAGTGTTGTAAGAAAGTATAATGAGATGCAGCAATGTTAAGCTATGTAAGCTATGTTAACAGCAAGCTGTGTTAACACCTGAAAGTAATTAAGAGCATATAAGGGCGGAGCCGGAAGGCTCTAGGAAGAACCAGCAGATGACTGCTCAGGAGAAGGCTGCACTGCTCAGGAGAAGGCTGCACTGCCCAGAGAAGGCTGCACTGCCCAGGAGAAGGCTGCCCAGGAGAGAGAGTCCATGGAGAAGAAGATGAGTTCCCCACGAAGGTAGCCCCAGGAGGGGGTTGGAGACTTTAAGACATGCCAGGCTCTGTGGAAGTCTAGCAGCCATATCCTTAACTGGATCGCTGCTAGATCAGCTGCAGAAGCTTCTGGCTGGGTGGCTTGGAGAAAGCCCCTGGAGGTCACAGATTCAATGGTGGAAATGTATTAATGTGTAGATGTGTTGGGCATATGTTTTTACGAAGATGTATAATGCCTAGGTATAATTGTATAAAATATTATTGTATATATGTATAAATATTGTGGTAATATGTTTATTACCACAAGTGGTGACCCCGACGTGATTTGTCGAGTGGAAAAATGAGAGAAGAAAGAGAAAAGAGTTAAAAGAAAAGGAAAAAGGGTACCTAAGTAATATGTAAAAAGAATGAATGGAGCAATTAAGAAGGCTGCAAAAGGTCTAGACCTAATTCAATTGTCTGAATTGAAGTCCACGTGGAAAACTTTAATGGAAAAAAAAAAAGTGCACTTTCTAGTTTAATGACTTTACCAGACTTGACTATCGGATTTGACTACCGGATTTGACTGTATGAACCTGAAACTTAAGAAATATATTTGAAAATGTGTTAATGGCTATTAAATTTAAAGACTTTAAAAATCAGTGCTTCGCAAGAAGTTATAGTTCTATGTGAAAGATATAAATAAGCAATATTAATATGGACCTTTGAAAAAGCTTTGACATTCTAGTTAGAAAAAAAAAAAAAAAAAAAAAAAAAAGGGGCAATTGTAGGGAGTGTGTGTAAGAAAGTATAATGAGATGCAGCAATGTTAAGCTATGTAAGCTATGTTAACAGCAGCTGTGTTAACACCTGAAAGTAATTAAGAGCATATAAGGGCGGAGCCGGAAGGCTCTAGGAAGAACCAGCAGATGACTGCTCAGGAGAAGGCTGCACTGCTCAGGAGAAGGCTGCACTGCCCAGGAGAAGGCTGCACTGCCAGGAGAAGGCTGCCCAGGAGAGAGAGTCCATGGAGAAGAAGATGAGTTCCCCACGAAGGTAGACCCCAGGAGGGGGTTGGAGACTTTAAGACATGCCAGGGCTCTGTGGAAGTCTAGCAGCCATATCCTTAACTGGATCGCTGCTAGATCAGCTGCAGAAGCTTCTGGCTGGGTGGCTTGGAGAAAGCCCCTGGAGGCACAAGATTCCATGGTGGAAATGTATTAATGTGTAGATGTTGTGGGCATATGTTTTTACGAAGATGTATTAATGCCTAGGTATAATTGTATAAAATATTATTGTATATATGTATAAATATTGTGGTAATATGTTTATTACCACACCTCAAGGCCACAGCACCCAGCACCGGCTTCTCTCTCTGTCGTCTCCTGAGGGTGGGGGGGAGGGAGCTGCCCGATCCCCTTGGGGCTTCTCTCCTCTGGGCCCCCGCCACCCTTCCATCTTGAGGGGCCTTCAGCCCCTCTCTGTGCGAGACCCAGCTCACCTGAAGGCTTCCCCTCCCCTGCCCAGCAGCAGCAGCTGACGGGAAGAGCTCTGAACTCTTTCCTGACAGAAGTCAAAGAGCAAGTCCAAAGGAAAGCTCTGCTTTTAACCCTGTGTTCTCAGAGGGTATCCAAATACCTCTAGTGGCCAAAATCAAGTGCCAATTAAAATCTGAACACCTAATTGGTGGCCACAGCATATCCCAGAAAACCTCAGAAACCTACTTCCTTTAAAGCCACTGGACAGCATAGCTGTACCTTTGCAATTTATATAACAAACATGTGGAAGGTATTTCAGTGCAAAGAACTGGAAACTTGGATATTTTCATCTTTTTCATCATTTGTCGATCTAAACATTAACATTTCTTTAAACACAAGGAACATATTTTATAGTCAGAATCATTGTTTTTGCAGATGGCTCTGTTTCATCTTAATAAATAACGCTTTGTTTGGGATTGCACTGCAGTAAATAATGTGGTTGGAACTTCAGAGAAGAGAATGCAAATACAGYAAGAATGAAAATTGAAGCTATTTAGCTTTGTCTCAACTTGAAGATCAAGTTTCATGTTTGGGACCTTTTTGTCAAATCAGAATTTTGCAACTGTTCTAGAAACCTTACAGAGACTATTTCATTCCCTTAAAGTCTTTCTGGTAGAAGAAGAGATGTCACTGCCTGGAGAACCATTTAATTTTGCAATATTTCAATTACAAYGACATTAAATCTTTTCTCAAACACAAAAGAATTATTTGAGCCTACTTTTGATCATAATGCAATAATTTCCAGAAACTCAATAATTTTCTGTGTTTTTTACAGAGAAGACACCCAAACTGTATAGATCCCAATGGCATATGGGACCGAGGGATGGGTGGATGCTTTTTGTTGGATTATTTATAATCAATTATCCATTCTATTTGCAGACCTAAATATTTGGGGGGGGGGGGGGGGGGGATATGTTGCTTCACATTTCTTTCTTTCTTTCTTGACAGACAATTGGAAACATCTTGAGTTTCCTGGGTGTAACCATCTCAAGGTGTGATTATGAACTTGTCTTCAGCCTGGAGTGTGAGTGGTTTCTTAGTCCTTTGCTTCTCCAAGCCATTGGCAAGGATTTSAGCAACAGCACCAAGTCATCAGTGAGACAGAACTTTTTGAGGAKTAATGTGATAATCCCCAGAATGGAGTTTTGCATGATGTGGAATCCCAGGGCATTGGGAATATTTCCCTGTCTGCTCTGGGCTGCCCTGATCCCCAGAGGAGCCCTGACTTTGACCCTCATTCATGGAGAAAGTTTACCAGACTTCAAGATAAACTAGAATCCACAAAAGTGTGCAATAGATTATAGAGAGTAGTGTAGGTGTATCCCTTGGTGAGAAATTGAGGTTTTAGGATTTTTAAGTATGTTGTGGATGGAAGCAAGATGGAGGGCACAGGGTATTGTCCTGGGTTTCTTCTTCATGCTTCTTCTTCCTCCTTCTCCATGGGTTTGGGTGGAATTTTGTAATTGGGCAGAAATTCCACATTGTAGGCTCTTTGAGATCAGTTATTGGGTTAAAGGGGAAAATAATCCAGGTGTCAGTTCTTAATTGGGTAGTTTAGTCTTAAAAGCCCTTGTACCAAGAGATTGTTGGCCATTTTGTGCCTTCTAATGAAAAGCTGCWGAACTCACAGRAGTAAGACTGTTTCTGATAAGAAATAATAAACACCTGAGTCCCAACATGAACTACTGCCTCAAGTGCCTTCAATCCAGASCCAGAGAAATRGATAACWGTTACCCACACAGCATGAGTGGACAAAGTGCTTGCAGATGGGATAAATTACATRAAATATCTTCAGGCAGAAGGACAATCTGCCTTACCAGCTCCTCCTGCTCCCCAGACAGGCCACCCTTGTTCCTGGTTTCCTCTCACTATATTTATAGTTTCCATAAGAGTATTATTTTTCCATATCCAAGATCACTCTCCTGAAGCCTTCCTTTTGAAGGTTGCATTTTTGGCAAAGAAAACCAGRGCTGTTTGTCCAGGAGAGATGTGGCTTCTTGTTCCATCTTCTGCCCTCATTCCTGTCCTTTAAAACAATGCCAGCAACCTYGGATATTACTGCAACCTGGGATCCTCTTCCGTGTTGCAGATTATCCTCAACACCATTGATATCATTTTAAGTTATGAGAAAGCTAAAGGAGGAGCAGCAACATTCAAAGGAAAAACTGTGAAGCAAAAAGATAAAAATGAACGAAGAGAAGTCAAAAATAATCAGGAATGTGGGAAATGGCTGAGGAAGATGGCACKTAGCTGCTTGTTGAAGAAGGAATATTTCTCCTAAACTGTGTCACCTTTTGGGATTGCTGGGTGTGCACAGGCAATCTTCTCCCAGCATTCCCAAGAGATCTCCACAACTGGCCCAAAATGGAAAGGTGCCTTTGGGTGCCCCACCACCCCCTGCCCATTTTATGCATGTTTTGCCTGCTCATCTTGAACAAAAGCACCTCAAATTTCCCTGGAAGTGCAGAATGGGGCTCTGGAATATTTGAGCAAAATGGTTCTTAATTGTTAAGACATTTGGGCTTTCCTCCTAATCAAGCAAAGTATTTGAAATGCAGCAGCCTTGTATTAAAACATATTTATGACTCAACCAAGCATCAGATGGCAGGAGAGATTGGAAAAGTACAATTTTGTTTCCCCAATCACTCTATTGCTCCCTCAAAACGTGTTATTCCCAAAATCCTTGTCCAGGCCCTGAAGCTCTGGCCCATCTGGCTCCACTGATGATCCATTCCTCTGGAAACCTCAGGCACATGATTCAGGAGTTTGATTCCAGCCAGGCTTTTCCTCAAGGCTGCTGTGAATCCAACCCTCATCAACTTGGACAGCCTTCCAAAGAGAGTCAAGAGCAAAGTGTAATTCAGGAATCCRAACCCAACACCTGATCAGTGAGTGACCTTTGCAAAACTCAGCTGTTCTTTGATGGATCATTCATTTTGGCAAGGTGACAGACAGGAGGCTGTGCCAGCCTCCCAGGGCAGGAGTCACAGTGCTGCTGCTGGCATTTGTTGTACTGCTTTCAGTGCAATCTTGTCACCTCCCTCTCAGGACTGGCTCTCCCTGGAGTATTGATTTAGGCWTCCAGCTCTGGCCAGCAGGATGTCCAGGATATCCCATAGCATGCACCACAGTCATGGGGATTATCATGTGCACGTTCTCTACCATGATGGTGCTGCCTTTCTTCATCCCTCATTGAAGAGTCTTCAGCTAAACTGCATCACTCTGCACTTAGCATTGCCCAAACTTTAAACACTCAATTTATGAATTTTAGTGAGTGTGGTCTAGTGAASAGTAGCTCAGCAAATGTGGCAARTTGCCACCCATACCCTAAATTCCTTATGTGTTGTTTCCTGGTTTAAGTGTCTTTGTTGTGCACAAAAGCATKTTTTATATATTGCAATGCATAAATGATAAAGCAGACAGAAAGAGAAAATGTTGAGGCAGAAATAGAGAATGCTGTACTACAGAATCCCAGAATGGGTCAGGCTGTAAGGGATCATGGTGAGGCATCTGGTCCCACCTCCCTGCTCACACAGGGCCATCCCAGGGCACATGGAACGGGATTGCATCCAGATGGTTCTGGAATGTCTRCAGTGAGGGAGACTCCACACCCTCCCTGGGCAGCCAGTTCACGGTCACTGCACAGGGAAGAATTTCTTCCTCCTGTCCAGGTGGAGCTTCCTGGGCATCGGTGCCTGCCCGTGGCTCTGGTGCCATTGCTGGGCCCCAGGGAGCAGAGCCTGGGCCCTGCTCTGCCCCTCCTGCACACAGGGACAGCCAGGGCTGAGGGCCCCTCTCAGCTGGGGCTCCTCTCCAGGCTGAGCAGCCCCAGCTCCCTCAGCCTTTCCTGGGCACCCAGATGCTCCAGGCCCTTGCTCAGCTCCAGGAGCTCCTGTCCCTGCTGTGCTGAGGAGCCAGAGCTGGACACAGCACTGCAGATGTGCCTCACAGGGCTGAGCACAGGGGCTGGATCCCCTCCCTGACCTGCTGGCAATGCTGTTCCCGGTGCTTCTCAGGCCTCAGGGCATAATTCAGAGCATTGCTGGCTCATGGTTAGTGGTGAAGGACCAGGGGGATGGGTATTTGCTGGTGTGATCCCTGTTACAGACCAACAGAAGCTGTTACTCCAGGTACCCTGTTTGAACTGACCCATTCACAGCCTGCACCGGGCAGTGTTGTGCTGATGTGCTCCTGTTGCTGGCAGAAATGCAGCTCTGGAGATGGGCCAAGTTCCTGCCTTCCAAACAGCACCAGTGGGCTCAGAATACAGGGAAGGGAACTGGCTGAGAGCAAAGTACCTCCAGTTTTCCTTGCGCAGCTACTGATGCTTTGTGAAGGCTGACCTAGAACAGAGACTAGACAGGGCTAAAGAATAAAGTAGGGATTTATTAAGAGGCCTCAATGGATCCACCTTGGGCAGCACAACCCAAAATGTCCACAAAAATGCACAACCGCTCATGGGGTCTCTCACTTTTAAAAGTTCTGCTCCATTTGCATATTTGAGTTAATTGTCTAATTACAGCTCCAGCCCATCAAGTCCCATCCTTCTTGTTTTTCTCTCTTCAGTCCACTGTTGTTTGTGATCCTGGGCCTGAGATCTGGATCAGCTGTCCTTGGTGCCCAGCTGGAGCAGGAATTGTTTTGTCTCCCTGCTCTGTGCACAGAGCTCACCATCCCCTCATATGAAGCCCAGACCCACACACTAAAGCAGCKCAGAATCTGAAAAATATTGAAGCTAAAACCTGAGGCATCACTACATCATCTTTTCTTTTTCCTAAGGACTCCAAGTTGCACATAATTTTCATTAAAGCCACATACTAGATGTGTTAAAGCTATAGCAAAAAGTTGTCRGGTGAGGCCAAAGATGACAACAAAAAGAGTGAAAAATGTTCCTTGATAGAAAAATTTACTTCATTARCAGATGATGAATACCACTCACTGGGAATTCTCAGTTCCCCTGTAAAACAACACTGAGCTGCAATTTTTCATAGTGAGGTTTAAAWAAAGTTCTTGATGGCAACTCTGTGGAAAGGAGCTATATTTTTCAGGAAACCTGCTATTGGTTTGAGTTGTAGAAAGTATTTGCTTCCTGCCTGCAAGCTGAAATTCTCCAGTGAAGTGTATGACCAGGATGTTATTTCTACTTTCATTTCAGGTTCAAGTTTCTAGCAACAAATGGCTTCAATTATCACTGTAAAAGAGGATATTTATTTTTTGATATTAAGAGACTTTGTTRTAGATTTTCCAGGGAGAATCCTTCTGGTGTTACCTGTTCAGAAAGAATGTAACTCTTGACCTTGGTTTTCTAAATTTCACTGTGTATTAAAAATTACAGCAATTGTCAGAACTTTTTTAATGCCACTTCAGGTAGAGCAGGCAGGTAAACTGTTCCATTCCAGGATTTATGCCTGTGGGGCAGACCTGGATAAAACACATGGCTGCAAGCACAGGATGCATCCCCAAAGAGAAAATGGTTGGGATGACTCCACAGATTTGTTCCGACATCTCTCAGGGCAAGAACTGTCTTCCTATATACTTCCAGAGCCCATGCTGTGAAAGAGCCATGGACATGAGGGAATGAACCTAAGGAATGACCTCATGGATTGCTCCATGTACATGCTGGCTCAGGCCTTTCCCAGAGGCTTGGTGGCATCTGGTGTCCAGCCAGGGCCAGCCCTCCAGTGCTCCTTCATCTCTGGGGGTGGGTCTCAGGTTTCTGTGGTTGAGATGACCCCGAGGTGTTAGAAAGTCTCTTTTTTCCCAGCCCTGCGACCAAAGAAGAAGTCGAGATTAGTTTGTTCTGCTTTTCAAGGTTGTTTATTTTCTCTTATCTGTTACATTCTCTCTCTGACCTGCTGAGATCTGTCCAGCAGGTCGGGTTCAGGCACACTGACCYCCCTCAGGGTGGTGTTATCTTTTTATACTAAAAACTAGGTGTACTTTATTTACAATAATTTTCCAACACCTATCACCTATGTTAGACAGTTTGTCTCTACTCTAAGCCAATCCAAAAGTGTCACCATCACAGCAGAAGATGGAGGCTAAGAAGAAGAAGAAGAAGGAGAAGGACAGGACACACCCAMATTCCTCCATCTRGCCTCTTGAACCCCCATTCTAAAACCCCAAAGTTCTACATTTTCACCCTGTGACAAATTCACTATTATTCTATTCAAACTCTGGTGGCTMGTAAATCTTCACACAAAGTTGGTAATTGTTTCCATGGGTTAAAATGGAAGGCACAGGTGTCTGTGACTCCGTGCCAAGGTCTCTGAGRCCCCTGCCAGGGTCTGAGTCCTCCAGGGCAGRCAGAGGAATGTCCTGGGTCCRGACAGATGGGGAGAGCTCCAGATTGTGCTTAAAACAGAAAGGAAAGGCAAGAGTCGGGGACAGAAGAAATCTCCAAGTCACCACTGAGCGGATGAGCTAAACATGACTTTARGGGCTGGATTTATCTCTGTCCTGGGTTTCTGTTCCTTGCTGTTTACCATAGTTCGGCTTTGCCACTGCTGCAGCAATAATAAAGTCATAAATTTGGTCTAGACACAGGACAGTCTGTTTCTCCTAGAAAAAGGCAGGGATAACAATAGGCAGTGAATTAGATTTTCTCCCCTCCTGGCAACAAAGTGAAATAACTTTGAGATGGCAGACTGCTCCCTGCAAGGGACTTGAGTCAGTTATTGGAGAAAGCTTTCAACAAATGAAGGATTCCTAGCTCCTCCTGTGCAGAAGGGACAGCAGGAGCTGTCCCCCTCAGACAACTCTTTCCCAATGGCTCCCTGGCTGGGCTGTCCCTCACCTTCCACCCAGTGTCTTGAGTTACAGCACAAATCTGTGCTTGCCCTGTCRGTGTGAACTGTGGCACCAAGCTCAGAAAATCACTTGAGTTGTGTCCTCAAGGGGTGCCAAAGAGAAGGAGATGCAAATGGCAGGAAGTGCTGAACATCAGGATCCCTGGGCTCTGCAGCCTGTGGTTTGGGAGCAGTGTGTAATCCAGAGCAGAACAATGGGCACAAACTCAGTGTCGGCCATAGCAAAGCTGGGATTTGTTCTGACAGGCAATGGAATTGAGATGGTCCAAGATGCTTTAATGCACGGGGTTCCCAACTCTGGGTAATTTTTCAGGGGAAAGAGGCATGTGGAAAGGGATTTTACTCCCTCCCCAGTGCTGCTGCAAAGATGTGGWGCTCACAGGCCAGGGAGGAAATGCTAGAACAGTCATGCTGGAACTCCTGAAAGTCAAGCTGTCTCCAAAGGGGCTTCTCTGCAGAAAGGGTTTCATTATAGAATGAACAATCTCCCTCCACTGAGCCAAAATCTGCCCCTTCATCAGGGCATGATTCAAACCAGCCTCCTGGGCTAAATAATTTGAATGTTTCAAGTAAACATCATCTTCCTGCAAGACTTGGGTCCAGCCTTGGCCGTGACTGTTCCATCCTCATTTAGGAAATCAGCAAAAATGAAAGGTGCTCTCAAGGGTGCTGCTAGAGGCCTTCAAACTGTGCAAACCTCCCAGCTCTTAAAATGTGCTCTTAGAGCATATTTTAGTAACTGAATAGCTTGAAACTTTTCAAGKTGTAGATGGGGATGGATAAATCTTTGTGGCATTCATATTCTGATGCTAACATCCGACTGAAAATTAAAATCTATTGTGTGGAGTGGAAAATACAGCCAAATGAGAGTGTAGTGTGTGAGGGCAACAAAGCAACTGGGTATGAGGCAATGCTTCATAAATCTCCAGGCACATTTCAGCTGCTTTGGCCATGCCTTCAGATGATGTAGAGATCAAGGTGTCTGGAGAAGAAATATGGTTTTCACTTCTGCAACCTGGGCTCCTGACTTTTGTTTTCTTTCTCACTTGTCTCTATAAACAAAAGTATTCAATACCAAGGCAGATGTTTACTTGTTAGGAATGTCATGGCTCTCTTACCATGAAAGAAATACGTATGGGAAAGCATACTATTGTGGGAAATACTTATACTGAAATTACTCCTTGGGAGRCCAGAGTTTTCCAGACAGTTCACTGGGAAGATGATGGTGCTACTGGCAGATCAGAAGGGGTGCCTGCTTCCCTTTTCCACCTAATGCCTTTCTTTTCTGGGCCTTTATGTTCAAACCCAGAGCTGGGAACAAATTTGTATTTAGATTTGTATTTGCAGTTCAAAGACAAGCCCTGTTAGATGGGTGGGCAGAAACCCTGGGCTATTTACAGCCTTTGCTCTTCCTTTTACTGTGTCCCACAGACCCTAAGAAGGGGCTCCTCCCCTGCTCCAGTGGCCACCAGGATAAGGCTAATTGCTACCATTTTTCTCTTTTTCTTTCTCTCTCTTTTTTTTTTTTTTTGTTTGTACGTTTGTTTCATTGGTGCTTTGTGGGTTTTTGTTGTTGCTTGTTTGGGGTTTTTTTGTTGTTGCTGTTGGGTTTTGGATTGATTGGTTGGTTTTCTGGATTTTTTTTTTCTTTACAGGGTGTCAGTTCTGTTTGTCTTAACCTCTTTTCTTGTTTGTTTGTTTTTGTTTGTTTGTTTGTTTGTGAGCAATCTGTTGGTTTGTGACCACAAATCCATTTCTGTTTGGCTTATTGCTGTAACACAGAATATTTTCTCTGCAGCTGTCCACCACCTGCAGACTGAAGAGAGAAGCAGCAGCCACAGCATGACTCCCTTGCCATGTCCCTTGCTGGAACAGAACATCAGCTCCTGKAGATAAGCAGGGCTGATTCAGGATTGTACACACACTAGACAGCACAGAGGAGGAAAGGGGATCACGCATTCTTGCTCTGTAGGGATTCAGATTTCCTTCAAACATGGAGCTGGGASACAGTTTTGTTTTTTCCATTCTGTAAAAGCTCCAGTCACTGAGATGAATGCCCAGAACCTGCTGCTGTGAGAGCCTGTGAAGAGGAGGGAGGGACACACGAGGCTGCCTTTGGAATTCCCTCTCCCAGCTGCAGCTGGGTTGTACCTACAGGTCCCAGCTGTAGGAGCTGCCCACCACTGGAGGTCCAGCAGATCCAGATGTGCTCATGTGCCCTGAACACCCTGTGAAGCTTCCGTGGTGTATTTGGTGCTGTTTGGTTCTGCCAAAGGTGCTCTTAGCACAGCAGYCACATCCATTGTTATCCTTATGGAAAAGATTTCCTATGAGAAATCRTGGGCACTGGAGCAAAATGAGATTCAAGGTCCTTTCTTACCCAAAGCATTCCATGATCTTTTTTTTTGCTTTTGTGCACAAGTGCAGGCTTGGGTTTAAACTCTCAGCCATTTGGATCTTACAGACTTCAGGCTCTCTGGTGACAACAGGCACTGAAATCACCCTCAGCTCCCAGGATCAGCATCTTGTAAAGCACTAGGTCCAGCAACTCACCTGCATCTGGAGCAAATCAAGTGTTATTTTTCTGAGTATGGATTTAATGATAGTTGTGCCTGCATGCTCACACTATAAATAATCTTTGTGCATTTATTTTCTAACTGCTCCTACGATATGGAAGCAGCATTCTTGGCCCAACAGAGCTCGCAAAWTTTTTAGTGCCTTGAAGACAGGTTGGCCTGAAGTTAGGATTTGAAAGGCAATTCCATGAAACTAACAGGCTAAAAATATTATTGTTTGTAGAGAAAGCCCTGTCTGATATTCATCTAAGACACATTTATCCTGTTTCCCTGCATAACTGAATCTTCTGCCTGTTTTACAAAGCTATTTTTCTTATTTTTAGCATCTTCACCTGCAACTCAGATCTATCTGAATTCTGCATAATGGAAAAAATTCTTACATCTTGTTTGAAAATTGCCCCTTTTCAAAGTTTGTTCCTAAGGAAGGCTGAGCATTGGTATACCCTGTGCAGGGGCTGCACAGCCCCCATATGTGCTCCAGTGATATTCAAGTGAGAAATTAATGGCAATTGGGCACTTGATATCTTCTCAGAGCCTGAGACAAAGTGTCAGCAAGTGTTTCCAAGTGTTTCCTTCTGGCTCCACATCCCAAAAGGCCAGTGCAGTAAAGAGCATTGTGGGGGAGGATTCCAGGCCAGGAGCTGCCACAACACCTGTGCAGCCCCACAAAACATCTCTGGCAGATAATCTCCTGGCTTTCCAGGGGCACCAGCAGCCTCAGAGGGACAGCATCCRGTGCTCCCAGGCCAGCTGAGGTGTGTGTGAAGCCAGAGGTCTGTGTGAGATGGTGTGATGCTGGGACTCTTAAAAGTGTTTTTTGCTCYTCCATGGCTATGGAATCTATCAAAATGTGTGACTAATGAAATCATCCCCCCTCATTACCAAATCATRTCCTTTGTAATTTACTGAATGCTCTCTGTGGCTCTGCTGTCACCACTGAGGCAAGGKAAAGGCTTTCAAATTTACCAAATACACCAACTTTCTGGACTGAACAGTTTCCTCTCCCTGTCAAGGAAAGGCATTTCCAGCTTGCTTCCATGACATTACCARTTGAAAATAAGATCAAAGAACCAAATATTATTTCTTTTTGCTTTTAAAATAATTCACAGAATCAAAGAAGATCCTTACTGTCAGAATGATGAAAAAAAAGTTAATTTTTGAGCCAGCAACTTCAAGATATTGGAAGCAACTTTAGCATCCCTGTGAGCAAGGCCATGATATGCCCAGAATAATACTTTTCATTTTTCTTTTCACTGTGTACAAAAAACAGTAAGCCTCCATTTTCCAACCATGACTGCACAGAAATCCCATTTACAAACGTGGGTGAGTTGCACAGAGTCCCTTAAGCCAGCTGACTGCTCCAGTGTTTGCAATTCTTTCCTACCTTGCACAGTAAGGTGCTAATTAGAAAAAGACTGAGCAGAACTTGTACCAGTCCCCCTGATTTTTCTCCTGGAGCTGACAGCCCTGTCCTGGGTTGCAAGATATGATTTAGGGCTCTGTGTTCTGTCCCCATCTGTCAGAGCTGGGGCAGCTCTCTGCTGTCCATGGGGCAGTTTTCTTTCTCTCTCCCACAGCCAACCCTCCCTGCAGGAGATCTCTGCTGTCCATGGCCACTGAGTGTCCCTGCAGGGCTGATCCAATTCCAGCATCCCATGGGGAGATGCTGCGCCCAGGGGAGGAGCCAAGCATTCCTACCTGGATCCAATCTGAGCCTGGCACAGCACAGCAGCCTTTGCCCCCTGCATTGCCAGAGGAGCAGCTTTCTGCTGCCCTGCATTGCCAGAGGGAGCCCAGGCCCATCTCCAGCAGCCCTGGAGCTGCAGAGGAAAACTCCCCCCTTGTGCAGGATCCCTGCTGCAGCAGCAGCACAGCTGGCACTGCAGGAGGGCTGAGCCCCCATGGGATGGGGCTGTGCCACCCCTGACACACAGGGGGCAGGGCCTGCTCTCACTCTGGCAGCGTTGGTTTGTATTATTGCATTTTTAATTTTATTTTCTTCCCTAATAAAGAACTGTTATTCCTGCTCCCATGTCTTTGCCTGAGAGCCCCTTAATTTCAAAATTATAATAATTTGGACGGAGAGGTTTACATTTTCCATTTCAGGGGAGGCTCCTGCCTTCCTCAGCACACATCTGTCTGTTCAAACCAAGACAAGCCTCCTGTGTGTGCAGCTTCTGCTGATGCAGTCACCTGGTCTGACCAGTGCARCTGTCCCTGCAAAAGTGTGGGTGCTGCCAGAGTGGCAAGCCTTGCACATTGAACAAAGTATCCATGGTCTGTGGAGATGGAGAATGGCTTAAAATGGGGTTTTAAAACCCACTCAACATTTGTTTTTTCCTTTATCGCAGATTTATTTTGACTGGGCTTAAGTCAATCACTCAAATTTAGGTAATAGGAAGACAAGGAGCTGCTTCAGTGAAACATCTGCATTCACAGATCTGTGACAGTTTAGAAATGGATCTAATTGTTTTTATTTTCACCAAAGACTTTGTTGGAATTCCAAAACCAAGATGTAGTTTGGGTCTGTTAACATTTAAGTCCTGGTGTTGATTCATATTGCCAATTATCACTAGCAGGTATGTGTCAACTTCCACTTAAGGGGCTGCCACAAAAAAATAACCAAAATCATATGTCCATGTGTATCCATTTTCCTCCCACTCACAACTTTTGACAGAAGCTGTGTCCTGGATTGCCAAGCAAATTGTGTTCTCTTTGCCATCTGGATGGCAGCTGTCTTCTGTTCAGTGGGCAGTTCTCCTTATCTCTTCCACACCCACACCTCCCTCAGGGGTGACACCTGCTGATAACAGCTATTGAATGTCCCTGCATGGCTGATAAGAACTACAGCATCCCATTGGGAGATGTGYGCCCAGAGGGAGGAGCCAAGCATTCCTGCTGGATATAATTCCTGGAGGATTCTGGAACAACCAGCTACATGTTTCTTTAGGCACTGGATTCCCGCATGAGTGAACAGCCAGCTGCCCTCTGCACTTGGATGCTCCAGAGGCAGAGACTTGCACCTTTTTTCTCTCAGGATCCCCTGCCTCAAGCATGTAGCCACCCTTGAACACTGCTAGGAGGGCTGAGCGCTACAATTCCAATGGGACTGCTGCCAGCACCCTGACCCACAGCGTGTCTATGGTTTGGGTACTCATGACTCTGGCAGTGTTGGTTTAGTTTAGCTGCATTGATTATTTTATCTTTTATTTTCTTCGCCTATTAACAGAACTGTTAATTTTCCTGCCTCCCATATATTTTGCCTGAGAGGCTCCTTAAATTTAAAATTTATAGCAATTCAGAGGGAGGGGGTTTACATTCTCGATTTCAGGGGAGGCTGCCTGCCTTCTAGCAGGCACCTGGCTTTTGGAAACCAAGACAAGGTGCATTTCCATCAAAGATTTGGGAAAAGGTTTTTTTATGCTCTTGTATGTCATTCCTAGGTACATCTTTGACATTTTTATCCACGTGCAGCTTTCTGTCATATAGACCTGGAACAGAGTGCTTCCTGGCAATTCAGTCAGGATTTACTCCCTCCTTAAATGGATGCAATTAAAATGTTGTGTACACAGGGTGGGCTTGGACCAAAGCTAGTGACAATTTTTCCTGAGTGAGGTGTGAGTCAAGAACTGCAGRAGTGCTTTGAGTGCTTTTGATCTCAATTAGCCTTCAAGGGAAGGAAAGTCTCCAGTGAAAAAAGTGATGCCTCTGCAAATGTGAGTCTTGCATCTGTTTTCTGTGAGAGGAGAAAAGGCTGATGGAGACGGAATATCAGTGCAGTTTTTGTTATGTACAAAGGCAGAGTCCTCTGTTCCTTGTGTGCAGGAGGGACTGAYCATCAATCTTGTTCTTGGCTCTAGGACCAACCCAGCCTCACCTGCTCTTTCTCAACCACATGTAGAGCTTGTCCAAGCTCTGTGTTCATTTTCCTAGCTTTTTTAATACCCAAAGATGTTTTCTCTCTTTCTCTTTTTTTTTTTTTTCCAATCTGTATTGGAAAGGGTACCTATCAAAAGCTCTGTCTGCATATTATTTTATTCCCGAATGGATTTTTCTGGTATTTTTATCAAGCAGAGCAATAAATAGCAACAATCTGTGCATTAGGGCTCCAGGGAGCTCCTGGACAGACTCTGCACCGTGGCTACCAAAGCAGGCTGGCAGAAATCCAACTATAAAAGTTACATATTAAAGGCTACAGTTCCCAACATGAGCATTTCTCACACYCTGGACAAAGCATTCACTTCAAAGGACACTCTCTAAAGCTSTCCMGGCAGAAAGTTTAGCAAACTGATCTGTGGCAGAGGGGAAGTTGAGCTRCCTACACCTACAGTTTTTGGTGGATTTTGAGTACCTGGTTTGTTTAGTAACTGTTTAAAATATTTTCAAACACCATGTTCAAATTATAGCAYAGAGCTGGAGACAGTCAGGAGAAGAACAAAGTCCTGCCTTCCCCTCTTCTGCTGATATAGCGGGCGGCGTGTTTAAACTTCCCTTTGCAGGGAACACACCAGTGGTGTCAACCATGAACTTCTGGATTCACTGTTTGAACTGAGAGCTGACTYATCTTCCAATGTTCTGGAAAAAATAGTGCTCTGAGCTGTACCACGAGCCACTGGGCCTCCATTCAGCCCCTTTCCAAAGAAGGTGCAGGAGAAAGGGGAAAACCTCTGGGTTGCTGGGGCCAGGCTGCCGCGTCCGGGCTCTGCGGGGCTCTGGGGCGCTGCCCCGGGCATTCCCTGGGAATGGCGCAGGGAATCCCGAATCCCGGTGTCCGTGCTCGGACAGGGCAGGACAGAGCACTACCGTGGGCATTCCCTGGGAATGGCGCAGGGAATCCCGAATCCCGAATCCTGTTATCGGTGCTCGAGCAGAGCAGGGCGCCGCCGCGGGCACTCCCTGGGACTGGCGCAGGGAATCCCGAATGCCGGTGTCGGTACTCGGGCAGAGCAGGGCGGGACTCTGCCGTGGGCATTCCCCGGGAATGGCAGAGGGAATCCCGAATGTCGATGTCGGTGTGCGTGCTCGGGCAGGATGCTGCCGCGGGCATTCCCCGGGACTGGCGCAGGGAATCCCGAATCCCGAATGCCGGTGTCCGTGCTCGGGCAGGGCAGGGAGGGGTGCTGCCGCGGGCATTCCCCGGGACTGGCGCAGGGAATCCCGAATCCCGGTGTCCCGGTGTCCCGCCCGGGCAGGGCCAGCCCCGCTGCCCTGCGCTGAGCGCGGGCTCCCTCTGGCGGCGGCGGCGGGCGCGGCCTTCCCTCGGGATCCCCTCACGGATTGGGGCCCAGCCGGATCCCCGGGGTCGGGAGCGCTCCGAGGCGCGGCCCTCTGGGATGACTGCTGTGCCCATGGCTCTTCCCACTCACGACACACAGGGATCGCAGAATTCCAGAACGGTTTAAGTGGGAAGGAGCCTTAAAGCCCATCTCGTTCCATTCCCTGCCAGGGACACCTTCCACTATCCCAGGCTGCTCCAAGCTCATCCAATCTGGCCTTGGGACACTTCCAGGGATGCGGCAGCCACAGTTTCTGTGGGCAGTCCGTGCCAGGGCCTCACCACTTGTTCCTTCCCAACATCCTGTCTAACCCTGCCCTCTGGCAGTGGGAAACCATTGCTCCTTGTCCTCTCACTCCAGGWCCTGGTCCCAAGTCCCTCTCCAACTCTCCTGGAGCCCCTTTAGGTACTGGAAGGGCCTCTAAGGTCTCTCTGGACTCATCTCTTCCTCAGGCTAAACAGGATTCCATAACCTCAGTTTAGGTGTGAAGTTTGAAGTTTAGGCTGCTTCAAACAAGATCTGTCTTCAGGTTTTAGCACCGTGGCACAGTCTGGCTTCAGCATCACAGTAAGCCCAAGAGCAGGGCTCAGAATTTAGCCAGGCAAACCCATGAGAAATTTGTTTGGAGGGCTGGGTAATACTCAAAAACACACTCACAACCTCCGCAAGGGTGTTTCCCATGACTGGGATTTCCACTGTGCCATCCCCCCGAATTTGTGGCAGTTTATTTGAAGTTTATTTCTCCCAGACTGTAACTGCTTGTCCCTGTAATTGGGTAACTGCACAGTTCTTGTATTGCACTCAGATTCTGAGCTGTAAGGATCTGAGCTTTAGTTACTGAAGTTAAAACTCTACTTGATCTACTGGCTCATAAGCCTCTTCCTTATTGTCACCACTCTTGCTCTTCAATAAAATAAGAAAAAARGTAGAGTAAATCTGTCATTCTGTGTGTTTCTACAAGCTCTTTAACCCAGACTGTGCTTTTCTTACCAAAACTTATGCGGGATTTTTTTTCCCCAAAATATCAGATCAAAGARACAAGTTCCACCAGGTCTTGGCAAAATGTAATTGGTAACAACTAAGTAGCAACTAATGCACCAGCACTCTTCTGCTTCAGGAACGTAATTAATTCAAAAAGAAAGCAAGGAAAAATAAAGAACAGGGCGTTCCTGCATCCTGAACAGTCTGTTGGCATGGGAAGGGGAAAAATCAATGTAAGGTGATCTTCCAGATGTGCTTTGATGTTGTGGGGCTACAACCAGGAGCTTCAGAGACAGTGTTTTATCGTCTGTGTGGAGAAACCCCAGCCCAGCACTCCTGGCAGCTGCTTTTCTCCTGAGGTTTTRCAGGTATCATGCACAACATTATGTTATGTGTTATTCACTGGGCAGCCCAGCTGAAGGGAATCTCAGGATTTTTGACCACTGAGTATCTCAGGGTATTTGTCATCAATAATACATATTGCCCAAGTATTACTGATAAAGAAAACAGCGAATCTTATTCTAGAATGTGTTAAWAGGTATGTTATGGATGAGGCATTAGAGAARTATCTAAGTMGTTCTGGTACTGCCCAGGAATGTCATGGAAGTGCTSTGCTCAGAACTGGGCACTGAGCTGTAGGAACATGGACCTTAAGTGAGGTGCAGGAGATAGCAATGGAATCGAGAATGAAATGGTTGGAGGGGCTGGATGRGCATGTTTTGAAAAAGAGGGTTGTGCAGGCAAGACAAGAAGGGGCACAGTGATATTCCAAAGGCCTGTGGGTTATCACACAGGGAACACCGAGCTGGTGTGTCCTCAGGGACACTGAAACACCCACTGGGTTAACTCACAGCAAGAAGGGTGAWGAAGTTTTGTTGTCAGGCACTTGAAGAGGCTGTGGAGGGAATCTCTGTCCATGGTGGTTTTTAAGAACAGCACAGACACACATAACTGGGGAGGATACAAAATATCATTATCCTGTCTCAGGACAGGAGGCTGGTCTAGGTGAGCCCTGGGCAGTGAGGAAGGTGTTGGGGCAGTGCAGGCACAGCCATCAGCACTCCATGTGCTCCAGCTTCATGCRAAGGAAAAGCATCCCAGAGCAGACAGGCTCATGACAGGAATATCAAAGCAAAAGTCTGCAGCAAAAGAAGGAATAAGAATTTGGTGGGAGAACACATTCAGTGTTACAGCAACACCAAAAGTGTCTGATCAATGTATTTTCTCCAGTGACCAGGGACCTGTCTCTTATACACATCTAGATGTGTATAAGAGACAGCTCTAAAGCTCTCCTGGCAGAAAGTTTAGCAAACTGATCTGTGGCAGAGGGGAAGTTGAGCTCCCTACACCTACAGTTTTTGGTGGATTTTGAGTACCTGGTTTGTTTAGTAACTGTTTAAAATATTTTCAAACACCATGTTCAAATTATAGCANCAGGGAGGGTCAGGCTGGATACCAGGGACAGGCTCTTCCCCAGAGGGTGCTGGCGCTGCCCAGGCTCCCCAGGGAATGGGCACGGCCCCGAGGCTGCCAGAGCTCCAGGAGCTGCCAGGGATGCCCAGGGTGGGGCTGTTGGGGTGTCTGTGCAGGGCTGGGGCTGCCCTGGCTGATCCTGGGGGTCCCTCCCAGCTCAGGATATTCTGTGACTCTCTGATTAGAGAAGAGCTGCCTGCAGTACCTGAAAACCTGCAGCATCCCTGTGACACAAGAGCAAGTGACAAAGACACGATTGTGGGGTGGTACAGAAGCAAGAAAGAAAAGTAATCTTTTGAAGCTGGGTTTCAGGGGTTTAACAGAAAAGTATTGTAGTCATCTTGGGAAAAGCTGAAACTGCTCCTGTCCTGGTGCCTGCTTTGCCTCCAAAGTGATGGCTTCGCTAACAGACCATGCTGGGGCCCTCACTGCCCACTGAGGCAAGGGGGAAAGGCAGAGGAAAGGAAGACCAAGGGTAGACAAAATATTTCTTGTAGGTGATGACAAAGTTAAATGATAGAGTGTGCATAAGTTTACATCCCCTAATGGGAAGTTATGGGCCTCCAAGAATCCAAATGACCTGGAAATATTAAAATGTAAAACAAACCCTGTAACAATGTTTGGGCTGATGGCTCTGCCTGCTCTGACACTATATCTTGCATGAAACAGATGACCTTTAAATGTCAGAGTTGGTTGGGAGGCAGAGTTTTAACACCTCGTGGTAAATAGCTGTTTTCATTGGTGCCACACTSTTTTCTTAGGTAGTGTTAGGGAAATGGAATGAGGAAGGTGTTCCTGCCCATGGCAGGGGGTTCAAACTAGATGATTTTTAAGGTCTCTGCCTGCCCAAAACATTCTGTGATTTTATGACAATGGGATTGGAGGATCTGTGATATGAGGAGAAGCTGAGAGAGCCTGGCCTCTCAACTTCTAAAGACAAGGCTCAGGGGGATCATATCAGTGTGCTCAGAGGTGAAAAAAAGACAGAGCCAGACTCTTCTGGGTGACAGAAGGGACAGAAGACACAGGCTGAAATAGAGGAAATTCTGCTTAAACCTAGAAAAATGACATTTTATTGTGAAGATGGAACAGGTTGCACGAAGAAGTTGTGGTTGCCCCATCCTTAGAGATACTCAAACCCCAGCAGAAGGTCCTGAGGAACCTGTTCCTGCTGCCCCTGTGTGAGGAAGGAGCTTGGACCAGATACTCTGAGTATCTGGCCASATACTTCCTGCACCCACAAGCCTCCTACTCTGGGGATCACACAGGCTGATCAACCAACCTGTACCCAAACAAGCTCACCAAAGTCAGCTCTCTTTTCCAGCTGGTACATGACACCTGCCTGGGGGCTTTAAACTATTTATTTATTTAAATAGTTTAAACTATTTTAAATTATTTAGGAGGAATTTCTTKACAGAAAGGATGATTAGGCATWGGAATGGGCTMCTCAGGGAGGTGGTGCAGTCACTGTCCCTGGAAGTGCATAAGGAAGGACTGGATGTGGCACTCAGCACCATGATCTAATTAACACTGTGATGATGGCTCATAGCMTGGGCTCGATGACCTCAGAGGTCTTTTTCAGCCTAATTGATCCTGTGATTCTGTATTCAAAAGTGAGGAGAGGCTCCTTAGYAACTGATTGTGTCCCAGGAGCCATGAGCTCCAAAGGTTTTTTCATATTAATAAAAAGCAGAAGAATGCACATTCTTGCACACAAAGAAGCCCCTCTGATGTTCTGACCATGGGGTATTTACAACAGCATGTCCCATTAGAGGGCTCACTTTTAGGATATGGTGGATCTCTCTGTTCAGAGCCAGGTCAGGAAAAGCTCAGCAAGCAAAGGAGACTTGCATGGGAATGCCAACATGCCAACCAAGAGAGGACAGTGGCACAGCTGGATGCCTATCATTAGTGGTGTCCCCCAGGCTCACTCCTTTTGTTGAACTTGCCCATCAATGACTTGGATGAGGCAGCAATGCCTCCCCATGAGGGTCACTGTGCATCCCCTCAGAGGGATCTCAGCAGGCTGGGGATGGGCAGAGAGGAACCTTCTGAAATCCAGCAAGGTCTTGCACCTGGGGAGGAACAGCCCCAGGCACCTACACAGGCTGGGACCAACCTGCTGGGAAGCAGCTTTGTGGAGAAGGACCTGYGGGTCCTGGTGGAAAAGGAACTCTCCATGAGCCAGCAGTGGGTCCTTGTGGCCAAGGGGGCCACTGGGATCCTGGAAAACATTGGGAACAGCATTGCCAGCAGGTCAGGGAGGGGATCCAGCCCCTGTGCTCAGCCCTGTGAGGCACATCTGCAGTGCTGTGTCCAGCTCTGGCTCCTCAGCACAGCAGGGACAGGAGCTCCTGGAGCTGAGCAAGGGCCTGGAGCATCTGGGTGCCCAGGAAAGGCTGAGGGAGCTGGGGCTGCTCAGCCTGGAGAGGAGCCCCAGCTGAGAGGGGCCCTCAGSCCTGGCTGTCCCTGTGTGCAGGAGGGGCAGAGCAGGGCCCAGGCTCTGCTCCCTGGGGCCCAGCAATGGCACCAGAGCCACGGGCAGGCACCGATGCCCAGGAAGCTCCACCTGGACAGGAGGAAGAAATTCTTCCCTGTGCAGTGACCGTGAACTGGCTGCCCAGGGAGGGTGTGGAGTCTCCCTCACTGYAGACATTCCAGAACCATCTGGACGCAATCGCGAGCGATGTYCRCTGGGATGGCCCTGCCGGAGCTGGGAGTTTAGACCAGCTGCTGCCCTGWGGTCCCCTCCACCCCGCTCCATGCCGGGACCCAGGGCTGTGTGAGCACGGCAGGGTTTTATATGAATTTCMTTCCGCCCCGCTCCGTTCCGTTCCCCGCCCCTCAGCGCTGCCGCCGCCGCCCGGCGCGTGCGCAGCGCGGGAACGCCGCAAGTCGCGCGAGGCGGCGCGGCGGGCGCGCGCAGGCGCGCGGAGCGGGCGCGGTCAGCGCGCGGCGCTGATGCAAGAACCGAGCACGGACTGACCCCGCGGCACCGAGCGACCCCGGCCCCTCCGGCCCGCGGCCCCGCCGCAGACATGTCCGGCGACGAGGTGAGACCCGCCGGCCGCCGCCGCTGCCGCCCGCGGGAGGGCCTCGCCCGGGGGCTGCGCTGCGCCGCGCCGCGGCCGCCGCCATGTGGGCGCCGGGCCTGAGGCCTGCGGCGAGCGCGGCCTCCGCCCTGCGTGGGGCCGGGGCGGGCCGGGGTCCCGCCGGGCCGGGGCTGAGGCGGCGCGGGGGGCGCAGGCCGGGCCGGACGCGGGGCCCTCCTTGCCTGGAGCCCCGGCGGGCCCGCGGGTGTGTGCTGGGGCCGCCGGTCCCGGCAAGGCCTGGAGCTCCCGGTGTGCCGCCGGCGGCCGCCCCTGGCGCGGAGCAGCCGGAGAGGGAGGCAGATGGCACCGCCGCCGCTTCTCCGTCGTGTTCTGCGCTCTTTAGCGAAACGCAGCCTTTAGGCAGTTAGCACTCGCCTTCTGGAACTTTAATATCTCGGGTTTTAACCTTGAGAGCTGAATAGCAACATCTGAACAAATAATAACTAAACGTTTTCCGGATCTGGCGGTGTTTGTCTAGGCAGAGTACCGGGGAGGTTTATACATCCGTGTCTGAGAAATTTTTCAYTTGTTGTAAATGCCCTGTGTTGGCAGCTTTACCGGCCTCATTTCCATTGCTCTCTTGGGGAAAAGGAAAGTTTTCCGTGTGTGAGGTGCTCATCAGCYTGGTGTAGCCCGTGGGAAGCTGCTRTGGCCGGATCCAGGAGATGGCTGCTTCTGGCTTTGTATCTTCTCTCTGGTGTTGTTTAAAATACCTGRGTGGCTTGTTTCCTTCAGAGCAAATTGAACACTCAAGCCTTTCAGAGAGGCTTGTCCTGTGTCATAAAGGAGAACTGCTGTAATTACGACTTATTTTAGTGGTAGCTGTAACTGACTTACTCAGCTGCTATAACCTCTAGAATGAATACGTTGCATTTTTGTGCCTAGATGTGTCATGGGAGCTGCAGTTCTCATGTCTGGGCTGTTCTCTGCACTCAGGAGTGCTTGCATCAGGTGCTGTCTTACTCAGATGATCACAGGACCATGGAGCAGTTCGTGGAGTATCCTGCTTTGAATTTAGTTTGTATCAGTAAAACTGGTTTTCTTGCATAGTGGATTAATTTGACATTGAGGTGATTCCTGGGATCCACAGTGAAGTTGCACCTCTGGGCTGCTTTATGTGACAGAGAAAATAAAGATGATGGCAGATAACCCAGTGGAGCTGGCACTGTGCTTCAGGCTGGTGTGCAGTGAGTGCAGGTGCCTTCCAGAACTGCTGGCTCTCTGGTTGCTGGCAGCCAAATACTTTGATATTGGTGTTAAGTTGGTGAAACATTTTAAAGCCTGTGAGGTCAAGGAGGGTCAAGCCATATGAAGACAAATTAACACTGGAAACTGGGAAAGATGGTAAGACATTCATTGTGTTGAGCTGTAGCTTAAGGGTTTCAGGGTTGTGTATGAATGAAACTCATTGCTGGGAGCATCCCTGAGTGCTGCCCAGAGCTGGGCCACAGCAGGGGCAGCACAGGCCCACTTGTGGGGAGCAGTGGTCTGTTAATGTCTGTTCAGTTTGTTCAAAATCCTACAAAGTACATAATCCTGCTGAAGATCTAAAAGTTCTTTGAACCCTGCAGTTTTGTGAAGCTTCAGGCAATAATATTAGAGAGTGCTGTGTTTTGACAAATTTAAGTGCTGCTTGGTSTTAGTAATTTTGCCCCTCACCCTGGACATAAGGCAGTGTAATGTAGGGASACCTGCACTGACTTGATCAGGGCAGGGGTGATGTCTGCCTCTTAGACATGCCTGTGTTTATTCATAGAATTCAGACCATTTATTATTCAGACTAAGGGAATGGGATTTATTTGTGACTTCTGTTGGATTCCCTACTGTTTGCCATTGTCACAGCAGTTCACAGGTTCATTGGCTTCAGTCTTGAGTTGCATTTGATCTATGAAACTTTGATTCTGGTCCCCCCTCTGTTTGTTCACTTGCTGATTTTCTGTAAGTTGGGATTTGGACTGTGTAGGCACTTGAAGTAAGGAGCAGGTATATGGAGATGGATGTGAGAAGGAACCATGTGGTCTACAGAGGAGAAAACCCCATATGGGCACTTGGCTCTGAGAGCAGGAACAGGACAGGAATTTATAATTTTTTTCACACAGGAAAAGCATCCAGGTTTGTTGTGTTTGTGCTGGGGGCTGAGGTTTCTTCAGTAGAAAACCTACAACTTTGTAGTTTGTCAGCACTAAATGGTGTCATAAAGTTCAGACTAAGCCAATGTGCTGAGCAGAGAAAAGGAATAAAGAAAGTTTGGAAACACCTGCCTCAGAAAGCCAGAACATGAGCAGCTGGGTTATCAGGCTGGTTCATCTATGTCATGACTTGTTAAAGCAAATGTGACCTAAGGCTCCTGCTGAGTGCTTGTTGAAGCCCTTGGTGAACAAAACATTTCAGGCTTAGGCCTCCTCCTCCTCAGGATGTGGAGTGTGCCATGTTCTGAGTAGGAGCTGGGTGTGCAGAAGCCTGGCTGGGGTGGCCCTGCTCAAGGCCACGGGGCTTTGATGCTGATAACCAATCTCCTGCATCCAGGAGTTGTCTTGGTGTGGTCAGGCTGCAGACACTCTGTCTCTGTAGACACAAGAGATGCTTTATGGTGGTTCAGATGTCTTTTCCCTCACAAAAAGAGTGATTTGGGATCGGTGGGCTGGTTCGTTCTTAGAAACTGTTACATCTGATTGAGACATGATCTTAGGTTTGTCTCACATGAGACAATACAAACCTCTTCAGAGTCTTGCAGAGCATCTTGATGGAAATGAGTCAGCCCCTTGTGCTGGATGCCAGGCTGTGCACTGCCYTGCAGGCAGCTCTCCTGCTGTCCCAGCAGGCTGGGGACACCCAGGAGGAAGCAGCCGTGGAACCAGTTGGACATGCTGTGATTTCTGTGCATTGCAGCAGCATGATTCACACCACTATCTATGGAAGCAGCAGAGAAAAGCCCTCTGGCTTTCTTTTGAAGATCATTCCAGCACAGTGTGTGCAARTAAAGACCCACTTCAGCAGCTTGAAAGCCTCAGGGGCCCCCGTGTATGTGCAGGCTTTGGGGATGTTGTGCTTCAGACACCCAAAGCAGTTTGATGCCTTTGGTAGAGCCTGTATGAAACATGGATGTTTCAGAAAATGGGAAGAATATCTCAAGAGCAGCATGTGTAGGAGAATGAGAAGTGCAAGGAAAGGTTGTGTTGTGGGGAGAGGAAAACCACCACACTTCAGAGGATGGCTGGGCAGCAAGTTGGAGAGCTGCTCCATGGTGAAGTGCTGGTTCTTTCCTGAGTGAGGGTGTTCATGATGGTGAAGTACAGCTCTGTGAGAGCATTCTTKCATTACTGGACAAGGAACGTTGGAGAAAGTGTCTAAAATGGTTGTATTTAATGTACGTTATGGTGTGACAGTCCAGGTAGGTGTGTGTAACAAAGTGACCAGCAGCTGGGATSTCAGCTTGTGTCTGAAGTGAAACAAAAAGCTTTAATGTGTTGGAATAAATCCCTCAGGTCTGCAGATGATGAATAGGTTAAAAGTGAGTCTGGGGTTAGTGCCAGTGTCTGGGGTTCTTCACAGCCAGACAAGGTGAATTAAYCTGCTTTGCTGGCTAAAGAGCTCATTAACAGCTTTTAATCACTTGGTGTCMGAGGTTCAGTTTCTCAGTCTGGGGAGGGAGAAGGATGAGACCTTTGCCATTTCAGTGTTCAGAGCTGATGCAGGTCTTGCTCTAGCACCAGCCCCTTCTAGGTTTCCTCCTCATCCAGAGTGTTCTTGTCAAGAGAGTGCTGGCACATCTTGCCTTGAATAAATCTGGGAATCAGTGTGTCTCAGAAGTGGAAGCGATCAGACCATGTGCTTTGGTGGGGTTAAATTGTCCTGTGTGGAGTGGTGCTGTATTACTGCAAAACTGGAGTCCATAATGGTCATAAAATAGAGATGGTAGCAAGTRAGTCAGACAGCCACAGCTTTAACATATTTTCAGCTGCACTAATAAATAGATGACAGCAAACTTGGACTACAGGGAGAGCAGCAGATGCTGTGAACTCTGTCAGTTTTCRCTTGTAATTGACACAGTTGAGGTTGAAGCTGAAGAGCAGTTTGGGAAAAGTTATAAATAATAAATAGGGAATGATTTTTGAGCTGCTAAGGAGCTCTTGACTTTTACAGATGATTTTCGATCCTACTATGAGCAAGAAGAAGAAGAAAAAGAAGAAGCCCTTCATGCTGGATGAGGAAGGAGGAGACGCACAAGCAGAAGAGACTCAGCAATCGGAAACAAAGGAAGTTGAACCAGAGCCAACAGAAGACAAAGATGTTGAAGCAGATGAAGAAGATAGCAGGAAGAAAGGTAAAGTGAATCCATGTAGATAAACTCTCAAAGGTGCTGTTTGGAGACTYCAAGCCCAGTTTCAAGAATTTGGCATCCCAGAGTAAAACACCAGAGCCTTGGTGTGTTCAGAGATTTGTGAGTGCTCTCTGCTGCCTGTCTGGAGGGCAGCTTGCCCTCTTGCTTGCAATCACGTTCACAGACACCACCAAGCTCCCAGGGGCTTATGTAATTTGCAATTTTCTAACTCAGTCCTTTGTGTAAGGCACTGAAAAGAGACTCTCTAAAATAGTGTGAAGTTTTAAATCTTCCACYTGCAATTGTTGCAATAATTCCACAATTATGGCTCTTTTTCATTTGAACAGTTAAYCAATGGTGTGAATAAAAGAAACATCATTAAAGGAGTTCCTAGTGTTTGCACTATTCTGAATGTGGTAACCAGAGTGTTCTTTGGAATCTTTCAGGAGGTGTGTGATTGTGTATAAAACCTTGCTTTTTAAATTGAGGCCAATGTAATTTCAGGATTACCTAAATCAGAGGGCCATTAACTTAAATCCAGTTTGTTGCTAAATTAGCTCCTGCTGCAGACCAAAGAAACTGTATCTTCCTCCTGCACTTCTCATTTTTTTGTCCAAGCATCTCTAATGACAAAAGTGACTAATTTATCTTGTGCAGCAGAAAGAAAGATAAAACATTTAAAGAATCAAAAGACACAGTTATTATTAAAGCAGTATTTGGGGGCAGAGGGGAATGATCTCTTCAAACCTGAAGGATATCCACAGGGGTTGCAGGTCATTGCTCATATCTTATTTTTTGAAGTTTTAAAGATTTGGATGTCAATTAGGAACCTTAATGTCTGAACTGTTTCTACAGTTACACTTCTTTAGGRATTCCTTTGGTTTTGTTTTTTAGATACAACAGATGACTTGGATGATTTAAACTTCTTCAATCAAAAGAAAAAGAAGAAAAAAACAAAAAAGATATTTGATATAGATGAAGCAGAAGAAGGTGTAAAGGTTTGTTTACATAACTTGACTATGGCTGAAAACTCTCTTGCTTCRATTTTGTTGAGATTAGCAGTGCAGGAGGTGTCTCAAATCTGTCATTGTGTCTTGGTGCAGTTCATAACTAAACTTTACATGTCTTTCATTTGTTTTGATGAACATGTTGTTCCTGCCTGGGCAGTTTGTCCAGAAGTGGAAAAACCCTGCCTGCTCTGCACAAAGAGCAAGTAATTCACCAGTCTGTAGGAAGGGCTGATTAACCTCAAGGTTAATTGTCTTTTGGGGTTAGAGAGAACTGGATGTCAGAAGSCACACACAGAGCAGTCCTCTAAAGGCCAGCACTTCAAATAAAGTGCACATATCTGCCAAGAAATCTGTTTTCACTCTGGTGTTTTCTTTAGAAAGGATTGGCTACTGTGCTGTGTTCCAGAAGGTGTACAAGATATTTTTACTCTTCTCAAGTTTTATTCCAAGTAGTGTTTTTGTATCACATGTCAGTGTAACTGGCAAGCCCAGAGAGCAAGAGGACAGAGAAATGTTATGTTATGCGTAAACCTCCTTTTCAGATTCTGCCTTTTGGGGAAGAAAACGTTCCTCTGATCTGCCTCAGGGGACAAAATACTTGCTCTGTGTTCTTTCAGTGTGCAGAATTGTGATAACAAATTAGAGTAGCACAGCTTTGCTTTCCCTTACTGCTGCCATGAGGGGTGTTCTGTTCCCTCCTGTCCTCAGATGGCTGCTGCCTTTAAGTGCAGTCTGACCTTGTTCCTGGCTAGCCAGAAGTTGAGCCAGAAGGTGCAAATCTGGCCCTGCTTATGGCAGTAGTGCAGGGTATAGAGCTCTCTTGAAAATGCTGGAATTCCATTTTTACCTGTTGGGTTTCAGGGCTCTGGTGGGTGTCACCAGTATTCACCCCTACAGTGGGGTTATTGCTGGTGCTATGGAGGGCTGTGGTTAACATGGATTAACTACAGTCTTGCTTCTTTGCAGGAATTGAAAATTGAAGGAGATGTGCCAGAGACAGTAGAACCTGAAGATGACCTTGATATCATGCTGGGCAATAAAAAGAAGAAAAAGAAGAATGTGAAGTTTCCAGATGAAGATGAGATAATGGAGAAGGATGAAGGTACAAGTATAACCTAGCTCAGTGAGATGGTAAAAGTGAAATGTAGTCCACCTTGTATGTGAATAAGTTCTGTCCAAATGCCTTTTTGTTCCAAAATTTATCAGAAAAATGTTCTCTAAAAGCACTGTCTAAATTCCTGAGTGCTGGTGCCCCTTTTTGACAAAGAGAGAAGACTTGAGTCCACATCTTAGTGGAATTTTCTCCTTTGTACCTTTTAGTAATCATGTAYGCATGAGGTTAAAGAATGTTTCTTAATGAATCCCAAAAACTTTCTTTACAGCATTTGAGGATGAAGATAGCAAAAAAGATGATGGAATTTCTTTTAGCCTTCAGTCAGGACCTGCGTGGGCTGGCTCAGAAAGGGACTACACATATGATGAGGTAATGTTCCAGAGACTTTTAAAACATATTTTCCATGTTCATCTGCATCAGTAGAGCCTTATGCTCATATTTCCTGTTTCTGACTTCAGAGTGAAGGACTTGTAGTCAGAAGTTCATGAGCAGAAGCTAACAAGGCATGTTTTCTATCACAGTAACTTTCACAGGGGACAATATTGGTTCAAACACCTCTGCCATGGGCAGAGCAAACCCTTGGGGAAGCAGTGTTGGGATTTTGCATTTATCAGAACACTTTAAATGTGTTCTGAACAGCTGGGGAAATGCTCTTAGGCAAAGATAGGCTGCTGTTCACTGTGAGTGCTGTTAGAGGTGAGGTGCTTTGAGGAATGGCCAGTTCTCACATGGCTGTGAATCCTTTCTTTTGCAGTTGCTCAACAGAGTTTTTAACATCATGCGGGAGAAGAACCCGGACATGGTGGCTGGAGAGAAGAGGAAATTTGTCATGAAGCCCCCGCAGGTTGTGAGAGTAGGGACCAAGAAAACGTCTTTTGTCAACTTCACAGATATCTGCAAATTGTAAGTTTCCCCTTTGGATTTCCCAGGAAGAGCAGATGGATGCACTGCTCTGTGCTCCTGTAGAGTTTTCTGGCAAGTGACTGTGGCAAACCAGGAGTGGAAGCTATTTCAGTCAGGGAGCTCATTACATTTCTCTGTGAGAAGATATTTCTAAACATGATTTATTGAGATAATTTCTAATTTTATACTTAAATTACAAAAATGGTACATGGGCTGAAACTTGGTGAGTTCATTGGGTTCTAGCAAGTTGGGTCACCAGTATGTGCAAGCCTCGAGGAGAAGGGTGGGAGAAGRTCTTTCTAATTTGAGCTGACTACAAATACTGGTCTCTTGGTAAATGATGTGGARTCCAGTAGTGTTTTCCCACTGTTTTCTGCAGTGATATCTGTCTTAATTATGCCATGTGAAGGCAGCTCTGTTCTTTGTGAGCAATTCTGGGAATGCAGATCTGATGGGTATCAAAAATGCGRCAGAAAACAGGCCTGGTGAAACCCTGCTGAGGACCTGGAACACTAAGGGGAGTTTTTAATGGTAGCTACTAATGTTTTTTCAGGGCTTGGGACAGTAAGAATGAAAAATCTTTAATGGAAAACTTTTCACTAGTTGCTGTAATTTTGAGTTGGGGACAGTGGGAGTTTTTTTTTGTGTGGACTGTTCAGGTTTCTTGTGTCCTCAGTAATTGTGTGTGTGCTCTTTGGTGCAGACCTCTGGCACTGCTCCCTTTGAAACTTTCTGACTCAAATTGGATTTACCCTGCCAGTCCTGTATGAATACCAAATTTCTCTGAAAGGGGAAGGTTAAACATTTCTTTACTTTTATTTTCAGATTACATCGTCAGCCAAAACATCTCCTGGCATTTTTGTTGGCAGAATTGGGTACAAGGTAAGGCTGCTGGGTTCTCTTTGTGCTTAGGGTTGATATTGGTCAAATACAACATTTCTGGGGTTAGATCTGTATAGATGGGCTGGAACATGGAGGTTTCCTGCACTTCAGTGCTGTGCTGGGTGATTGAGGAGAGAGCATTTTAGTGAGGAGGAACAGAGGGAAACTCCCAAGTCCAAGGGAATGGTCTTGTTCACTCCCCTGAGACAGGCAGGTGAGAGTTGTGCCTGGGCAAAACTTCCTGTAGGAAGTAGCTCTTAAGTATCTCAGGATTTTGCATTTTTTTGTRCCTACAACACAATTCTGTCTGTGCTCTTCTTGAAGAATATATCCCTGTCTTGCTTCATGTTCCTGATTTGTTTTAATGCTTCACACCTGCAAATCAAGTAATTGATTTTCTCTTTTCAATTAGTGGTTCAATAGATGGTAACAACCAACTGGTAATCAAAGGAAGATTCCAGCAAAAACAGATAGAAAATGTCTTGAGAAGATATATCAGTAAGTAGAACTCCCTTTCCCACTGCAGATTTCTCTCAGCCCCTGTGAAGCCCATGGGCCCATGTGTGGCCCAGCTGTGTGCCCACCATGGAGGAAGCTCAGGAGCCAAAACTTTCATGGAAAACTATCATGGAATAATGCAAATACAGGTGCTGTACTCTGCCCTGCACTAAAGCATGCCAGGGAAAACAGAGCATTTGAGAACTGCTTGTTTTCATCTGAGCCTCATATGTTGGCTTTGATGAGGACTGTGGAAAACAACAGTAATTGTTGATTTTGCAGTCTGTTGTACCCCTGAATTGGCAGATGCAGTGTTAAGATAAGTTCTGTTCAAATGCCATTTTTGTTCCAAAATTTATCAGAAAAATGTTCTTTAAAAGCACTGTCTAAATTTCCCATGAGTGCTYGTGTCCCTTGCTGACAAACAGAGCAGACTTGAGTCCACATCTTAGTGGAATMTTCTCCTGTGTACCTTTTAGAAATCATGTAACCATGAGGTTAAAGAATGTTTCTTAATGAATCCCCAAAACCTTTTTGTGCCACAGCTGGTCAGAGGACTCAGATTATGTGTCACAAAGCTCCTGCTTTAGTGCTGTGTCAGTGACAGAGCTGCTGACACCTCAGCAGAGGAGCTCAGGGAGCACCAGCGGCAAATCTGTACCAGMTATTAACACTAAAACAGTGTCAGTACCTAATGTACCACACAGAYCCTCCTCTTGGTTAACCAGGGGTGATTTTAGTGTTCCCAATCAGCCCCTGTGAGCTGTGGGTGTGTTTGAGCAGCGTTTGCAGGCAGCTGTGCAGCAGCAGCAGGGACCCAGGTCACAGGAATAGTATCCAAGAAAGTGAGAGGCCAGGCTGGGAGAGGGATTTGAACACAGATGTTGAACAGAAATCAGTGGCTGCARAAGAATGCAGCAGTTCACATTCAGTCTGGATGGAGAGCAAACTGCAAAGCCTCTCCAGCTCCTAAAAGAATTGCTGGATTTGCTTTCTGAGTTCTTCCWGCTGTGGTGAAGCTCAGTGCCTTGTTGAGGAGTCCAGGMCACAGGGGGATCAGGACAAGCCTGTGAAAAAGGTGAAAGGTGAAAACCTTTCCTGGATTTTGCAGCAGTGCCAGCAGGCCCACAGCTGCAGTCTGCAGAGGGCTGCATTCCCTCAGTGTCCATGGGAGCAGCCAGGGCTGGGCTGCACCTGCCTGGCTCTGCCCTCATTGTGCTCCCTGCATTTGCAGCACAGCTGGCAGTGCACAGCTTGCTCTGCTGCCAGGGCTTTGTCCACCCTGGGACAACTCAAATGGCTCCAGTTTGGGTGTYGTGGTGTTCACAGGGGTCCCAGGATGAGGGAAGAGATGAGAATCTTGACTCCATGTTTCAGAAGGCTGATTTATTATTTTATMATATATATTATATTAAAACMYTACTAAAAGAATAGAAGAAAGGATTTCATCAGAAGGCTAGCAAGGAWTAGAAAGGAATGGAATGATAATAAAATCTTGTGACTGACCAGAGTCTGAGACAGCTGGACTGTGATTGGCCATTAATTAAAAGCAACCACATGATATTGAAATTAATACCAATATAGCCAGATGGGATGTGCCTGAGCTTGTCTGGCCCTTGGTGCTTGATCAAAAGGCGGCAACTGTGATGTTTTCACCTCAGAGGCACCTGTGGTTATCTGGGCACATGGAGGCAAGTCCAGGCCTGCAGGAGCTCTGGTGGTGCTGGGATGGAGCTTCCCCCCATAACAGGGGCTGCTCCTCAGGTTTCCCTCTGCCAGAGAAGCTTTAAGGCCATGGTGAAGGAAAGGAGTCAGTTCTGATGGAGGGTTTGGATSCAGAGCTTTATTCTGGCCCACAGGCCCCTGACTGCAGCACCAGCTCCAACAGAACTCCCTGAGCCCGTGGTTGCTGCTCCTTTGAACCCCGGGGAGAGGGGCAGGGAAGGGGCAGGGAGCCACCAAGCAGGGKCAGGAGGGGAGGGACAAAGGGYCAAAGGACACCTGGATGGCRCAYTGCCCCCCAGGGCTGAAAGGCATCTTTTGAACTCTGCCAATCASTCGGTGCCCTTCTGGAATGCCAGGACTGACAGACAGTGCTGGGAGGGGTCAGGGAGGGGAAAGGAGAGGTGATTGACACACCTGGGGAAGAAATCTACAGGGAGAAACCCAAGGTACCTGAGGCAAACCATGACATCACACCGCAACCACGTGAGACCAATCACAGATGCACCTGTTCCATCCCACAGCAGCAGATAACCATTGTTTACATTTAATTTCTGAGGCCTCTTGGTGTTGTCTTATATATCAAGAGTTCCACTCTCATTATAGTGCAAGGATTCCATATCGCCAGAGCTTRGTACCTTCTCYATGTTTRTCSTAGGCATCTCCTCTAGCACTGACTCTTCCTGGTCCTTGCAGTACCATCTGACTCCTCTGACTCCAGATTCCACCAATCCACTCTTTTCTAATACTGTTCTTATTGGCTASAGGTGTGGCRTGTTAAGATCAGGCCTGRTCCTAATCTTWAGTAATTGGTTCAGCTGCAACTCTTTGGGGGATAAGGTTACATTCTACACCACCTTCATTTACCCATACTGTATCCCCCTACATCTCAGCTTCTCAGGAGAAAAAATCCTAGCGAAAGGACTTTRCATAAAACATGTCTGTGCCAGTTAGGGTTCCTAGCTAAGGACTGTGTGAGCAGTGCCCTTTGTCCCTGCAGAGGAGTACGTCACCTGCCACACGTGCCGCTCCCCGGACACCATCCTGCAGAAGGACACGCGGTTATACTTCCTGCAGTGCGAGACCTGCCACTCCCGCTGCTCCGTGGCCAGCATCAAAACCGGCTTCCAGGCTGTCACAGGCAAGAGAGCACAGCTCCGTGCCAAAGCTAACTAGCTTTGCTAACCAACGCTGCAGTTGGCAAAGTGTTCTGGGGAGATGGGACTGGACAGGTTTGCCATCCGAGTGGATTTACCGTTGTATTAAAGCGAGGTTGTAAAAACCACAAGAAATTTTGGCTTTTGATTGATTGGTCTGTGAAATCCTTGCAAGATGCAGATCCTCAAGCTGTTCACATACATTTGCTCATTGAATATATTTTACCAACTGTAAGGAGCGTGGTGGGAAAGGAGGTGCTTTTTAATCCGTTCAGACTTCTGTAAAAGATGAGATAAATTAAAGATACTATAACAGTGAGTGTCTTGGATTTGGATTTTTCCTTCAGTTTCCTCTTCAAACACTGGTGGGAATGGTTGGTGTGTTGTTCTGCAGATCATGTCACTGAGCTACGTCCAAGACCCAGAATGAAGTTTTAAGATAAAGGTTATTTTGCTTTTACGTAACAGGCTTGTTTTAGTTATGCTGTCATGAAACAGAGAAACCAGGCACAGAGTCCCAGGGCTGACAGGCCAACATGAGCCCTGCTCCTGCTTGTACAGCCATGGGTGCCTTGTGCACAGGCTTAATTAGGCAAAAATAGCTCTGAAACAGTTCAGGCACCAGGATGGTGCTGAATCTTAACACAGAATCAATAAACTGTACTGTAAGTTTTCATAGTGTCATAGTACTAAATTTTGCAATTTCTAATAGAGAAACGTTTATATTTCTGAAGTCCTGCACTCTTCATCACTTTAAAAGAATCTAAATGCAGCAAAAAACAAAAARGTAATAGGTCTAAATGTCATTGTATGGTGGCTGCAACACAGTCTTCTATAAATCCTGAATTTGCAGGAGACACTGCCAAGTAATTTGGGTTCCAAATTAACACTTTTTGCTTCAGGATCTTCCCATGCCCTTCCTCTGCTGGCAGTGTCAGTGACCTGAGGGGACACCTGGTGCTGTCCTCGCTGGGTTTTGTGTAGAAGTTCTTCCAGCTGGGAATGCAGATGGGGAGTGAAGGTCCCCCTGGGGTGCAGAAGTGAGCACAGTTGTCACTTGGTTGCCAAAATGTCCCAGGGGGAGGGYAAGGTGCAGCAGCTCAGGGCCCCGGGCACCCACCCCTGCGGGTCAGGGGAGCAGCCTCCTCCCCAGGGGAGCTGGTCCTTCTGAAGGCAATACAGCAAACACCACAACTTGAAGGGTTTCTACTAAGTTTTAACCTTTGTATGTTAACACAGAGCACAGTATTGCTGGGAAGTCACTCACTTGCTATTTGAAAACTTTGACAGCACTGTAAGGTGAAAAATCAAGGTTATATGGTTGGTTTCTTAAAAGCATTTTGAATTTCAAGTGAGCTATAACAATGTTGGATGTATCTTAAAGTGAATAAAGCCAGGATCAGTGCCTCTTGTAACATTATTGTTGTATTCTTATTTCTTCSTCTAGCAAAGAGTCTCCTGTTGGGAGTTAAACCTTGGAGAACTGAGAGTTGCCTTTTTGTTTTGGTGACTTGCTGGTGGGGCACCCTGAAATAGCTGAAGAGCAATGATACTTTGTTTTAAATGCTTGTTTTTCTCTGGGTCAAATACCTTTAACATACTTTAAAAAATACAGTGTGGCCTTGAGCTGCTGCTGTATTTCAGTGCTTTAAATGAAAAAGTTTGATTTAGTGAAATAGGATCAAAAAGATCCAAGTTAATAAAGACTAAATCATTGTTCCAACCTCTCAGCTGTGAGCTCTGGCTTGCAGGAGAGTTTCATAGGTGTGTTTTGTAGATGTGCTTTGAGTCTGTGCATGAAYCCCTGAAGGCTTTTAATGACTGATATTTGAGTGCAGCATCTTGAGCRGTAGGCTCAGATCCTGCTGTGGAATAAGAATAACCTCACTCATGCAGGAAACCCTGTCTAGGAGCAGATATCAGTTGGGGCTTTTTTTTTTTTTAGGAAAAACTTCACAGTACATTCAGATAATGTTGTATGGACACAAATGCCTCGTGCTGCTTGTGAGGCTGATGAGAGTTTGAAGTGCAGTGTGTTCAAAGGCAAAAAAGTTTTTACTTGAGCTGGCTGTGAGAAAGCAGCTTAGAGATGGAGTTCTTAACAGAGGAGCTGAGGTTCCCTGTGTCTGTGTGCAGATACTTTTTTGGAGGTAGAGCTGGTTTTGTCCATGGTTTTTTCTCTGAGCTGAAAATTGGCTGTGTGGAGATTTGGGAGCCAGATTTTTGGTACTGKAAGTCCCTGTGTGAACAACAGCTGGGCTGCTCCTCTCCATGGGTTTTGCCATGTCCAGTTCTCCACCTGATCCAAGTAATCTGAGCATGCAGGGCTGTTCCTTCCCAGCAGTGAAGGTGAAACATCTTCCAGCCCAGAACATCCAAGAGAAACTCATCTGAGACTCGTCCCTGGAGGTGCTGGGAGAACAGAATTGCTGTTGTGGTCAGTCAGCCTGAGCTTCCCTGATGCCTTGGAAGAACAATCTCTTTATCCCCTTCACTTCTGCCAGGATGTGCTTTTATCTCCACTGTCAAGGGGTTGGGGACCTTGCTCATGTCCCTGAAGTAACCAGGGAAATGGGGACATCTCATCCCCTAATTGAGCACAAATCCAGGGAGATAGCTGCCCTGGGGCTCCTGTGCTTCTGTTCTGCTGAAATCACTAGTGGCTGCTATGAAAATCAGTGAGAATAAACTCCATTGCTGGGAGCTTCTGGCCAGAGCAAGAATTTAACCAGTTRTGTAACCACAGCTGGTGTAAAGGAGGAGCATTTATGAGATGGCTCCATGGAGAGCTGGGAGGTCCTGGTTGGTCCCAGACTGTGACATTGTGCAGTGTGTCCTCCAGGTGTGGCCACCACACCCCAAGATCTGGGGCTTGGGGCAGCTCTGGGGCAGCTTCTCAGGGAGATTGGGGCACCTGGGGTTGTCAGCCAGGAAAAAGCAGATTTTCAAAGCTGCTGCTACCAGGACAGGGTTTGTCACAAACTGRAGGGGGTGTTGAGCTTTAATCAGGTGAAAGGACCTGTGGTGGTGGCTGGGGGGAAGGCACAGGAATAGAAACAGCAGGAAGTTGCTGAAAATCAAGAAAATGGAAAGTTGAGTGTGATGCTGACAGCTGAGAATCATTAGAATTTATCTGTTCATCTTCTAAATAACATTTCTCCAGCCTTCTGTTCTGCCCCTTTGCTCAGTTTTCCCCTAGAGGATTATTCCAGATTACTGGAATAGTATCCAAGAAGGTGAGAYGCCAGGCTGGGAGAGGGATTTGAACACAGATGTTGAACAGAAATCAGTGGCTGCACAAGAATGCAGCAGTTCACATTCAGTCTGGATGGAGAGCAAACTGCAAAGCCTCTCCAGCTCCTAAAAGAATTGCTGGATTTGCTTTCTGAGTTCTTCCWGCTGTGGTGAAGCTCAGTGCCTTGTTGAGGAGCCAGGGCACAGGGGGATCAGGGCAAGCCTGTGAAAAAGGTGAAAGGTGAAAACCTTTCCTGGATTTTGCAGCAGTGCCAGCAGGCCCACAGCTGCAGTCTGCAGAGGGCTGCATTCCCTCAGTGTCCATGGGAGCAGCCAGGGCTGCGCTGCACCTGCCTGGCTCTGCCCTCATTGTGCTCCCTGCATTTGCAGCACAGCTGGCAGTGCACAGCTTGCTCTGCTGCCAGGGCTTTCTCCACCTTGGGACAACTRAAAMGGCTCCAGTTTGGGTTATTGTGGGTGAACAGTCAAATCCTATGGCAGAAAAAGGAYCACAATTCCATATGTCCTTTCCCTCAAATGCAGGAGCTMAGGGGGCAGAAAGTTTGTTCTGATCAGTTGTTTAAATGATCTTGTGACTGGAGGAGGGAAAAGGCTTTTAGGAAYATGTTACCTGCCAATATCTTCCTTCTAAAGTGAAGCAGCTTTTTCTCCTAAAGAGAAACAAGTTCAGCAGCTGGTGCTGATCTGTAACAGACATTGTCTTACCTGGACAGGCCTCTGCTTTGAGGGGACCTCACCTGGCTTCAGTCCCTGGGCTAACAAGTTTGGTGTTTGCAYCTCTTTCATTATCTTAGCTTTTTTTAGTCATTATTTTAGCTCTTTCATTATTWTATCTATTTCAGTGATGAAGACAGGGCAGTGCCATCATTCAGCCAGCCTTTAATTTTTAGGAYAAGCCTGAAGAGCTTTTCCTGTAGGTGTCTCACCATATGTGAATAAAGATAAGCTCTACATAAACATTCACAGAGGTATCACAGCATAACCCTTTCACTCTTACATATCCTTGATACAGAATGGCTGTCAGTCTGTCCCAAGCCCAAGGCKGCAGTTCTTTATACAGAAGGAGAAATTCCAGCTGGCCCTGGAAATGTGTTACTGCCCAGCAAGCCCAAGGAATTGGGTTTTCCTCACCAGAAGAAAAATACTTCCTCACTTCCCTCTGCTCTTGTCTGTATGGACAGGCTCAGTCCTTGCTGTTCATCCTTTTTTCCTTTTGGCACATTGCAAAATTCTGGAATAAAGCAGTCACCYCTTTACCTCTGTGTTGGGGAGTGTTCTTCCGCTCAGTACCCACCAGAAACGTGTGGTACCTCTGTCCCTCCCTCTCCAGCCCACTGCATCCCCCACAGGGGTCTCTGGGCTCACAGAAGTTCTGCTTTATCTAACAGAAGCAGCATCCTTAATTCTACATTCCACAGTAAAGCAAATCCCTTTTAAAATCCATTGTTTCTTCCCCCAGGCCTGCTTTGGGTAATTATCCCAGAAGTTTGGTGTATMTCCTTCTCCAGTGTGGAGCCCTGCACTGGGGGGCAGCAGGACTGTGGAAGCAGTTTGTGCCCTGGTTGTCACCAGTGGCAGGTGCTTTATTACAGGGAGGAAATCTAGATGTGATTCATTTTGAAAATAAGGCACAGAAGGCKAATAAAAAATAAATTTTCAGTTACATTTTTCGTTTTGTGGACTGAAATGCCTCTATGCTGCTCATGGCCCTCAGAACCTGRTGCAGGCCTTGTGCTGTGCTTTTGTTCAGCACCAAAATTGCCTTTTTTTCCACCAAGGCTGTAAAAAAATAAGTTCTGAGAAATGTGAGCTCATCTYAAATGAAGCTTAAAGCATTTTTCTTTGCTGCCTTGTCCCCACCCTCCCTGACACCCTCAGACAAGAGAGGAGGAGTGGTTGCTTTCTTTATTCTTCTGGAGGAGCTGTCTGAGGTTCTCCTGATGTGGTGATTTGGGCTCGAGGAGTGGCTGTTGAGGTTCCCTGGTGGTGGGAAAGCCCTTGCTTGGGGCTGCCTGTGGAGTCTCAAATATTGCACACACGGCAGTTTGGTTTTAATTCCAGACCTTCTCCACTTGCCCAAAATTCATTTAAACAACGTGCTGAAGCGCATTGTTTCCCTCTACTCTTTGTTGTGGATGAGGGAGGTGGCCTTTATTTAAATCCTGCCCCTGGRCAAGAACATCCCTGGACTTGAAGAAGGTGGAGTGTGCTGGGGCTGGAGCCTCTCTGGAGGTGCTGTGGGCACAGAGGCCACTCCTGAGCTGGCCCAAAGCCACAGGGGCTGCTCTGGCCTGAGGGGACAGCAGGGAGGGCTGAGCTGGAGCACAGGCTGGGGCTGTCCCAGCTGAGCTGCCAGACCTGCTCTGCTCACCCAGCTCTGAGCAAACCCATGGGGCTCTGCACCCTTGTGCCCGGGCCAGCCTGGCAGAGGCAACAATCCCCCTGCCAGGGGGCAGATCTGGGRAAGGAAAGGTGCTGAGCTCGGGGTTTTCTTGCTGGACCAGTGCAGGGCGTCCATCCTGCCACGTGCCCTCTGTGCAGGGCATTCCCAGTGTGGCTGAGTCCTTTGGCACCACTGTCCCCATCCCAGGCCTGGGGGTGTTTTGCTGCCAGAGGTTGGAGAGAGCTCCACCAGGAGCCTCTGGGGCTCTTGGCCACATCTCCACATGTAAAACTTTATTGAGAATGATGCCTTGTGAAGGCTGCCCTAGAACAGAGGCTGGACAGAGCTAAAGAATAAAGCAGGGATTTATTAGGAGGCCTCAATGGATCCTTGGGCAGCACAACCCAAAATGGTCCCAAAATGCACGGCCGGGCACGGGGTCTGTCCCTTTGATCAGTTCTGCTCCATTTGCACCTTGCAGTTCATTGTCCCATTCCAGCTTTAGCCCCTGCAGTCCCACCCTGCTTGTTTTTCTCTCTCCAGCCCACGGTGTTTGTGCTCCTGGGCTGAGATTTGGATCATTTGTCCTTGGTGCCCAGCTGGAGCAGGAATTGTTTTGTCTCCCTGCTCTGTGCASAGAGCTCACCARCCCCTCATGTGAAGCRCAGACCCACACACTAAAGCAYCACAGAATSTGAAAAATAMAAAAGCTAAACCTMAGGCATCAAGAAGAGGGAATTGAAGATCCTGCAATTAACAAGAAGACYATACAGGAGGGATACAAGACACAGCAAGTGGCTCTCACAAATTCCCCAAAGGACAGTCCTGTTACAACTGAAATGTTCCCCAAGAGCTGCACAGCCTGGAACTGTGATGCTCATCAAAGTCAATGGGAGTTAATATCAGTGGAGGTTTTGTTGCATCTCCTGACTCAGACTGACTGAATGAATTTTGGCCCCAGTGATTGTTTGTCCATGTCCAGAAGCAGTGGAAGGAACATTTGGGACTGGAGGAGCCCTGCCCTGCTGCTCTAATCCTGTGCAGGCCAGCGAGGGGAAACCAGAGCAGCAAAGCTTCCTGCACACCTGCTCATGCCATGCCATGCCATGCCATGCCATGCCATGCCATGCCATGCCATGCCATGCCATTTAACCCACAGTGTGTCAGCAGCCTCAGACATTCCCATTCCTTGCAGAGATGCAGGCAAGGCAGCAGGGACAGACTTTGGGGCTGTTTCTAAACAAGACCATGCTGCTTTTGCCACTGATGGGAATGGAGCAAACAGCAGCACAAGTGAGAAGCCAGGTGAGGTCCAGTGTAGGAGRGATGGAGGGTCTGCTGCACGGTCAGGACAGACGGACACGAGAGATCTCTGCAGCCAGGGCTGAACTTGGGGTTATTGCAAAGGGCCTGGGGGCAGGGCCCTGCTGGGGAGCTGCCAGCCACAGCTCAGAGCAGGCTGAGAGGAGAAGAGGCAAAAGAGGTAAAAGAGAGAGAAGAGAGAGAGAGAGAGAGAGAGAGAGCAAAAAGAGCGAGAGCAAAAAAGGACTGAAGTTCCTGTTTACAATCATTAAATCTATCTTCTGTGTTGAATATTCTGATTCTCACCAACCAATCTAGTACAAGATACAAATCCTACTAGCTTTACATATAAGCCTATAAGAATCATTACATTACCACCACTTGTGTTACATTTTAAACCCTAAAAACTCCTCTTTGGGCCCCTTCTGCCAAGCTGTAGGGTCTGCTCTGAGCCTTGGGCCTGTCTGCAAGCAGAGGGTGTTGTTCCATCAAAAGGGGATRACCTTCAGCTGGCCARYCCATTGTTTTCCAGTTGTTCAGTAACTGAGGGATCTCAAAGCTTGCTTTKATTMCAATCTCYCTTATAGTTTCCATATTCTCAAAATCTTTTGCCAGYCAATCATATTTATAAGGCTTTCCTGTTCCYCCCTCCCCAACAGTCCAGGACACTTGGGAATGGGACCTTCCCTCTGTGGGTGGTGGGAAAAGTCTTTCACAAAAATTTTATTTATTTTTTTTCAAGCTCCCACCATGGCAGCTGTGTATGTTCAGTTGAGCTGCTCAGTTCATGTTGGTCACTTTTCTTCAGAATATGCAGCTGTGGAATTAATGGTTGCCTGTGGGGTTGTTCTAGAGAATGGACTGGCCCAGCCCTTGTCTTCCCACATCCCAGCAGGGCGGGGACAATTTCCAGGGAGCCGTGGGGACACTGGACCATGGAAAAGGAGGCTGAGTGCAAAGAGTGTGGGAGACRCTACATTTCTTCAAGAGCTAATGGGGTCTGACACATCTTTTTATGTCACGGATGTTTAGAGGGCCTTGGGGAGGACCACACCTCTGTCAGGCAGGACAGCCCTGAAGGGCCAGGAGCTGGCTGTGCCTGTGAGCCAAAAAGGAGATGGGGGAGAAAACTGCCTTGGCTGAACTTCTGCTTGGAACTAWGGAGAAAAGAAGAATTTTTGACTTTTGGAATAACAGGGAGGCAATTTAGGGCAACTACAAGGGTGTTGTGGGGTTATGCAGGGAGAAAATAAGAAGGATTAAAGCTCAACTTGAACTTATCTGGGTACTGCCATAGAAGACAATAAAAATGTGGTTGTAAATACATCAGCAACAAGAGTAGGGCTAAGGAGAATCTCCCTCCTTTATGGAATGTAGCTGGGGGCTGGTCTCTTTTCCCAGCTGTCAAGGGACAGGACCAGAGGAAATGGCCTCAGGTTGTGCCAGGGAAGGTTTAGGCTGGGTATTATGGAAAATGTAATTTTGTGGTGGTCAGGCATTGGCACAGCTGCCCAGGGCAGTGGTGGAGTCCCCATTCCTGGAGAGGTTTAAAASAGGTGATGTGGCACTTGGGGACATTGGGATGGCCTTGGAAGAGCTGGGGGAAGCTGGGCTGGGTGGCCTTAGAGGGCTTTTCCAGCATAAATGGGACTGAGGGAAAACCATGCTCAGAGCAGGGGTGACCCCTCTGGGCCCCCATTCCTCTCCTGACAGAGCAGAGGAGCCAGCAGGGAGCTCTGCAGGGGCTTTATGGCCCCCAGGGTGCTGGAGGGCTGGGGGTGTCCCTTTCCCCCCCACTGCCCCTCAGCTGGGCTCTCTGCAGGGACAGACAGACATCACTGAGCACCAAACCCCAAAACTCCTCTCCTTGGGGCCCCACCTACAGCCAAGGGCAGAGCGAGCTGCCCTGCAGGGCCTGCTCAGAGCTCCCCATGCCCCTCACTCTCCTSCCAGGAATGAGCAAAATCAGAGCAGCTCTTTGCTGGGAGCCTGGCCTGTGCTGCAAGGCTGAGCTGCAGTGAGCCCCTGAGGCCCTGCAGCTCTCACAGCTGGGTACMTGGCCCAGCAGACTGAAGGTTGGGCTGATTCCCATCTTCTTGACAGCCAGTTTGACCTGGTTTGGTTTTGGGGGTTTTTTCTCCCCCTGCTGCTGTTCCTCCTTCCAGCCACAGAGACACCCAGCCATCAGCCTGATGCTGCTGCTGTCTCCCCTTGGAGGGAACTGCTGGCAGGACAGATGGACAGGCGGCTGTTCAACCATCTCAGACTCACCAGAAACTCACCAGTTTTGCTCTCCAGGGCTGGATGGGGGCCCAGCCACAAAGAACCCATCCAGGCTGGATGGACCTTGGAGAAACCTGGTCCAGTGGAAGGRCCCCAGGAGATGATCTTTCAGGTCCTTTCCAACCCAACCATTTGGGGTCACTGGTCCCTCCTGACATGCTCTGGTGTCACCCAGAGCAACACCTGCTTAAGGAGCAGATTTTAGCATTGCTGGCTTGTGCAACCTGGCAAAGCAGCCAGACTTTTCCAGTCTGRTATGAGCTGGACCAGTGAAAAATCCAGAGATTAAAGGCCTGGATTTGGCCCCTGCTCTCCTGCATCAAAGAAGTTMCCAAGCCTCCAGGGAAAACCCCAGAACGCCTGTGAACACAGATGTTTTGCTCAGCCCAGTYGGATATACCTTGGGCAAGGCTGAGGCTTGAAAAGGGAAAAAAGACTTGTCTGGAACAGAAGAAACAAGTGTGTGTGTATGGCAGAGAGAAYAGAGGGGAAGCAAATTAGATTTCTTTCTTTTATTATACAGGATTGTATGTACAAGGTCACCTCTCCCAAACGGCAGCAGCACAGTCAGTTCACAGCCAAACCTGCAGCTCATCTCTCCAGGCCTGGAGAACAGCTCAGGACAACTCAGTGCAGACCTTGCACAGGAACTGGGCAAGGGCAGGGCAYGCACAGGGCTCCCTCCAACCCCTCCTCAAGCAGCCCAAACTAAGAAATGCAAAGAAAACTTTGTGCTTCAAGAGCCATGCGTGCTCCAGGATGGCACCAGGGGCAGGGAAGTGTCACCCCCCTGGAGCTGTTTTCCCTTCACCCTTCCAGAGATGCTGTGGATGAGGRTGGAGCACTCAGGACCACCCGGGTGTTGTGACTGGCCAGGGGGAAGGTGTGGACTCTGCTCTGGGTTCCAAGCACTGCTGTGTGTGTGGGATCTGGAGGGGAAGGGGCAGGCAGGACACACCAGGTGTGAGTAAAGTGCTGTGTGAGGTTCAGCCCCCGGGAAAARGGGAGGAGCCCAGGAAGGACAAACGAGGAGAGAAAAARGGGAGGAGCCCAGGAAGGACAAACGAGGAGAGAACGGCCGAGGCCTCCCGGCTGTGGAGGCCCCACGAGGAGCCCTGTGCTCCCAGCACGGGGCAGGGCACAGCAGCAGGGAGCAGGGGAGGTGCTGCCCAGCCACAGTGCCCAGGCCATTCCCTGTGCCCAGCCTCGGGCATGCTGTCACCACGGAGCTCAGGCAGGAGCAGAGAGGTCACACCACGCTCCTGACGTGCCCTGATTGCAGCAGCAGGAGGTGTGGGCAGCCAGGGAAGGTCTCTGGCTCCAGGCTGTAGGAGTTGGGTGCTCCACATCCCTTCCAGGAGCAGCTGGTCCAAGGAAAGGGTCTCATCCACGCCCCTCACTCTGCAGAGGGTTGCTCAGCCCTGACACAGTGGAGAATGAGGACACCAAACCACTCAGGGTGATGTTTGCTTGCTCTCTCCTGCTTGGGATCACTTGATTTCCTGCAGCTTCCTCTCCCTTTCTCTCCTCAAGCAGCTTCCCAGAGCACAGCAGCTGCTCCAGCAGCGACTCCTTTGCACCTGGAAGTGACTGTGGACACACAGCAGCTGATGGGGCACAGAGAGGTGGCAGGAGGTGGCTGAGCTGGAGYACAGCTCCCCCCTACAGCCTCTGATCAACAGCACCTTCAGCACAAGAACACAAACTGTCCAGACTGAGACACTACTCTTCCCTCAGTTAGGAAATGCTCTGGCTCTCATCTCACACAGGAAAATGTCTTTATTGGGCTGGGCTGAGCTCTCTCTGCTCTCCTGCAAGCAGCTCTAGAACACCTCTGGCTGCCCTGGGGACACACCTGCTCTCTGTGGTGGCTCTGGGTTGTGCAGAGCTCCTCTGCTGCCTGCAGAGCTCCAAATCCGTGGCAGGGGTGGTGGGGATCTGCTGGGAGGATGAGTTTTCTTTGCCTTTGCTTTACAGATGGATGGAAGATGTCGGGCCATGTTTCTCCTTTGAATGCCAGGCAGAGATGACAGCAGCACTTCCGTTCAGCTTGCCTTGCTCAACGTGCCAGGACAGGGTTCAGCCTCGTGCTTTCCTCACACTGCTGCTCACAGCTGCAAGGAGAGAAGGGGGAGCTACAGCACTGTCCTTGAACCCCAGAGATTTGTCACTCAGGAAAGGGGGTGAAGGGCTGGCCAGTGACCCAGCTGAGCAGCCAAGCTCCATGCCAGGAAAACACAGAGGATCAGTGGGAAAGAGCCTCTCCTGAAGCAGCAACCCCRCAGGCCCAAGGGGCACAGAYGGAGAGCTCTGGCTCCATCAGCAGCACGGGGCTGTACCTGGTTACTGTAGCCTGGCATCCTCCACGTCTGTGTAATGGCTGTTCTCCTGCAGGGAAAAGGGAACCACAAACAGTGAATCACCCTGTGTCCCTCCTGGGACACTGGGACACCTCCCARGTGGGCACCAGCTGGTCCCTGCTGTGGGACAGCAGTGCCAGGGTGCTCAGGGTGATGGACAAGCTACAGAACACACCTGGTATGGACACCTGGCAAAAACACCAACTTCCCCTGGCTCCTGATTCTGAAATGGCTCTGACAAACAGACCTGGGTTGTGCAATCCCCTCCAGGGCTTGAAGTAACAATCATTCACATTGGAAAAGACTTCCAGGATCATCAAGTCCAACCATTAACCCAGCATGTCCATGTTCACTCCCCAGCTGTTCCAATGCCTGGCCACCCTTTCAGTGAAGAAATTTCCCTGATCTCKAATCTAAACCTCCCCTGGCACAGTTTGAGGCCATTTCCTCTCATCCTCTGTTCCCTGGAACTGCCCAGTGCTGCCAAGGTGCCTCAGTCCATGAAGGCAAATCTGTGTCCTGATTCTGCTGCTGAGCACAGGAACTGGTCCCAGTTTGCAGCAGAACTCATCATCCAGAATGGTAACACTCATCCAGCACTCCAAAGGCCACAATAATGGCCTTTATAATTTATAATGGTGCTGAACTGCTCCCCAAGCAGGGCTTTGGAAAGCACAGCATGTGTTTGGACTGCCTTAATGGTCTTGGAAGTGTTTTCTAGCCTTTGTGGTTCTCAGTGGAATTTGCTCCTGGAGCTGCTGTGCAGAGCAGCAGCACTGGGGAATGAATGGYGTGCTCACAGTGGTTAACCTCCTGCACAGGTGGGGATTTCAGGGATGGAAATGGATCCAGGAGCTCTTTGCAGGGGACACAAGGGGCTCCAGAAGGAAAGGAAYGGGAACAGGCTCTGCCTGGAATCCAGGGGAGGTGGCCTTGCTCAGGGCGGGCAGAGCCAGCTGCACTGGATGTGCCTRGGAAGGGCTGGGAGCCAGCTGGGAGCCTGTGGGGGAGGATCAGGGTGACACCCAGCTGGGACACTGTGGCAGGCACCCCTGCACACCCCTGGTGCAGAGACCCCTGGGGAACCTGCACCCCCCTGGCATCTGGGGGAGGAGCAGGGCTGGAGCAAGAAACAAAGACTTTGGGACAGCATCCAGAGTAAGTTCTGACCCAGCTGAGCAGGGGAGGCTTTGCTGTGGCTCCTGATGGCCAAGAGCACCTGGTCAGGGATGTGGAGAGAAGCCTTGGCTGCAGAGCCATGGGACTGTGAACCCGAGTACCCCAGAGAAGGGACCAACACCAAGAGCAGGATCAGACCCCTGAACGTGAGAGAGCAGATTTGGGGTTCTTCAGGGATCTCTGCTTGGTAAAATCCCATGTGAGATGTCCCTGGAGGCCAAGGAGGCTGGGACATCCAGACTCCRGTGGTGTGAGAGTTCAGTGGGCACCAGCACCAACCCCAAAAACTGTTTAGATGCAGACTGGGCAGATAAATGACCAAAACTGCATGAAACCAGAAGAAAATCTGATTGCAAATCAACCACAGTGTGCTGTAAATACCTGAACACATCAGGAGTCCTTTAGCTTTCCCTCCAGAAATCCCTCCCTCTGTGTGCAGGGATCTCCCCTTGGGCAGGGCCATCCCTCAAGACACCCCTCAGCTGACACCAGGCATTGATGGGCTGGCAGGTGACATTTTTTGCCCACATGTGACATTTAAGGCACATCCACTAATCTTTGTATCCCCTACTAAGTGTAGTAAATAGTACTGACCACCAATCCAGCTGCACTTACTCTGAGTTTTCCATATCCAAATTTATGGCTCAGAACTCAATAAACTCCCTCAGCTCTGTCTGAGTGACCTCTGGCTCTTCTCCTGCCACCCCCCTGCCCCTCAGAGCCAAAGGGATTTTAGGGACCCCACGTGGGCGCCATGTCCATGGTGACAGCCACACTGGGGTGTGGGATAAAGGACTCACTCCAGGAACTGGGGGACCTCAGGACTGCTCAGTGCTGTGAGCTCTGCTGAGCTCCCTGTACACACTGCCCTGACCATCCAGAGCACTCAGGAGCCTGTCTGAGGCTGGCAGTGGAAMGTTTCTGGTCTTGATGCCACATCAGGACCAGGGAGCTCCAGAAAATAGAGATYTGAGCTGAAACAGTCATCTTTTTCTTCTCCTCTTAAAGAGGACCAGCTCTTCCCAAACCACTGCCAGCAGYTGTCTCTCCAGTGTTTTCTTACCCCTGCAAAGGCAGAGAAGTGCCCATTTTTTGCTGACAGGCTGTGTGCTTCTTTATCATCATTAACATCAGCAAGTTTCCCCCTAARYTCTACCARCTYTTTGCCCTGATGTAATTCAAGCCTGGCCTTTTCCTGACACAGCTTGTGCCTTTCTTCTTCCCAGTGCCTGGAGTGACCTCTCCAGCCACGAGGCCCCAGACCTGGAACAGCTCAAGGACCCTGTTCAGAGCCCTCACCCAGCGTGGCTCCAGCAGGACAGGGCAGGAGAGCCCAACCCAGCTGGGAGGGTTTGGAGCTGGAGCAGTTTAAGGCCTTGGGAAGGGCTGTGGATGTGCAGTGTGGGCATCCAGGGATGGGGGGTGAGGAAGAGGACAGGGATGCTGAGCTTCATCCTCATCCTTCTGCTGCCACCAGTGCTGGGGTGGGGAGGGACTGGAGCTGTCCCTGGGGCCACTCAGGGCAGGTCATGTCCTCCTACCCTGCTGCCCTCAGCCTGGATGTGGAGCTGATCCTGTTCTCAGCAGGGTTTTGGTTTGATAAATGGCAGTGCTGGCAGTGTTACCACAGTGCCTGCTCTGTACCCAAACACTGGGCTGRCATCCAAATGCACAGATTTGTCCCTGGGTTCACCAGGAACACCCCTGTTTGGGGCAGGACTAGGAGCAGTGGGGCTGCTGTGTCCCCACACATGGCTGGGTCAGACCTTGGCTTGTGCRATGGGACAAGTGCCTCTGAGAGGGACTTTGGACAAGGGCCTGGAGGGACAGGACAAGGGGAATGGCTTCATACTGCRAGAGGGCAGGGTTAGATGGGATATTGGGAAGGGATTCCTCCCTGTGAGGGTGCTGAGGCCCTGGCACAGGTGCCCAGAGCAGCTGTGGCTGCCCCTGACAGTGTCCAAGGCCAGGRTGGACAGGGCTTGGAGCAGCCTGGGACAGTGGAAGGTGTCCCTGCCCATGGCAGGGGTGGAATGAGAAGTTCTCTAAGGTTCCTTCCAATCCAAACCCTTCTGTGTCTCCATGAACGCCTGGTCAGCTGCAAGGGCACTGCAAATGCAGCTCATCTAACACAGCCTGTCCTTGTGTGTTTAAATCCATCTAAGAATCACTTGAGAGCAGAGTGGATTGGTTTAAACCACTCCTAGCTAMGAAATCAAGGACAAAAGTCTGAATTTCAAGAGCCAACCATGTTTCTTCAGCACCTCCACATGTATTTGCATGGGCAGTGCTTCTGCAGGCTTGGAAGAACAAGCTGTGAGCAACCAACAGATTTAAATTAAATATTGCAATTTCTTTGGAGGATGGAAAAACTACTTTTCCTGGGCATTTGGCAAGTTCCAGTAAAGCTGTGGCCCACTCCTTTGCTGCAGGGATGCATTGTCCAAGCTCTCTTACCAGTTCATCTTCACACTCCTCCCGTGCCAGCCCCTCCTCCTCGCCCTCGTCCCCGTTGAGCGGCTCCTCCGCGGTGGCCTCGGCCTCGGAGGCCGTGTCCTCCTGGGACACCTCGCTCTTGCTGCTCTCCACCTTCTTCCGGGCCTCTGCGGGGACAAGGGCCAACCGTCCAAAAGGGCTGGGGAAACGGGAGAACAGCCTGACCATGGGGCAGGGATGGGAAATGGGGACACAGCCTGACCCTGAGTCAGGGCTGGGAAACGGGGACACAGCCTGACCATGGGGCAGGGATGGGAACACAGAGTGACCTGGGCCAGGGATGGGAACAGGGACACAGCCTGACCATGGGGCAGGGAATGGGAACAGGGACACAGCCTGACCTGGGCCAGGGATGGAAATGGGACACAGCCTGACCCTGGGCAGGGATGGGAACACAGAGTGACCCTGGGTCAGGGATGGGAACACAGAGTGACCCTGGGCAGGGATGGGAAACAGGACACAGAGTGACCCTGGGCAGGGATGGGAACAGGGACACAGCCTGACCATGGGCAGGGATGGGAACAGGGACACAGCCTGACCTCTGGGCAGGGATGGGAACAGGGCCATCAGCGCCTGACCCTGGGGCAGGGATGGGAAACGGGGACACAGCCTGACCTGGGCCAGGGATGGGAACAGGGACACAGCCTGACCATGGGGCAGGGATGGAATGGGGACACAGCCTGACCCTGGGCCAGGGATGGGAACACAGAGTGACCTGGGCCAGGGATGGGAACAGGGACACAGCCTGACCATGGGCCAGGGATGGGAAATGGGACACAGCTGACCTGGGCCAGGATGGGAAATGGGACACAGCTTGACCCTGGGCCAGGGATGGGAAATGGGGACACCTGAACCCTGGGTCAGGGCTCACAACGGGCCACAGCCTGAACCACAGAGCCAGGGCTGGGTAACCTGGGGCAGCAGCTGACTCAGGTCAGAGAGCRCCACATCCACTGGGAGGAAATAATAATGGTGGGAACACTTCCTGCCATGGGGAGTTCTGCTGATTTTGAGGAGGCAGCTTGGGACYCCATGGAGAGGGCAGGGAAGGTTCTACATCCTCCAGCAGGATGGTGGGAGCCAGGGATAGGGATGGGGATAGGACAAGACAGGGATGGGGATAGGGATAGTATAGGGAAAGGGACAAGGATAGGATAGGGATAGGGATTGGATAGAGGGGGTAGGGATAGGGATAGGGATAGGGATAGGGATAGGGATAGGGATAGGGATAGGGATAAGAATAGGACTGGGATAGGGACAGGGGTAGGGATATGGATGGGACAGCAATAAGAAAAGGGATAGCAAAGGGGTAGTGAAGGGTAAGATAGGATATGGGTAGGACAGGGTAGGATAGGGATAGGAGAAGATCAAATAGAAATAGGCTAGGAAATAAATAGGAAAGCAATGGGAAAGGAATAGAATGGAATGGAATYYAYTAGAATATGATAGGATARYATAATGATAGCATATGACAGAGTAAAATACAACAGTAGAACAAAAAAATGCAAAATAAAAAAATACAAGCTAAAAAAAAACCCAAAAGACAAAAAAATCTCATCATTTTAAACCCCAACTCCGCAATTTCAGGAATTTTGGTGTGTAATTTTGGCCTGTGATTCTACCCTGGAACCTGGGGGTTGACACTTCCCTGTCAGAGCCTGGAGGAATGTGTGGCGCCCAAGGCCAGCCCCGAGGCATCCCCGTCCCCACTGACCTGCAGACAGCTTCTGCTCCTCAGCAATCTGCTCCAGCCGGCCCAGGAGAGCGTCGATGTTGGATTTGATCTGRGTCAGCTCCGTTTTGATGGTCTGCAGCTCGCTGCTCTTCACTTGGGGGAGGAAGGAAGGACAGGAAGGCACTCAGCGCCCTGCAGAGCAGCCCCGGCCCACACCCTGCCCAGGGCAGCTCCCTGAGCAGGCAGGAAAATCAGGGAGAAGCCCAGGCTGGGAACTGGCAGGGAAACTGCTCCCAAAAGAGCCTGGGGTGCTGTGCCCAGGCAGGCTGTGSAGCCTGATCCCAGGCCTTGGCAGGCTCACGCTGTACCTGCACTACAGCTCCTCCAGAACTTTACACTGATGTTTACACTAAAAATTTGGAAAGCAAATCAAATCATATCAAATTGGATCTTTTACCTTCCTGAAACACCCCTGGAACCCCAAGGAGAAGAGCTCCTGGGTTCTGTGAAATTGGATTTTTARGTTAATTTMAAATACATGAGAAGAAATCAGTCTAAAACTCTAAAAATGTTTCTCCCTATRACCCTGTGTATAAGAATCAAACCTTTTGGTACAATTATACTTCTGGCAGCCTTTCTAAATCCAGTAATGCAGCTGCCATCAGGAATGTTTTTAGTTTATAAAGCCTGAGCCTTTTAGTGGCTGGAGAAGAACACATAAGCAGTTGTACCCCACAATAAATTCGGATTCTTTGACCAGTGTGAAAAATGCATATTTTCTGATTGGCTTTTTGCAAATATTAAAATTAGTATTATATGTGTTATGTTAGAAAGTTATGCTGTATTAATTTTCTTAAGTAGTGTGTTAAATATAGTTTTAGGTTATAACATAGGCTTAAAATAGAAACTATGCTCTGTAGGAAGGATACTTTTTTTAAAGAAAGGACTTGCACTGAGATAGCAGCCACAGGACAGCTCAATCTTTCAGAGAAAGAGAATTTATTGCTCTCTTATCAGAAGAAACCAACTTCTTCCCGCCTTGCTCAGCCATGAAGATGCCGTCAGGATTAAGAGGAAAAAGCTGACACTGACCAGACAGAATCCTGTGTTTGAATGGAATTTCTGCATCATGTATGAGGTGTATGAATATGCAACAGGCTGTTGCTTTTAAGGGTTAATCCTCTGTTAACGTCGGTCTCTTTTTAGACTTATTTTGCCCAGAAAGAGGTACCTGACTGTCCGTAACTCTTTGTTTTTATTGTCTCATATTGTCCTAATTCAAATTGTCCAAATTTTTATTACTCTAATTACATTCCTATTTTTATAACCATTTTATTACTATTAAACTTTTAAAATTTTAAAAACAAGTGATTGGCGTTTTTCACAACCAGCACACCGAATCCCCGTCTCATCGCCTTCCCAGGCGCACGCCCCACAAGCTGTGGTGGCTGGTTCCGCAGCCGTTCCGGATGTGTTTTTGGGAGCTCCCCGCGCTGTCCCCAGCCCCGGCCCACACTCACACTTGATCTTGGCCGAGCTGTTGGCGATGGCCGACTGGCGAACAGCTTGACGGGCAGCGAGGCCTTGACGCGCCGCACCAGCGGGATGGAGACGCGCGGCGCTTCACGGGCACCACCCGCGGCACCGGCGACACCCGGCCCGGTACTCGAAAATCCTGAGGGGAAACGAGCGGAGGGGAGGCGGCTGGGGCTGGGACTGGGACAGCCCTGTCCGAGCGGTGCCCGAGCCCTGCGAGCGGTGCCCCGGCCCGAGCCCCCAGCCATCCCGGGGATTGGGGCCATGGGATGGCACCCCACAGGCTGGGCTGGACACCCTGACCTAAATCCCTCCTGCACCCAAACCCCTCTTTGCACTCAAATCCCTCCCGCCCCCAAACCCCTCCAGCTCCTAAATCCTCCGCCCCCAAACCTCTCCCGCTCTCAATCCTTCCTGCCACCCAAACCCTCTGCCCCTAAACTGCCCCTCACACCAAACCGCCTCCTGCCCCCTGACAGGAATGGCAGATTTGTCTTTCCAAACAAGCTGTGGTCTGCTGGTAGATAAAACCAGCACTGGGAGATAAAAGAAAAATGGAAGGATTCCACTGATTGATGAATGGAAAAAGATATTTGCCTTTACAAACAAACTGTAGGTTTGCTGATAAATGAAATTGGACATTGAAAGATGAAAGAAACATAGGGAAGAAAACCCCCTGAATTCCATAAGAATTCAAAATTAAAAGGGAGGGTTATACATGAGAGGGAAAGCTTCGGTATCAGATGTTTTGGGCAGTCTGAACTTCCCAAGTACCTCAGCCAATGGGGAAAGAGAGAAGGGGGAAATGTGGCTGGGAAATTGGACAAAAAGGAGGCTGAGTCCTCCAAAATTTAGAGAGACCCCAGGGGAATGCCCCATGGCCTCTCCCTTTATTGGAATAA